>CM067848.1:45022989-45622989 GCA_034638295.1 Phortica okadai | reverse complement strand
TTGGCAGTCAGTAAGTCAATGTATGCGTGATTGTTTGCATGTTCTTTGTCTTTGTATGTTTGTGTGTATATCTGTCTTAGTGTGTGTATGTGTATGTGTGTGTGTTTATATGTTTATGTGTAAAAGTAATTCAGTTGTTGTTTTTGTTATTCGCAACTCTGCTTAATAAGTAAATCTCAAGTCTAAACACGCTTAAATGATGTTATTAACATAGCAGGCGATCTATGCTCTCCTTTAACTTATATTCATATATACGCGTGTGTGTGCGTCTGTGTGCACAAATGTTGTATAAACTTGATATGATGCCAAGTGTTGATGGGCGCGTTGTATGGTAAACGCGAACGAACGCGGGCGTTGCAAAGTATTAACGCTTAAGTCGTAAAAAGTTTAGACAGGCATTTTTGGCACAATCGCTTTTTGGCATGATATTGCTAACAAACAAACAAAGAGGCAGGCAGACAAACAGACAGACAGACAAAAAAGACAGTCAGATATACGGATAGACCGACAAACAGTTATAACAACTTGAAGTCGCGCTGTTCGACTGTCAACGCGAACAAGCTTGTTAAGTTGAGTTACAACAACAACAACAACGACAATAACGACTTTGTCATTTTACATTGTCTTCATATATATACGTGCCATAGGCGAACTTTAATTTTTTTTTTTTTTTTTGCATAAAAGTGAAAAGAAAAGAAAAGCAAATCAAAGATTTTGAAATCTTTTCACTTCTTTCATTTACTTTAATAATGTCGCGTATAATTGAACATCTTCATTTCGCTTCTTCTTCTCTGCATTATTTTTAACAATATTTTTTTCTTACAACGAAAATTTATTATAAAAAATGAAATATATTTTTTAACAATACAATGAAATTTTTATCAAACAAAAATATAATAATCACATTAGCATACAATATCAAAGAAAAAGCAAAGACACAAAGAATCATAAGCCCTTGAATTCAGAAACATGCTCGCAGCATACAAAGAAATCACAAAGCACATCATGTCACTGTGCAGCCAAACCAAATGACAACGTCTATAAAATTACGCATACGCACCGCATGACTCGAAGTTGCGTTTCACTAAGATTGAAAGTATTATAAAAGTAAAAAAAAAAATAAATAAAAAATAAAAATAAAAATGAAGAATAAAATGAAATCTATACAAAAAAAGAAAGTATCTGCAATGCAGGTAAAGGAAATAGTTTTGTGCTAGGAATTTGCATAACTCATTTCACATATCCTTCATCCCTCCCTTATTTTTTTGGTTTTTGTATTGCTATTATTTATTCACACACACGCACACACACATGGCAAATTTTGCTTTATGAATTCTTTTGCTTGCTGCATCTCTCTAGAGGCAACTTAAGTCACATACACAAAATACGCCCACTTAAAACTGCCTTCGTTTATGTTTATATTTTCCTGCTTCGATTTTTGCTTGATGGAATTTCATTTATTTTTTTATTTATTTTTTTTTATAAAAACAAAAATTGTCTCTTAAAGCTTTAAAACACACGCAAAACCGAATTTGTATTTTGTATTGAGGCGGTGTGGTGTGATGATAGGAATGTTGGTTAAAATGCGAGCTCCTATGAGCGTCGAAATTGTGACGGTGACATTCGTCAGAGTCTTCAACGTTTCTATTTAACTGAGTGCAATGACAAAGCTAAAAACGACAAACAACAACAAAGACGATGAAAAGCATAACAACTCATATGATAGAGCGGGTCAAAATGGAAAGAGGCAGATTGACAGAGAGAGCGAAAGTGGGAGGGAAGTAGAAAAAGAGAGATAAGAGTAAAAATGTAAGAAAAACACAAATCAAAAGTACAAACAAATCGAAAGGATAAACAGTACAACAACTTAAGTGTATTACTTCAACCTTTGCGAAGACGAGCTGTGCGTATGTGTGTGTGCGTGCGTGTGTGTGTGTATTTGCTTCAATGTTGACTATGGTGCTCATCATTTCGTTGCCATGCTGATGATGATTATGGTGATGTTAGTAATGATCTGCTTATGTTGCTGATAATAATCTTATTGACGAGGCTTCAGAATACCGACGATGTTGTTGTCTATGATAATAATGATGTACACAATAATGACGATGACAACGATAACGATGATGATGATGATGAGAATAATGATGATGACAAGTGCCCGTAAAAGTGCTTTATTGTTGTTGCAAGTGCAAACACAAACAACATGCAATAGGTAAAGCTCAAGCAAAGGTCCTTCGTCCTGCAGACGCACAGTACTCAATACGCATAGACACATACACACACGCACACACATACACACATACCACACAGTCTACACGTCAACGTTTGCTTTAGTCGGTTGACAGTTACTTGAAATATTTTCTTAGCTTCTTTTCTTCTTCGTTTTCAAATTCAAGTAGTATGTGAAATCAAGTCAACTGTCAAATTCTGCTCGGCTCTGCTTTATTTGTTGACTTTTTACTTTTCCTTTACATTGTTGTCTTCGTATTTACAATTTAATATCATTTTATTTTTATATAAATAAAATAAACAATATATTCAAATAATTAATTTCCCGTCTGTACAAATCGAATGCGATGACGATTATGTCAACAGCAAAAATTAAAAAAAAAAAAATTTAACTAAAAGAAAACAACAAAAATTTATATACAAAAAAAAATATTGTAATAAATCATGATATGCCAAACTAATGTTTAAGGTCTCAATTTGTGGCGAAAAAAAAACACATAAAAAAAATGTGTGCAACAATTTTTTTTGTTTTTTTTTTATAGCGTAGCAAACAAAAACTAATCAAATTAAATAAAAATTATAGCATACAATTATAAAAATTTAATGAGTTAAACGATGATGTATTAATTGATTACTTTTTATAATAAATACAAATTGAAAAATAATAAAAAAAAGAAACTACTATAAATAAATAAAAAGAACGCGTAGTCAATTAACAAATAATATGAAAACATTTCAAATGATATTGAAACTAATTTGACAAAGAAATTTGAAAATTTTGAGCGATGTAAAAAACAAAAAAAAAATTTAAATAAATAATAAATATATACGCATGTATGTATAACAAATATTAGCGCTTTAGCAAGGCGCTACTGACTTATTGATACCCTGTATCTATAGCTCAAAATAACACTTCAAAAATGGCTGAACACATTTGGCGCTACATTAAGTAAAAAAAAAAAATCTTATGAGAAGTAAAAGTTTACATGAAACACACACCTATTTTTAACGTTAATGTGTACTTGAACTTTAACAATTTTCAATCTTTAACAATTTCCAAAAAGTAAGAATCTAAAACTCATTGATACGCTAAGCATTTTAAAGGTGCAATGCGACGCTACTTTGGCTATACCAAAAGATAGAGGGTATAACAAATAAGAAAAACTAACTAATTAACTAAAATACTGCTAGGCAAAATATAAAGACACTCATACACACACACACACATTGGCATAATAACAAATTTGCATATAAAAATAGGCAGAAATAATTTTAACTTTTGCATTTACTCAATGAGGCAAAAAAAAAAAAAAAACATAGAAACAAAATCTAACAACTTAAACAAACAAAAGTTACTTATTTGTATACTTACTTACAGCAAGAGAGATAATTGTTTTATTTGTTATATTAAAGCAAAAATATTGCAACATTGTTGACAAGCAAAATTCTTCTTTGTATTCATTAAAATGCTTTGACCACAAAAATGTGTATTTGGAAAACTTTTTTTTTCTCAAATTATTTGACGTATCTGAAGCGAAGTGCTCTTTTTGAATGTTTCCTTTTTTAATAGTAGAACTTCGATAATGCGAACAAAATGCGAATTACGAAATTGTCCGGATTACTGAATATTTTTTTTTTTTTGCCTTAAGAGAACGATGTTTTTTTATTTTTACCTAGAGGCAAGGGTATAAAAAATTTGAGCAGAGCCGAAGAGCTTTTACTCTTGCTATTTTCTTATTTTTTTTTTTTTTAAGTTTTTATTTCACTTTAAGTACTTTCATTGTATGTTCAATAATCATAAATAAAATTAATAATGAATGAATGACGAAAAAAAAAACTATGAATTGTATTTAAATGAGTGCCTATTGTGATACATTTTTGCATTGTAAATACAAATGACAAACACTAAAACACCAACAACAAAAACAAAAACAACAAGACAAAGCATTTTGCAAACAAATGCAACAATTACACACAACAACATGTTTTCAAAACACATACAAATGTATTCGCTGAAAACTTAAAAGCATTTCAAATTGTTTGCTCAAATTATGTTCAAATATTTTTTATTTAAAGAAATTTAAAAGAATATGAACTTCTGTAGTTCAGTGTTGGCAAATACTCACTTAAAAAACAAAGATTTTGAGTAAAATGGAAAACGTGAATTGCCATAAATCGTAAATTAATGCAATTTTGTGCAAATTTTTTATTCAAATATATCATACATAATTTTTTTTACAATAGTACATTCTTTTTTTTGGTTTTACTTATGATTTTAAAAGCAGAATTGTACAAAAACCAAATGTAAAAGCAAAATAAATTAATAAATAAATAAATAAAACAAACATTTCGGACAAGTAAAGCTGTACATATCAAAATTCAATTAATAGTTTTTATTTGCATAAAAGGATAAATAAAAATGAACAAACGAGAAAAAATTGAAAAGAAAATGTAATGAAACAAAAAAAAAAAAACAAAATTATCACAAACAAATCAACGCCAAGCATAATGTAATTTATACAGAAATAAATAAATAATTATAGTATATGAAAAATATTAATTTCATTTGTACTCAAAAAAAAAAAGTTACTCAAAAATGATGAAACAAACAAGCGAAAATTTATGCATAAAAAACATATACAAAAAAAAAAAAAAAATTAATGAAAAAAACCACTCGAACTGTTTTACAAAAAAAAATAACAGTTTAACAATTTAAATTCGCATAAATTAATACAAATAATAATAAAAAAGAAAACAAAAATATTGAACAAAGATTGCAAGCATAGATAATGTATGAAAATAATGCGCGCCTGCAAGTAGGCAACAACTAATTGAAATTGCAGTATGACTATAACAAATGCAAACAGCAAACAAGCAAACAAACAGAGCAACAAAAAATGAAGTGATGAATGGCGTAAAACAAAAAAAAAATTAAACAAAAAATAATGAAACAATTAAATTGTAAAATAGCAAAATTTGCATTTAAGTATTTCTCTCCATGTGAAAATCATGTTTTATTTATTAATCGTAATTTTATATATACATATTTTTTTTTTTTTGTGTTTTTTGGTATATTTTATTTTGTGTGTCTAATTTAGCAGCATAATTATACGTACTAAGCATCATGATAATGATACTGATGATGACGATAATGATAATGATGTCATGTTTGTGTTATATTTTAACAATAAAACCAAAACAAAAAAAAATATATACAAAAAATAAAACAACAACAAAATGATATTTATTAAATAACAAACAAATGCTCAAATAAACTATCTATACAATAAAAATTTAATAAAAAAACTGTTTTTTTATTTTTGTAATACTAATTCTCTTTCTCTCTCTTCCCCACGCTCACGCTGTTTAAACTTTAAATGTTGCTTATTGCTTTAATAAAGTGAATGAATGAATGAATGAGCGAATGAGCGAATGAATGACACAACAAAAGCTTTTGTGCAAATAATTTATTAACCTTTAGACTGAGCAAATGAACGAACAAAGTGAATGGCAAAGCAAACGCAGACATTTACAACAATGATTGCTATGACAGAGACAACAGCAACAACAACATCGTGCATAAAAGTATTAAAAGAAAACAATGAGTTAGCAAAAGCAGTTAATGCAAACAATCAAGTTAATAATTAAACAAGCAAATTCAACAACAAAAAACAAATGAAATGAAATACCATAAAAAACAACAACTTATTGGCTAAGGACAACAAAAAAAACAACAACAAGTCTTTGTAAAAGCCATGTATTTACTGTCCTATCTTCATTCTGTTTTTCTCTGTCTATGTCACTCACTTTCTTTGTGTATCTTGCTTTTTCTTCTATATAGATACATATATACTTACTCGTTTGCTATAAAACTTCATCTCAATTAAAAATAAGCGATCGAACGTTTTCCCAAGCAGCACACAAATAAGTCAAAAAACCAAATGAACACACGCACACACACACAAACAACTGAACAATGCCGAAAGAATGACAAAAAAATAAAATTAAGCCTTTCCATTGTCTAAGCGTGCACAAAGTCAATTTTTTCGATTGCACCAGTTTTCCATCCATTGATGTATATATATGTATATACAAATGCACTACGCAGCGATGGTTTGTATCAGCACATACACAAATACACACACACACACAGTAATTGAAGTTCTTCATTTCTGCAGACCAAAAAATAAAAAAATCAACAATTGGAGTTTGGCTCAACCATTTAAATCATAAAAGAAGCTTTATTGGTCATATTTGGTTCAGTCTGCCTAATATTTTATATGCAACTGTAGGAGCAAACAGTGCTGTGGATGAGTATAAGCTCGTACGTTGCTTTTAGTTAGATTGTATGAGTGTTTCTACATATGCTGCTATGAATGAAACACACATGCATAGATGACTGTGTGTGTGTGTGTGTGTGTGTGTGGATAAACGAGAGGTCAATCAAGAAGAATTAATAACAACACGTCGTAAACACAGCATGTGGCCATAAAAATCAACAAAACAAACGACAAAACAAAACAAAAAAAAAATAAAAATAATAATAAAAACAACAATCAGTAAAGTGAGTAAATCACTTCTCTCGACAACACAATGATGAGCATCACCAACATGATCATCATCAATGCTATAAACATCATTACTAATCAGGAAACGTATCGTAAAAAAAAAAAAGTAAACGAAAACAAAAGAAAACAAAAAAGATGTCAAAAGCAAATGCTGAAGAAAAAAATCTTCATAAATGCCATTATTTGATTGCGTGCATGCACCTATGTACACATATGTGTGTGTGTGTGTGTGTGTTTGTATATGCTGAATATGAGATGCGGAAGTCGGATGTTAGAGTGCTTAACAGAACAGAATACAACTCGAGTCAAGTTAAATTTAGCCGTTTGTGTTTTTGGTTTTATTCTCAAAATTTTAAACGGAAACGGAAGTGGTCTGTATACAGTCTTATAAAATAGTTAATGTCCAACTGACGATGACAGCCTTTTGGGCACAATTGCAATGAATCGTCAGTGCTGTGTTGTTCTTAAGACCCAGAAAAAAAAACAAAACAAATAAGAAAAGCAACAAAAATAAAACAGAGAGATGATAAAGGAAAACGAACAACTTTGCGTAGTTAAGGTATGTAAGGTAAAATGTTTATTAATAGACATTTTGTGTCAAACTGAGGACGCTGTGCCTTTGATTGGCTCAGTCGAATGCCGAATGTTAAAAATAGAAGTTTTTTAGAAAGAACTAAGGTAATATAGAAATAGCTACAATTGAGATAAATCATAATGAGTTAAAATATCAACAAAAGTTGAAACAATTCTGTAAGCAATAAGTAATTTTAATGCTCAAATGCTTATGATGAATGAGATCGATTCGCATCTTATTGTAAACTCAGCAAAATTTTAAACACAATTGAACATGATTTCACCGTCAACCTGTTAATCACGACTGCTTAGAGCAGAGACAACATATTTAATGCATTCAAGGCATTTGACACGACAAGATGATTCGTTCGTCACGATGCCTTTGAAAGAGTTATTTTGCAACAATGCCGGCAAACGTAAACAAACTTGTTACATTTGCAGATTGGCCAGACAATGAATCGTGTAATCGCAGTAAGCAGACTAAAATGCAGTCAGACAGATATACAGACAGAGAGACAGTTAAGCTGACAAACAGACAAATATGAAGACGGGTGAAGGCAAAAAAAAAAAAAATAAGATGTCAGTGAATGCATACAAAACCTTCGTCCTCATCATCATCATCATCATCATTACCATCGTCATCATGATCATCATTTCCGATGCTGTTGGCATTGCCGACTCCGCTTCCACGGTCGTCGTCGTCGTCGTCGTCATTGTCGCTGCCATTGTTGAAAAATGCTCGCTCAAGTGTTGACACTGCACTTAGCGGTACTTTTGGCTAATTTTTAATGCGACGCCAACAACAACAACAAAACGGAAGTTAACTTTTCGCTTTTAAATCACATTTATGCAACTTTCACTGGGCACATTGTCAGCTCTGCGGTAGCGTTGACGTTGACTATGACGTTGGTGCGACCCAAAAATGATTTCACTACAAAATTTATTATTGTCACTGAAATTGCTCTGTGCGTGCGTCTGACGCGACGCACTTAAATTTAACTTTTGCACTTCTTTTTTTTTTGTTTGTTTATTTTTATGTTTTCTTTTTTTTTGTCTTTGTTGAAATCAAATTGTAGTAAAAATTATTAAAGTTGTTTTAGTTGTTAAAGAAGCAAAAAAGAAAAATAAAAAAAAAAAAATTGAGTCGCCAACTGAAGTTGTCATTACGCATGTGTGTGTGTGTGTGTGCAGATTGACATAACGGTTTCTGTTTTTGACTCTGTCACTGCTTGTCTTTCTGTCTCTTCATCCATCCATCCGTCTGTCTGTTTTTGCTCACTGTTTGTCTGTCCGTCGTTTGCTTTTTATCAGCACGTCAGTTTGCAAATGTCACACCCTCTTGCAGTTTTCAACGCCCAGCACATGTGTATAAGCAAATAAATTAAATGCGTTTTTTCTTTCACTTTTACCGTTTATATTTATTTTTTTGTTTTTGTCATACAATTTCCTTTTTTTATACACGTACATATATATGTATATACTTGTAAATAGTTAACTTGCTTGGCCACATTTTCCTGCTTTCATGTTGCGCGCGGTCAGCGCTAATTTGTGTGGCTTGCACAAAAAAAAAAACAAAAAAAAAAAAAAAACACCAGCAACAACAAACACAACAAATGAAAGAAAAAACCAACAATAGCATCACTGAGGGCACATTAAAACAACATGTGACCAAAGTCGCGTCGAGTCGCGTGTTTTGTTGTTGTTGCTGTTGTTGTTGTTGCTGTAGTTGTAGCTGTTGCTCATGCCGTGGCTGTTTATGCCGGTCCTTCGAACTATGACTACTGCTCTTGCTTTTACTGTCGCTTTAAACTCATTTGATTTCGTGTTTATTTTTTTTTTTTTTTCTATTTTTTTTTTTGTGTGTTTATCTTGTTGTTGTTTTTTTTTTTTTTTTTTTTTTGTAGTCATCACCACGACTTACTAACGTCTCTACACCCAAAACCGCAACTGGCACCGGAGCCCATACCATGGCTCAGGCGGTTTTCAGTGTTTGACGAGAACATTTTCACGCTGAGGTTTGCTAATAAAAATTTAATTTTATTTAGCTTGGTTAACCACCTAAAAGCAGACTATAAAATTGTAACATAACATTGCGTTACGTAAGCATTTCCTAATGTGTCACACATACAT
The DNA here is from genome assembly GCA_034638295.1 of Phortica okadai. Taxonomy (NCBI): domain Eukaryota; kingdom Metazoa; phylum Arthropoda; class Insecta; order Diptera; family Drosophilidae; genus Phortica; species Phortica okadai. The sequence continues at coordinate 45,613,486 of CM067848.1, read as the reverse complement.
ATAAGATCATGATGTTCATATACACAGATACATATGTATGTGTGTGTGTTTGTTGCTAATTGTGTCCTTTGTACATATTTGTATGCAACACTACTACTAAAAAACAACAACAAAATTGAAATGCTCACAAAGGCGTAGGCAACTACTCAGACGAGGGGGACAAGATCGAAAGAGCGATATATATATCGATACATACATATATTTTTTTTTTTTGGAAAATAACAAAATGAAAACTTAATACATTTTTCACACAATCTGTAAAACAGGAAAACAAAAGAACGTAGAATTTAAATAAATAGATTATAATTTCGTCGATACTTCTTAGTATGTGTATGACAGCCAAGCGTCTTAGGGCTTTGTTCGTCATAGAAGAAGTCATTTTTGAAGATTTTTTTAAAATTTAATTCAAAATAATTTTTAATATACTCAAAGCTTATTGATTTATATTTAAATATTTATATTTTTAATATCAATAGTGAACGAATGTTACAATAAAAGGCTTAATAAATATAAGACTTTTAAGGATTTGTCGTTTTGAAAGGCAGTGAAAGCAGAGAAGCAAAAGTCTTAAATTGTAACATTATGAAGTGTTGTATTTAATAAGTCTTTGACTTTTGTAATCCTTGAAATTATATTTTTTTATTAAATTCACATATGTGTAGTAGAGAAAGAATGGGTAAGAATCAATTTACCGAGACAACAAACAAATTCGTTATGCTTCTGCTTAATCCTTTATTACAGCAACAGCCTACAGGCAAACAAATGTGGTGAGCTGATGTGCTACAATCTGTGCACTGTATTAAAAGACCAAAGTACAAATAATAAAAATAAAAGGGAAATAATTCAAAAGGAACTTATCGAAGGCGAAAGGCATAAGTAGTTTTAAAATACAGTTGATACAAAAAAAAGAAAAAAAAACACTCAAGCAGTCAAGCAGTCAAACGACAACAAAACAATTAAGCGAACAGTGCACAATACACGAATGCAATGAGACACACACACACATGGATAAACTCACACATACTGTAATAAAGGCTTTAGCATGCAAACATTGACGGCAACAGTTGTTCAATAATGCTAAATTGTTTGTCAAAATATGATCAAAAATTTATACCACCACAAAAATGACAACAACAACAACAGAATAAAAAGGTAAACAAATTGTTTTCAATTCAATTAAAATGTCAAAATTTTTACAAATATTTATTGTAAATTTCAAAGCCTCAAAACTGATTGTGATGCTTGACATGAATATGAATAAAAAATACACCAACAAATGAAAAAAAAATCAAAAAAAAAAAATAATAAATATTTCATATTGCAATTTTTGTATATTTTATCGCCAAGAAAAAAAGTCAACAACAACGCTTTAAATTTGCAATGCAAAAACGCTTAACGAAACATAAACTTAGAAAATGTAAAACAAAACAAAGAAATAAGTTTACTTTGGCATTAACGAAGCTTTTGTATGCTTCATGGTTCAAATGTTTTAAATTAGATAAATTCGAATAATAACTCAAACATATGTCATGTAAATTCACTCTCTATACAAATCATTATTTTACTTTACTCATTTCTTTCTTTTACATTGACTGTTGAATTTTATAATAATCGTTTTATCAATCACAGTTCAGAGACATATTTTAATCATTATTCTTTGTGTTACAAACGTCTTGGCAAAATCATAGTACTTTTCAATGCATCGTATGTATGACAACAAAAACATTTATAAAATTTATATAAATACATATATATCAAATATTTTACATTTCAAATGTAATACAAAAAAATAAAATACAAAAAAAATTTCAACTATTTTTTAATAAAACCTTTGATGTGCAACTGAACTTGACTTTATGTTTGTCGATATAAAAAAATAAAAGTTGAAAATTTTCAAGTGTTGAAAATACAAACACAAATTAAAAACGTATGCGTTTTTCTGTTCTTGTATGTATGTATGTCAACAAAAATATATTCTCATTTTTGTGCACTCTGCTTCCCTTGCTCTTTCTCAATGTGTCTCACTCACTTGCTATTGGCAACAAGTTCTGCTTAAACAGTTCGTTGTCAAATGTGCTTATTGAAAATTTTGAACACGTTCGTTCCATAAAGACTGTTTACGATTGTAATAAAAATTGAGTGTCCTCAGCTTCCAAGCTGAACACAAAAAGGATAAGTGCACGTAAGCTTATATCTCTCTCTTTATATATGTATGTATATATAAATGTTCATGAATGACACACTGAGTGTGTGTGTGTGTGTGCGTGTGTGTTTGACGCTGACAAGTGGAAATATGAATTTGTTGCTAATTAAATTGCATACGCCACACAAATAAGTTATCGAAATATAATTTGTAATTGATCGCATTACCAATATTTGTAACATTGTGTCATTTTATTATAAATACATGAATGGATTTACACACTTCGACCGTTGCACTATAGGAAATTTGACCACTTTTGATGGCCAAAACTATATTTTCAAACTTCATTTTTAAAACGCGATTTTGTTACTGATATGTTATAAATATATCGATACTTAATGCTGCATACCAGAAATTTCATAAAAATGCATCCCTGGCTAGTTAACGGCTTTTAAACACAGCTGTTAATATTGATAACTTTAAACTTGTAAAAGTGAAATTTTACTTGTGATTTTAAATTTAAAAAAAGTTGATAAAAATACCATTATTTAAACAATATTTGGAATGGAATTCATTCAGTCGGGTATGTACTTTGTGTTCGTAACGTTGGATAGTCTAAATTTATCGTTTTGTTTTTATAATTGTGTAAAGAAGTGAGGCACCTTTCAAACAATTTTTTTTGAGAAAACTTATCTTTGTGAAGGCCTACAAAAAATTGTTTGCATTTGTTAGCTTTGAAATCTTTTCAAACTCATAGAGTCATCAATTCTGAATCCGATGCATCTAATTTTAATGTGCACTTTTGCGCACTTTTCGTGAAATTTGATTTTTTAGCAAACAACCTCATATTTACCAATACAAACTTGTATGCTACTGGAAAGAAGTAATAGGTGCTATTTAGCGTTTTTAAACTTTCCATAGCAGGTTTTATTATAATAGTCAGCTTATTTGTCGTAATGGGCATTATCGGACCTCTGGAACTGGTAGCCCCCATACAAAATGAAGAGAAAACATGAACAAAACTTAAATCGTTGTATGAAAAACTTGTTTGTTTTGGAAGATAGAGAGCTGAAATTTCAAAAATAGTAGTTTTACGTAGTCTGACTAAATGTCTGAACCTTTCATTAAGATCTGACAACTGGAACTGGTGTCTGTCATACAAAATGAAGCAGAGGGAGAGCAAGATTCACGTCGTTGTATGGACAACTTTTTTGTTTCTTAATCAATCAACTTGAAACTCCATACATATATTCTAAGGGAGGCATGAAAACTATTTTGACCAAAAAATGGGCATGGGCACGCCCACTTATAGCAAAAATCAATAATTGGCACATCTCCGGTACACAATGAGCAAAAACAATGAAAATTGGTATATGGGCAAATAAAATGAACAGAAAATAGATTCAGACAAAATATTGGGCGTGGCACAAGAATGGGCGTGAAGATTATCTAAGCTTCAGCCTTGCTGAAGTTAGCATCCTTACTGGTTATTTAAAAATTGGTTTCTAAAACAATGGGCGGGATGCTACCACGCCCATTTTTTCCAAAACACTGCACAGTGGTTCCGCTTGTATGGAAGCGCGGCCAAAAGTGCTTTTAATGGCATTAGAGGGCTGAAAGTTTTACTAAGCTTCGTAAATAGTGTTTGTAGTTGAAAAAATCCGCCAACCAATGAACCCCAAACAATAAAATTTAACAAATAATTAAACAATAACAATTTATGAGCCATTTAAGTAGTAAACAAAATTTACAATGGTTGTAACTTCAAAATTATACAAAAATTTTAGGATGTCTCCTCAAGCAAGCTATTAACTGAGGGAAATAATTTTAAATTGTCCTTTTTTTCAATATTTCTCTGCCCAGTAATATATGGGTCGGACCGTAAAAGCAAATAATTCATTATGTCTGTATTTGTAAGTATTCGTGACATTTTGCGGGTATGATTCAGTCTGCATTTCTTTATTTCTTTGTTGTTCGCCTCTGCAGCTTCCTCCGAGAGCTCTCCAATTGAAACAATTGCGTGCTCTATAATAGCAGGTCCGTGAATAAGCACCTTGTGAACCGTCGCAGGCAAATAGTACCAGGGATACTCCTTGATTAACTTTTTGGCAGTATCGAGGGCATATTCATTAAATTTGTGTACGTTGATTTTGTGTCCCGATGCCAAAGCTTGCAGTAAGGTGGAACAACGATGAATCAAATTTTCATTAAGGCCTGTAATTTCTGCAGATAACCGAGGATTCGAAAAAAATTTTCTCGCTACATTGCCATCGTTGGATGTTCCTTTGCCACCATCTCTAGGCTGGTCCACTATTAAGCCCATTTTATTTCGAAAATCTCGTTGAACTTCTCTTTTTCTTTCTAAAACTTTTTGTTTTTGTTGGGGCCCTCTGGCCTGCCACATTTTTATGACTGACTTATAAGAAAGGTGAAGAAAGTATTCAAAGAATCTTATTTTTGCATGCAGAGGAGATAAGCCAAACTCGAAATATTTTGTTGATACCTTTTTGTCCAAACATTCATTCAAATTGTTCATCTCCGTTGGCTTTGCTTCGCAAATATAACATTTAGTGGAGTGCGATTCACTTAAAGCGTTACAAACTTTTCCATCTACCATAGTTAATTGTAAGCTATGCTCAACGAATATTTTTCTCTTTTGGACACATAGTTCTGTAGGTATTAGAAAATTTATTTTCTCCTTAAAGTATTTCTCCTCTGATTTTGATACTTCGGTCGTCTCTTTTTTAAATTGGAATCGAATTGGTCTGCAATAACGAGTTGACGAAGGCCGAGGGTTTTTCCAAATTACTTTTTGATCAGTTTTTGAAATAAGTTGAAGAGGCACGTAAGATGTAACGAATAAACTCTTGTCGTCTACATCGTTATTGGAAAACGTTTGCTTGTACTCGCTATGGCCCGTACTTCCATCAAACCCCCATTTTCCAATTAATAACAGATGAGCAACAGAATCATCTGCAATTGTTTCAATAACATTAGATTGAAGCTCAAGTATGCTCGAGGCTGTGTTATTTAACAAGCTTTGAAGTTCGACTTCTGCGTAGGATTCGTCTACAGATATGTTGTCAGGATATCTATCTTTTTTAGAGCTTAAAATGCATTGATAGCTAGGAAAAAAATCTAATAATATTTTGCTGTTTACAAAATTCCGAATCAACAAATATTGGTGTTTGGTCATGCCGGTCTCCATTAAAAGAGAAATGACTTCTGTGGGATCCGCTGGCAATACATTTTGGGTTTGGTTTTCGTTGCGTAATGCAGAGACAGCGGTCTCATCAATTTCGACCAGCTGAGCTATACGCCGACGCTTAGTCCTCGTTGAAGACTCCATAAAATTTAGTTTTTTACGGCCGCGTGGAGCACTTTCCGCATTTTCTTGGGGTACATTTTTTGTATTTTTCAATAAAATTGACTCCGTCATAGTCAGCCAATCAGACTCATATTGTAAAATAGAAGATTTCTTACGTTTATAACGCATCCAAAAATCAACAATTTTTTTGCAAATGTACTCAATTGGTTGAATACACGCATTCAGTTCATCTCTAAAGCCGTTGTTTATCAAATTTTGTTGGACATCAGCAATTACTTGTCGTAATTTTCCAGCGTGTGTGCCTTTTTTGGAGCACCATATATTAAAAATATGTAGGCGTGCGAACACACACTGACTTATGTTGCCTATGAAATTAAAAGTTAAAAACAAAAATTTTTAAATATTACGAAGTTTTTATACACAATATAAACCACAAGTAAAGACGAAGACAAACACACAAAACAAACACAGGGGCTCTGCTGGACAAGTTTGACCTCGAAGAAATAAAAAGATGCGTTAGATTATTGATTGTTTCACACACATCTGCAAGTTTCTGCAGCTGACTTAAACACTTTTATTAATTAAAAACTCTGATTAATACAATGAACATAATATCTATGGGGGAATCGGGGGGGAACACAACTAAAACTTTAGGTAAACATAAAAAAGACGTTCACAAAATACACAAAAAATATTAAATCGATTTTGTTAATTTCACTAAAAAATTTGTTGGATTTATTTAATTCTTAATATATACACTTAAAGTAAATACCTTCAACTTCAAAATGCATTTTGAATAATGAAAATCGAATAACTATATCAAACGTTTGACCACTTTGAAGCGCAATTTTGTTTTGTAAAAATTCTTGCTAAGTACAGTTGCGCTGCAAAAATGTACACATGATCACGCTTTGCATTCGATTTTTAGAAAGTCCCGTTAGATTTCCAGACAAAACCAGTTTGCCATCAAGAAGTTTGAACATTTTAGAGACAATTTGCTTGCAATTTTTTTCTATTCGTTGTTATCACTTTTTTTGATTTTTGGCCTCTGGCGGAACCACTGTGCACTGTCTAACGAGCCTAAGAACTTAATGCAAAAATCGAAACCATAAAAAGTTGCTTAGTCTTTGAGTTATTAATTTTTGCCACATTTTGTAGTCAAATTTCCCATTGTGCGTTGTTATACTGAATATTGCCTTTTGAGCACATATTCAAAGCGCAGCCGTAAGGTATGCAACATTTTTTTGTTTTTCATTTAGATTTGATTTTCCTACAAGGAGGCTTGGTTTCAAATTGTAGCCGCCAGGTTTGCGAGATACAAACAGTGAAATTTTCAACTTAAAACACAATTAAATTTAAATACATATTTTAAAGACTTCTTTAATTTATTTATATGTATATATATTTTTTTTTTGCGCTTAAAAAGACAAACATGCAAACAAGCCATTGTATAATCAAATGTAAAAATCAAAATTAGATATGCACAGACGAAATATGTGGGTTTTTAATAACACTCAATTGCACATGAACAAATAAACATATATACATACATACATGCAAATATGAAACCACGAACAAGCACACACACGCACACGAATAAATATTCATAAAACGCGTGTGAGTGTGAGTAAGTGAATGAATGAAAATAACAGTAAATGCGCAACTACCCAGAGGACACTACAAAACTTTTGCATAAATTTTATTAATATATTGACTTAAAAACCCTTTAACGGAAAAAAAAACTCAACCATGACAATTCAAAACCAAAAATAAAAAAAAAATAATATAAAATACAAAAATCATTGCGACTAAGCCGAATATATAATACTCTTTTATCAGCTTTATAAATACAAAACTTATAAAATTTTCAAGTCTCGAATTTTTTGTTCCTGAAACTAATTGAAGCCTTAAATTTTATTTTAATAGCCTTCATTCAAGGGCGGCTTGTGTACCTTTAATTGGGTCCAACTTTATGACCCTGTCATAGTATTATACACTATTATTATCCATTGTGCAAAAAAAAAAGTATTCGTATATGCATAAATAATTCAAATTTCAAAGTTTCGCAAAAAAAAAAAAAAATCACAATAACAAAAAATAAACACGCAAAATGTCAAACAAATGAATGCATGAAATGTTCTCAAACAACAACAACAGCAACAGCAATTGTTTATTACCTTTTTTGTTGATTTTGTTTTTGAGCAATAAAAAAGCGGTTAAACTGTATTTTATTTTGGTTTTATTTGCTTTGAGTAAACTTTTTTCTAATCTAACCTACTAATAGTAGGTTAACAAACCAAAAAAAAACAAAACATAAAACAAAAAAAAAAAAGATACCCCTAAGCAGAACTACAACAGCAACAGGTTTGGTCTCTGTGGGTAAGCTGTTGTGAATGTGTCTGACCAACAGGCTCAAAAAGCCGGCTCAGCTATTTGTATATGTTGAGCATTAACATTATATTCCATCAACTCAAACATTAATCGACCGAACGCATGTCGAACAACAACACGAACAAAAAACATAATAAAAATTCAACATGTGTGTGTGTGTGTGTGTGTGTGTGTGTGAGCACACATGCGCCTTAATTGTGGTTGACGATGTCGGCTTTCCTTCAAAACCGCAAAGATAACAAATTTGTCAATTTGCTAAATAAATTAATTACGGTTGGATTTGTGATTAATGGCAAAAAAAAAAATAGCTCATGTCGGTCGTATTGGATTAGCAGGAATGAAGACGAAGCGCAACATGTGCAAAGAGCAAACGGCTGAATGTTAGTGTAAACCATTAGATAAACACAAACAACCAACTTCATTTCTTATCTAAAGCATGCCATAAAATATATTTGTCTCTCTTTTTATATACTATCAGTAATGTCAAAAAGTCACAAATTTATTAAATGAAGTTAGATTAAAGTTAATTTTGAAAAATATAATGTTCTGTAAAGATTTCAAATCAATCTATCAACTTTTTACCGAAAGAAGATTATAAATCAAACCATAACACATATAATTTCTTTTATCCTAAAAATTTTGTTATATAATGAATAAAGAAACACTCCTCTGTAATATTATATAAAGATTTCAAGCCTATCCAATAAATTCTTAGCCAGAAAACATTGAAAAACCGAATTTTCATTTATGAAGATTTAAACAGCCTGCATTATTATAAGGGGAGTCATGAAATTTTTATTTTTCAGACTGACATTTTATATTGAAATAATATAATATATTCGTGATAGCAACATGTTGTATGTTACAAAGAAGTAAGTAACAACATACAACAATTTAACTTTCAACAATTATTTCTTTTCTTTTTCATTAAAATATTTTAATCAAGTAATGCAATTAATTTATCTGCAACCTTTCAACTACAGTTTAATTGATGGCGCTGCAAATAGTGTGTTGCACTTTAGCAGTATTTTTTCAATAAAAAAAAAAAAAAAAGTTAAAAAAGTTACTTTTGACAAAGTAACGATTACAAAAAGTGTACACAATTTACAAGCAGCAACATGCGCTTCAAACATTATAATAATTATATTAACGCTCAGGTAAATGCTCATAGAGGGTGTCCAATAAAGGGTGCATTTAAAGCTGTCAAGTAAACTTAAACTTTTACAACTATAACTGTAAGCAACCGTTGGTTTGTTTGTATGCATCTGTGTGTGTGTGTGTGTGTGTGTGTGTGTGTGTGTGTGTGTGCACGCTTATACTTCTGACAAAAGTCATTGAAACTAGTATATTTGTAATGTTTGGTAACGTTTGCTGCAACGAATAGTGATAGAAAAGTTTTTGAACGCACAACGGCGACTTATAAAAAAGGAGCAACAACTGCAAACAAACTACAAAAGTCTGTGGAACTGCCAACTTTACTAATACATGAGCTGCAAACGACGACTCCTGACTGACTGACTGACTGACTGACTGCAAGGACGCTGACGATACGCTACGACAATATCAACTTCAATTCAATTCAAAAAAAAGAAAAATAAAAAATTGAAGGGATTTAATACACACGCACTTGCAAACACAACTTCATACATCTACAAAGCAATAGTAAAGTTTAACTATGTGTGTGTGTCTGTGTGTGTGTGTGTGTGAGAGGGTGAATGCAAGTGTGTATATATTTGAAAAGTTTTTATTGAGCAACTAACTGTGAAATTAAATTGTGAATTAAAAGCTGTGGTCCCTCATGTCGTCGCTGCCAGCATCGATTACGATGTGTATGTAAGTACACGCACACACACACACACACATATGCGAGTGAATATGAACAGCAATGACTGGCCTTTGCACTTTAACATGTCGCATGCATTTGCATGTGTGAGTTTGTTTAAGTTACGCTCTTTCGACTCTTTCACACCAGTTGACGCCGCAAGTTATGTACACACACACACACACACACACACACAAACAAACAAACATACACACTTACATACATGCACACATACAAACAGGCAAACGCGTGAATTCGATATACGCATTCGAGGAATTGAAAAGTATTGCAACAACAACAATAACACTTGCCAAACAAATAAAATCATTAAAAAAGAAAAGTTGAAGAAAATTCAAAAGTCATATTGCTACTTAAATGAGCAACGTTTTTCTTCTTCTTCAACAACAACAACATTAATTTACACTCCAACATTAACGACATACATATATATGTATATGTATTTATATATATGTGTGTATATATGTAAGTGAAAATAAAAATGCTGTGTAATCAAAAGCAACTGAAAATTTGTGGCTTGTTAATTACTAAGAAAAATTTGTAACGTTGCTTTTAATTTATTTACAACGCAATCACGCTCAATGAGCATCGTTCAGCGATTTACAGCACTTACACCTGCAATCGTTGTATAAACACATACATACATAAGCGGGAGACAGAGACAGCAACAGTGCAAGTGGCACATTGACCAAGAGGGAGACCGAGCACAAAAAGCACAACAATACAAAACGACAATCAAATAAAATTAATAAAAATAAAAACACCAAAAAAAAAATAAACAAAAAAAAAGAGAAACACAACATGCGTCGTTAGCAATGCATGTGCAAAAGAGACAGCAAGAGCATGCGTACGCACTCATGAATATTTTAAATGTGTTGCACTTCCGACAACAGTAATGGCAGTGATGATTGTGTTGATGATGATGATGATGACGATGATGACGATCAATGCTGACAATTGTTGATTTTGCTGCTGCTGCTGCTACAGCAACAATAACAATAATTGTTTTTTTTTTTTCGTTGTTGTTATGATTGTTGTTGTTCATCATCGCCATCAACATGGTCGTTGTCAACGTCACACAGTTACACAAAATGCCGCCGACATTGCTCATAATGTACTTTAAGCGTCTGATCCGTGACAGTCAGCAGAAATTATATGCACGAAAAAGCATTCAAATGAATGAGCAAAAACAGCCATCAGTCAAACTGCTTATACCCTACAATTTGTCTTCTTTTTTTTCTGTCTTTTTTGAGAGGTAATCTCATCAAGTAATTGTGCTTCTAGCAAATCTATTCAATGCAGAGTGGCATAAGTGTGTTTGGAAGTACGTTACCAAGTGCAAAATGGTCACAAAAGGCAGTCTACTTTTAAATTGTTCGCGATATCGTGTTTTTGTATAAAAATAAATCTATTTTTGCTGCATTAATTTTTTTTAAATTTTTTAATTATTAAAATTATGTTATTATAAAAAAAGTGAAAATATAATGCATTTTTTAAATATAAAAATTTGTTAAAATAAAATTAAAACGGAAATGGCAAAATTCCACGCAACGATATTGTGTAGGGTGCATAACGGTAACGGCTGTTTGTATAATCGTTTTCCACACAAGCAAATACGCACACACACACACAGACGTATTCAAACAAACAAAGCGCCACATTTTGACTACCATGGCAGTCGCGCACACTTACACGCACACTGTGATGGTATAACAACAATTGTCGTTGATGATGACTGTCTATAAAAGTGATTTCACGTCGCACTGCAACCTATTTTACTATAGGCATCTGTCTATGTCTGCATGTGTGTGTGTGTGTGTGTGTGTGTGACTGAAGCGCATCCGTTTGTTGTTTCGATTTTAATTGATGCATCTGTGGCAAAAATTCAACCGAAACTCACACACACACACACAGACAGACACAAATATACATGCTAAAAGCGTATGCGGCGAAAAAAATTCCGAAATCGAAATAAGTCTTACAAAACTCGCACACAACTAACACCAAAATCGTCTTTGATTGCTAACTATAACCCAGATATAACAATACAAATGCCACACACACACACACATATGTATATGTATATGTATTTATACACACACATTCATTAAAGTGCTCTGTCAGCTGCAATAATGGAAAATAGCAAAATGAGCGACGCGTGTCATAGAAAAATTGAAAATAAAAACAGAAACAAATACCAAACAAAGCAAACAAAAAAAAAAATAAAATAGACTTTTGATAAAATAAACAAAAAAGGAAGATATTTTCGGCTTTGTTGAAACTAATATATGGTACGCTTGCAAGTGACATATCGCACATGTTTAACTAAACTGTCACAACTCAAAAAAAATGAAAAATTTTCAGGAAACGCAAAAAACTGGCTTAGAGCTAATGACAACCTTATGGAAATGCAATATTGAAAAGAGGCATAACTCTGTTTGTAAACCAGATAATTACGCCACCTCTTTTGTGGTGGTAGATATGCATACAATAAACAGTTTTTAAATGAAAACTCAAAAATGACAAATTTTGAGTTGTGACAGTTTAGTTAAACATGTGCGATATGTAAGACTGTTTTATCAAGAAAAAATGTATTAGTTTTATTTTATTTTCCATTTTATTTCAAGACTAGCAACAAACATAACATTTTACAATCTTATAACTCATATCTTACAGAGAAATGACATTTTTACGATTTACTATAAATAGGCGATGCCACGCCTTTAAACATTGTTAAAAACAAGTGATTAAAATTATTTTTCGACAGCTTTTAACTTGTGGGCGGTAGTCTCACTGAAACAGACAAGCAGACAGCCAAACAGACGGCCAATGACTACTTCAATTCGTGGCATCTTCATTTTTGTATTTCAAACGCCATGAGAAAATAAATATACTCTTGCGTAGAGTATAAAAACAACTGACAACGAATTGAAAAAGCTGCGAAATCATTGCATTGAGCACACAAATGCCAACGAAAAATTCATTTGGCAAATAAATTAAAAGTGAAAACTGTATAATTTTCTTTATTTTATTTTAACCATTTCTTTTTAAGACAGCACAAAATAAGAATCCAAAAAAAAAAAAAAATTCAAATAAATCGGCTTAATAACGACTAAAAAAAAATATAAAAAAAAAGAAAAGAAGCTTTCCAGCAGAATGCACAAGGCTGCCCTCCAGCCCCTCCTGCCCCTCACATATTCACACACACAATGCCATGCACACTATTCAGCATTTTTCCGCTCGTTTTCATTTACTTCCGGCTATCACATTTAATTAAACGTACGTTGAAAAACAAATATCATAATAGATTTGAAAAAAACGAAACGCATTTTTATTTAATTGTCAACAATTTTGTTGAATTATTTTTTAAAAGCATTATATATTTTTCATTGAATAAGTAATTATTTTTTTTTTTTTTATGAATTGAAAAAAAGTGCTTAAATTTTGTCTGTGATATTATAAGATTCTATTTTAAAATTTATAGGTGAGCTACTTTATGATATTAACGATTAATTACAGACCAAGAAAGCTTTATTAAAATGCATTTTCATCTTTTATTTTTCTTTGGTTTACTTTTCTTCTCAATTTCACTTTTTTTTGTTTGTGTTTTTTGTCATAATTATTTATGCAACACACACACAAACACACACTGCTCACATGTACATGGCTTGTTAGCGGCAGTGTCAGCAAAGCAAAGCTAGTTGTGCAGCAGATCGCACGAACGTACGTGATTATTCGCAAATTAATTTAACCAAAAGTCAAACTGAATTGAAACTGGAATTGAAACGCAAAAGTTGCATTGTGCATGAAGCAAGCTAACGAGTTAAACGTTTTTGCAACACCAATACTAACACTAACACCAACAACAACAACAACTTCGACAATGAGAATGACAATGGTGATGTCGATGTCGATTGCGATGGTGCTGCTGCTGATGATGATTATGTTGAGAATAATGATCCCGATGATGTCATTTGTAGGGAACAATATGTTGAAATCGTGCATATGTCACATAAGGAAAGTCAGGCCAATGCCAACAGTCATACATGCCAAGAGGTCTTCATATTTGCATGTGCAAATATATAATTTTCGCACATGGCACCGTCGTCCATAAACCGTTGCCAATGCTACACTTTGTGTGTGTGTGTATGTGTGTTAGACGTGTATAGTACAGAAAAGTGGTTATTTCACCACAGTACACACACACTCACCCACAGTCACACAATCATGCCATACCTCTCCATTACCAAACCTAAGACTCAAAATGTGGTTTACTTTTTGTTTTGTCTTTTTTGTATTTGTGAAAATCGAAACCAGCAGCATTGTATTGATGACCGCCCCTCCCCCACCGCAGCCTACTGGCCATTATTTCTAAGCGCCCGCATGCCTTGCCGCTCATCGCTTAGTCGTGTCGACATCCGCTTGCAATTTCCGATATTTCCTTTAGCTGAGGCTCATCGTCAGCTCTTCTTGACAATTTGTGGTTAAGGTGAACTCTATTTTTTTTTCTCTCTCTCTCTCACTCTCTCTCTTAACTCCTTACCATTTTTTTTTTCCATTGTGGCACGGCCTTTCTCACTTTGGTGCACGTTTTGTAATGAGTTTTCATACACAATACAAACAAAGCAAGAAAACACAAAAAAAAAAAAGAAAAACATGAAAAACAATAAAAATTCAATTCATGTAAATTCAATTCGAAATGCTTTGCGAAAAATTGTTCGATGTTTGTTTGTAATAATAAATTCGTGCATGAAATTAAATAAAATTAATTGCGCTTCAATGCATAATTTACATAGCGATTCGGTCCTTTGTGCGCTTTTCACACACACACAGACACACACACACAAACACTTTGACTCATTCGCATTATAGTACTTCGCACACGATATCACTATGATCTGCTATCTCTTTTTGACACACACACACACACACACACACAGAGTTGTTACCCCTTTTGACTCAACTCAATTACGTGCCTAACTTTGATTTTACTTTTGTGTCCTCGTATTTTGGTCACGTTTCAATTTATTTTCATAAAGATTTCTTATACTTCTGTCATCTCTTTTCGTCTCTTCTACTACGGCTTCTTCTTCTTCTTCTTTATCATCATCAATTTCTTATTTCAGTACGTTTTCTTTGGCATTTTGTCGAGTGTTGATTTATGTGAAAACTTTAATAAAAAAAAAAAAAAATAAGAAAAAAAAAACAAATTAAATCAATCAAAATTTTGTAAAATTTTTTCTTTCTTTATTTTAAACTCGCGTCACTCGCATTTTAATTATGTTAGTTTACAAATAATTGTATTAATTAAAAGTATAACCATTGCATTTATTAAGAGCAAAAGCAAGAGAAGTGGGCTTGAGCAAAGTCATCGAAGCCATGCGGTTGGCTGAGCAGCCTCTGTGTAGAGGGAAGTATGAAGCCGATGGTCAAGCGCCACATTTCAAGCTAAGTTAAGTGGAAACATTTTTAAAGAGGGTCAATGGCGTTAAAAAATAATAAAAACAACAACAAAAAAAAAGAATAAATAAATAAAAAAATAAAAAAGAAAAGGGGGAAATGTGAAATGAAAATGCACACGATAGATCGTAAATTCACGCTGCAGGCTCAAGTGTTGGCGAAGGGCAAACGAAAGGATGATATCAACAGCAGCAGTAGCAGCAGCAGCAACAACAACAACAATGCCAGCAAATCGAAAGCGGAAACGGAAACGGAAACGACGTTGTCGGCATATACAGATACTCACACACACACACACACACACATGCACACATACACAATGTGGCAACATATAACGGCATAATAACAACAACAACAACAACAACAGCCAAATCAAAACGAAACAAAACAAAACAAAAACCCAACAAACGGAAAAGGAAACAGAACCAACAAAAAAATGTTAACGGAAAAGGGGAAAGCATGAAAATTGACCACAGCTGCATTCGCTGCTAAATGTCAAGTTCCATGAGAGCCAAAAAAAAACAAAACAACAAAAAAAGGTCACCAAACCAACACGACACGAAGCGCACAAAATGCCAAAGGACAACGTTGTTGGCGGTGCCCCTTAAAATGCCAACAACAACTACAAAAAATATAGCAAAGAGCGTAGGGTAAAAAAAACTCACACACACACACATACACACAAACAATTTTTTGATTTTGTCATGCAGTAAGGTGAAAGTGAGCACGGAATGGCTGCTGTGCTTTGCCTGGCACTGATTGTGATGGATATGCACGTCATCACAGCTCAACACTCACACTCACTCACTCACATACACACACACACACACACACACATACACATGCAGACATGCAAAGGCAACGCATCACTTTGCATTATGATGTCATTTGATGGTCTCTAACACTTTATAAGGGTTTATCTCTGTATATCGTTCATTCATACATACATACATACATACATACACATATAGCAAGCATGCTTACTTTATAACGCAAGCCTTCATGCTCATGCTCACACATGTATGTGTATGGCATATCCTTTCATGCAGGTGCCAGCGCCAGCGCCAACGCTTAGCTAAAGCCTTTCGATGCGCAGCTGCTTTTTGCGAATTGGTTTCATTTTCTATCTTTGTTTTTTTTTCACTTTTTTTTGTTTTCGATTTTTTATACCCTGCACATACAGTGTGTCAGGGTATATTAAGTTTGTTTGAACGAAATGTATGTAACGCACAGAAGGTGGGGAGGGGGACCCCATAAAGTATATATATTCTTGATCAGGATGACAAGAGAATTCGATTGAGCCCTGTCCGTCTGTCCGTCCGTCCGTCCGTCCGTCTGTATTCACCAATGGTTCTCGGAAACTATAAAAGCTAGAGACTTGAAATTTGGAGGGTAGACTCGTGATGCTTGGCACTACATCAAGTTTAAACGGTTTTGTGCCACGCCCACTCCTTCCCGCCCAACCAGCACCACCCACTTTTTTAAAACGTTGTAACTCGAACACCCGAAGAGATAGAAACATGAAAGTCAGTATGTAGACTCAGCATGAAGAACTCTACAAAACTGCATACCACAATTTTTCCCCCTCCCCTTGATTTCCCCTCACCGAGTTGTTTTCTCTAAAAAGCAATATCTCCAAAACTAATAAAGATATGAACATGAAATTTTGTATACAAGCTCAGTAAATATATATCTTTAAAACTGCATACCACAAAATTCCCCTCTGTTCGAAAGTTACCCCTCAATGACCAACAAACTCAAATTATTCGTAAATTCCACTTTTTTTGACCAATTTACTTGATATTTTGATCACTATTTGATCGGGCGATGTCAAATCAACATTTTTTTCGTAGATTTAGGGTGTTGCACCACCTACTGTGTGTGCAGGGTATTATATTGTCGAGTATACTCGACTATAGCGTCCTTACTGGTTTTTCCTTTTTTTTGTTTATGTCATGGCACTTTAGTCGTCTCTACACTACTCAACTCACAACTACTCAAATCTACTTTCGACTCTACTCAACGACTCGACTCAACTTAACTCGACACGACAAGACTTTACCTCACTTTTTGCCAAACATGTTTTGAAATATATTTTTTTTCTACTTTCTTTTTTCCTTTTTTTTTTTGTATGTTGTCAATGGTGCTGTTGCTGTTGTTGTTGTTGGTATTGTGGGTGTTGTTTTTCTATGTTGCCGTTTAAGGGTTAAAGCGCCCGCCTTGTCGTCAACAACGGTTAAACCATAATTACATTTTTGACAGTTTATATTTTCTAAACATTTTTTTTTTTTGTTTGTTTCGTACCCTTCTCTCTCTATCTCTCTTCCTGGTTTTATCGCTTTGATAGTAGAGATTTTCTACTTTCTACTGCACAGCTTAGCATCAGTTAGTTGTACAAAGCAATAACAACAAAAACAACAATAACTTAATGTTATTTTAAGCTTTTATTTAGACACTGAAAAGCCATAAAACTGTCGCCTGGCCTTCTGCATTTAAGTAGGATTCTTATTCATGTCTTTTTCGCTTGTCTTAGAAGACAATTTAATGTATAAATTTCTTTGAATTAAGCAAAACGAGTTGTGTTTGCAGTTTGACGTAAATATGCGAGTTGATAGGCTCAATCTCAAGGTGTCCAAGCAAGATACTAAAGATTGATGACCTTATCTGTTTTAGATCGAAACGGATGCCGTGTTCGTGCGCTCTGATTTGGAGCAAGAGAATACCAGCGAGATAAGATCAAGACAACAACTTGATATGATTTGTTTACAACTGTTTTGCTAAGTTGGACATGTGTATCCGAGTATTTGTTTATCTCTGAACTGAACTTTTTGCTGCAAAAAATTTAAAACTTCAAAATTTCATTAAAAATTCATTTAATTTATGAACATTTGCTTAATGTGCGTTCAGACATTTAATACTTTTTTTTGTTATTTTCGTTATCTTTGTTGCATTTATGCTGCATTGGTAATTGCATTTCATAAAGCCAATTTAAATGTTAATTCATTTTCTGCACTTTCTTCTTCTTCTTTTTGTTTTTTTTTATCGTCTTCGCGACTTTGCATATTCACCCAAAAAGCAAGAGCGTTGCTATTTGGCCGACATCTTCTTCTTTCTTTCAGTTGCTGCGACTGCACATTTTGAGCATAATTTATGTTGCATATAAAGCCAAAAATGCATTTAAAAATTTGCTATAAAAAAGGAAGTGAAGGAAAAAAATTATATTTATTAAATAAGGCAAATGCAAATAGGCAAGAAATTGTTTAACAAGCATAAAACACATTGAAACAACATGAAAATGTAATAAAACTTTTAAAAGAAAAAAAAAAAAAACAACCACAAACAAAAAAAAAACAATACGCAAATAGTGGCCAACTAAGAAAACTATGAGTTGTAAGTATAAGAAATATCAAGCAGGCAAGGCAGTCAGTCAGTGAGTCAGTCAAGCAGGCAGAAAAGCAGGCAAAAGGCATCTAAAATCATTATTATTTTGCGCTGTTGGATACTTGTAAATCTTTTGCAGTTACAGCTGCAACAATAGCAGCTGAAATACAATAACAACAACAACAACAATAACAAGAAAAACAATGCTTACAATAAAGGCACGCACAATGACTACAAAATTAAAACATCAAGTATACGCCAAGTGCAACTAGCAGCAAACTGCAAACAGCAACAATCTTGAATCTCTAATACACATACACGTACACACAGACACACATAGAGAAGGAAACACGGCGAATGCAATTTAACGTCATCTTACACCGCTTGAAAGCGCTTATAAGCGTATAGAAAAAAAATAATAATAATAATAATAACAAGGCAGAAGATGCGCAAAACATAAGAAAGCACAAACAGAAAAAAAAAAATTTGCAAAAATAACAACTTGTGAGAGCAAGATGATCGCACATACTCGACAATATAATACCGTGCACATATGGTGGACTATGCCATGCCTCAATTCGAAATATAAAATGTACAACTGCCATTGACGACTTAAAAACTATTCAAAATTTCACGAAAAATGTTCAAAAATATTAAGAATTCATTAAAACATTTCAATTTGATGGTCTTCTCGCCCTCATCGTTCCTATATACGTATAGTCTATGAGGTTTTCCTTCCCTTCTTCAAAGCATGACATAGTTTTAGCCTGAAACAAACTTTATATAACCTGACCCTGTGTGCAGGGTATAAAAAAAAAAAAAGTAACACACACAAAAGAATAAAAATAAGAAAAAACGTAGAAAATCAGTGGCAACTCAAGTGGCAATGGCAGTGCTTCCGTTTCCGCTCTTGAACTGATGCTTGAGCAAAGCAGCAAAATATTACACAAATGCATAGAATAAGCGTAACAAGACGTTTTTAAAAGAAAAACTGATAAAAAAATAAACTAAATAAAATGCAATATAAAAAAGGCACATAAATAAATAAATCAACAATCGTGCAATCATCATTTAAATGTTGCATATCAGAAACAAACAAACGAACAAAACAAGTCCTCCACCTGCCCCACTGTCACCGTCGTGACGAACGCTCTTTTCTATCATTAATGCCACAACATTTTCCTTGCTAAATGCAAAACAAAAAGCAAAGAAAAAAAAGAAAAAAAAGAAAGAAAATAAAAAGTAAAAATGACAGAGACATTTTGTGCTTTGCTTTAATTCGATATTTTTGTTTCTGTCAGTTGATTGTTTCTTTTTGTTTGGTATTATTATAATTCTTTTCTGAACCCAACGCATGCAAATGTCTGCATTTACATCGTGCCTAACGAACATTTAAATCTGCTTTGAATGTTATATTTTATACAAGCTTTTTTTATCAGCTCTATAAATATTTAATGTTAAATGATCGTACTTATGTTGTGTGCGCCGTCATGTTACATACGTTGCTATGCAAACGAACACAAAAGTTATTTAAAATTTTTTTTTTAATAATTCAATTGAATAACTAAAATACTGAGAGAAATATGAGATTATAAGAATTTAATAATAAAAAAACAGGGACCGTAATCATTATAAGTTATAAGTTAATAATCATTATTATTGAATAAAAATAAAAAATTTAAAAATCATGGTGGAAACAGATAGTTCGTTCAAAAAGATAAACTTTTGTGTAATTCATCTCGTCTTAGGTCTATTCTAAGTGTGTGATTTTTTTAATTTAAAAAACAAAAATAATCATTTTTTACGGTCCCTGAAAAAAACATTTGCAAAAGAAAATTGAGAACAATTTTTATGAATAATCTACTAGCGCCATCTATCCACTATTCTCAAAAGTGTTCATATAAAAAATCACAAAAATTCTTAAAGTCATAAAAAGCCTGAAATTTAACAATACGCAACAAAATTTCATAAATAAAGATGGGCATAACAAAAAAACCGGAATATATTATTTGTCAAAATTAAAAAACAAAAACAATTTTTTGTAAAAATATTTAATTTATCGAGCTTAAAAAATTAATATTTTATATGTTATCCTACCATGAATGCAAGTTTTTTGTTTATTCAATTTTTGTGGGACATGTTCAATTCATGTAATTTCAATAACAAGGCCAAATAAATGCGGACAACGAAACTCATGCGACTCTGACCAATAAATTTTGCCGATCAGCTCTGCATAATTATTTGTAAAGCACGACACGAGAACGAGAATAAAAACAAAACATTGGAATGTATTATAAAAATACATAAGCAAACTCAAACCAAAAAAAAAAAAACTGAGATGAAGAAGCAGAAGAACAGTCATAAAAAAAGCGATTGCGTTTGCTGGCACGGCGACACATTTAAAAATATATTTTCACAAACATTTTTTATTTCATATTTTCTTTGTATTAAGGCCGCCGAGCATCAACGTTAAGTGGCGCCGCCACCTGCACAACAACAACAAAATCATTAAGCGAACTGAAATGCTGCGAGCAAAAATAACGCATACAAGAGCGACAGAGATGGAGATAGCAAGACCAACAGCAACAAGGTGAAAGAATTACTTTGCAGTTCTCTATTTTCTTTTTCTGACTTTTTTTTTTCATTCAATATTTATTTTAATTTTATTTTATTTTTTTTCTGAGCTTAACGCAATTTCATTTAACATTTCGTGTTCAATGCACACACGACGAATGAAGGCATGAAAAAAATACAACAAAAAAAAATACAAAAAAACCAACATTAAATAAGCTTTTCAAATTTAATCTGCGCGCGTCAAACAAAACAGAAAACAGGCAAAAAAAAAAGTTACAGGAAGAGAAAAAGAAGAAAACATTCGAGGATTTAAATGAAAAAGTAGAAAACTTGACTTTTTTATTTATATTCTTTTTTGATTTTTTTTTATTCAACCATTTTGCTGTTTGACACGCAAATAACAGAAAAGTTAAATAAAAGAAAGTAACAGCAAAAAAAAAACAAAACAAAAAAAAACACCATGAATGCCGTGAATGAGAATTGTCGACATTTCTGTTACTTTTTTCCCATTTTCGTTTTTTTTTTTTGCTCTTAATGCCTTGTTGAAGCGACGCATTGCACTCGCCTAACATGGCGACTCGACCCACACTCGACCCATGACTGCCGTTGGCCGAGCACAGCACAGGCGTTTTGCCTTTTGCAGTTTATTGCATCAGCGCATGATTCAACGATTGAATGAATGCTTGAGTGATTTGTTGTTTGATTTGCCAATGTTCACGATGAATGAAAATCACTGTGCAAGAAAAAAGTTTTACGCCAAACTATGCGTTTTGCAACGCAACTAAAATTAATTTTCTGCAACAAAATTACAAATAAAGAATTTTAATAAAAAAAGAAAACAAGTAAGAATGGTACAGTCGACAATATAATACCTTATATATGGTACACGGCAGGCTGTGCCACGCCCGAAATCTAAGAACAAAATGTATTTTTGGCATTGCTTATTTTTATATATTGGTCAAAATTTTCGGGCATCACGGTTCTTCTCTGGAAATTTTAAGTCTCTAGACTTTATAGTTTTCAAGAACCATGGGTGAAGATGGTTGGACAGACAAATGAATATAGCTCAATCAATTGCTCTTGTCGTTCTAATCAAAAATATATACTAAACGGGAACCCGTCCCCATCTTCAATACGTTAATTACTTTTCTTCTCAGTAAGCATGCTTAATAATAATAATAAGTAATAATAATAGTAATAGAATATGAAATCTATTAATTTTTCTATTAACGAAAGTTTTAAAAGCATACTAATTAATAATTTTTTTAGTAGACCATCGATGATCCTGATGAACATGAAATTGATATTGATGGTGATTACCATTGAAATGATTTAACAAATGTTGCGAGCATTCAAATGATTATTTGCATAAAAGATACTTATAAACTAAACTTAATTGCAAACTAAAGTCAAAGTTGAGCATATTGTGAAAAACCGATGTCACATGGAGTAGAAGTGAATAAGCATAATTCTCATTTTAAAACATATTCAACAAATTGTTGCGCTTGAAACGTGCAACTAATACACGCACACAAACACACACACACACACAGACACGCACATATACGCATGCATGCATACACACGAGCAGAGCAAACAACACTTGAAGCTCAAGTTGCGCCAAAGCAATACCGCAAAACTTTTGCCATATTTTTTAGAGTCATGTTTTGAAAATTGATAGAAAACGAGCAAAGAACAGCAGCGGCAACAACAACAACAACAATAACAACAGCGGCAGCAACATTCAACAAGATGAACATTGTTGTATTATATTTACTTTTGATTTTATTTCATTTTTCTTTTTTTTTTTATTATTATTATTGTGTGCGTTTTTTTGTTTTTTACAGTGTAGTGTGTAGCACAAGTTTTGATGAAACTTTTATGACACTTAAGTTCTTTGTTGTTATCAGATTTATTGCATTGTTTCAAGCCGCAGCACGCCGAGCACAAAGCGTGCCTGCCAGCCAGCCAACCAGTCAAGTGAAGCAGGTCACTGCAAAAGTGCGGTTAGAATGGGTAGAATGGCTGGGCTAGAGGATTGGTGGGCTAGTGAGCAACGGCAGAAAACGGAGCAAGGAAAATTTTGAAAAAAAAAAAAAATATACAGAAGATATGCCAATTTCATATTCAACGCTTTTATCGCCTACAAATACAAGTGCTAAGCATATATGATTGCGTTTATTTGATTGTGCAAACTTTATTGCCATTGTGATTTTGTTAGTTGCTTTTAAGGCTCATTAAAAATGCATTTGCACAAAATTAAAATGTAGCAAAAAAAAATAAGAACAGATAAAAAATGCTACAAGTCATTTGACATCGATAACAGAGCTACAAATCGCACTAAGAAAAACAAAAAATAAAAAATGAATCTTTAAAAAATTAGCTAAGTTGCAATCATTTGGTAAAGTTTGTGCAACTGTTTGTGCAAATTAGCAAAGCAAAACTTAATTACGTTTGATAATTTTTGGTATAATTTTTTTTATTTTTGCGCTGATTAAGAAATCTGATGGTAAGTTAGCTCATTAAACGATCTGCATTGCAATTCCATGTGTGTGTGTGCGTGTGTGTGTGTCTGTTTGTGTGTGTGAAGTGTTTGGCATATTGTTCAAGTATCGTGTCAACTCAATGAATTGACATTGTACAACCGATGTGTCGATTTATATGCACTCTTGCATCATGTTGCACAAATGTCACGCATTTCAGGGCCCACTACAAATGCCAGACTCAGCCGGTAACGGCGGTCAAGGCGGTCAGGGCGGTAAGTTCGGATAGGTAGAGCCGTACAGTGGGCAAGTAACGCCGCTGGAGTGTTCGTCAATTGTGCAACAACATGTTAATTGGCGCATATTTGTAGCAACCCCAAGCCCAAGTACGGCTTGGCCTAGCTAGACAGCCGCCCATTGTGTGGCAGTAATGGGCGTGACAACAATGGCTTTTGCAGCGGTTATAATTGCGCATATTTGAGCTTGTTCAGTATACACAAAATCCTGACGATTATTGTTGTTCGTGTTGTTCTTGTTGCTGTTGTTGGTATTGCATGCTGGCAGCAGACAAACGCAATCAAGTGTTTAATGCAATTAATTAAACACTTTTCAGTAAAACTATTAATTCAAATAATGAGTGGTTTTTGTTTTTATTATTTTTTTTACTTTATTTAACAGACGAAACAAAAACAATGTTAATAATATCTAAAAGAATATCCATGATGTTCGTTAATGCATGTACAATTATTAATTCTACATCAATCAAAAGCTTGGTCGTCTGGTGGTAAGAGGAAATGAAATTTGCACCAATCGTCAATTGGAGTTCTAAGAATCGATTGTGTCAGTATCGATTGTTTGGTTAATAGTGAAAGAGTGTTTTTTTATAAAAAGCGCCCTCTGTCGTATGACTCACCCGCTGATTAAATGCTTGGCATAAAACATTGTTTAGCCAAGTTATATTACCAAATACATTTGAACGCCTTTAATTATGTCTCTTCTTTCTTAATCATGACAAAAATTATGGTTTTGATTAAAGTTTATAGGCATAAAATGCTCAAGTGCATCATTTAATGCAGTTCGGCTCATATACATAAAATAAACACACACACACAGACATAAATAAAACCATTTGACGTCTCTGTGGCTTCTATGCAAATACAATTGAACACAAAAAAAATATTAAAAAAATATAAAAAAAAGAAAACAACAAAATTAAAATTGAAGGGGAAAAAAAATAAGTAACAAAAGGGAATAAAAACACTTAAGGTGAAAGTTTTAGACAAACAACCAAACAGACAGAAAGACAGAAAATGACAATTGTGGCATACGACATGCGCGTCCTAATGATGAGCGTTGTGTTTAAGTGATTCCCTAAACTGTGAACAAAAGACAACAGCAGCAACAACAACAAGAACAAACTAAATCAAACAAAAAGCGTGCATTAAATGCCTAACAATTGTTCGTTTTAATAGCTAAAGGTAACACAATGCGACCTCAGGGATTAACGCCAATGATGACACCTTTTGAGCGCTAAGCGTTCACTTTGAGGAATACTCATTGATAGTCACTCAAAGCTTTTTTTATGAACTGTACACAAGTATTGTCAATCATTGGATTATGCTAATCAAATGTCTCAAGTCTATAAAAAAAGAACCGAACAAAAGACAAAGATAAAAAAAATAAATAAAAAGAACATCACACAATTGGCACACGCACACATTTATCCCACGCACTCACACACACACACTCGCTCTGTTATATTACACACGCGCTCATGCCTTTGCTATAAACGCATTACGTATACGCAGCGTGGCATGACAAAAATTAAAGCAGAGGAAAAAAAACAAAAATTCGCAAAGCAAAATGTTAGCTACGTGCACAAAATAGTAAAAAAAAAAAATGTACTTATATAACGATGTATTTACATATTTAAAACAGAGCAAGTCAAAGCAAAGAATCTTCGATTTTAATAGTTTTAACGCATTTGAATATGAGCGGAAACATATACACTTTTTTTTGTGTGTAAATGAAGTTCTATATAGTAGAAATTCGAATCAATTAAAATCATCGGTATTTCGTATAATCGAATATCCGAGTAATCAATTTCAAAGTCAAATTATAGCATAGAAGTTTTTACTCTCAATTATACTTTGACATTTTAGATTTCCAACGCAAAACGTTAACAAAAATAAATTAATAACAATTAAATTAAAAATAAAAAATTCGGTTAACCGAATATTCGAATAATCGAGATCCGGATAAGAGGGTTTCTACTGTATATACAAGTTGATATTTGTGTATGTGTTTGATGCCACATATTTAAGCTATTAAAATGAAGTACATACATTAAAATGAAAGCCATGCAAAAGAAAAATTTTGAAACAATTTTTTTTGTTTTTTACTGTTGCCAAAGTTGCAAAAGCACAGCAACATAAAGTAGAAAAATATTGCTGCGAACAGAGTAAAAGATCGCATAAGAGTTAAAGAAAAGTGTTTGTGTTAAATGCTGCAATGTTATCTTATTATTGCAACATTCAACGTCGACGCAATGCGCCACCGCTTATTTGCAGCTCGTTCACACACACACACGCACACACACACTTACACACAAACAAACACACATGTACAATGGCGCCTTTTTCGAGGAGTATAAATTGGCTTGGGCATGAATGTTGGCATTGCTTTTGCACTTGTTGTTGTAAGAAAGTGTAACAGCAACAACAACAACAACAAGCGCTACCGCGATCTTCATCTTCACTGCTGCTGACGTCGTCGTCGCTGCCGTCGGCAATAAAAAAACATAATAATAATAATAAAAAAAAAATTGCTTCTATTCTTCTTCTCCTTCTTTTTATTTTATTTACTCTTCCTCTCTGCTTCTTTGCTACTGTTGCGGTATTCGCTTCTTGCTCTTTCTCTCTCTCTCTCTCTCTCCTTGTGTAGTTAATTTAAATTTTAATTGCATCTTCTACTATTGTTGTTGTGCAATTGTTGCCTTCGCCTGCTTCTTCTTCTTCTTTTTCATATGTTTCGTCTTTGCCTTAATTGCCTTTCATTTACTTTGTTTTTGGTTTTTTTTCTTTTTTTCTATGCACTTATTTGCATTTTTCATACACGGCGCCGACTTCGATGTTGTCTTTGATGTTGTTGTTGTTGCTGCTTTTGTTGTTGGCGTGAGCTTGGTTTTCTTGCATTTTCTTAATTTTATACGTTGAATTTTATTTTATCATATATATTTTTTTTTTTTTTAATTTTGCCACGTTTAATGCATTTATTTATATATCTTTGTATGTATATATGTCTGTATCTGCTACACCGTATGTATTTGTATTCTCACACGCATTTAATATTCATTAAATTGCGCAATTATACAATTGGCTGCTTTGTTTCGTTATCTTACTCTACCTTACTCACACTCACCGTTTCTGTCTCTTTTTTGTCTATATTTTTATATCTATGTACTTTCAACGACCAACTTTGCTTTGCTCATTACTTATGCTCTTTTTGCAAAATGTAATTCATGTCGTTTTTAAAACTTTTCATTTTAGTTTTTTTCTTTTTTTTTTTATACAATATTTTATTTAAAAATTCTGTTTTCACATAAAACCCACACACACACACACACTCACACACAAAAAATGTTCCATTAAAATTGCCTTATTAGATGATTTACCATTTTAAGCTCCTTTAAGAAAAACATTTCTAAGAACGAATGATTAGAAAACTTGCGAAAGCAAACTATTTCAAAATTTCTTAAAGCTCCTTGAAGCATGCTACAAAAAAATAAAAAAGCTAATTTTCCAAAATTTCGTACAAAACTTATCTGCTTAACCAAAAAAAGAGAAAAAAAAAACAACAAAAATACCATATTAACACCATGCAAAATAGCAAAATTCTTGCCACTTAAATTTTCGTGACACAAAAAAAGAAGAAGAAATATAAAAAGAAACAGAAAAGAAAAAAAATATTAAGCACGCCAAAACAAAACTCATTGACACTTTATGTCTGTCTGTCTGTGTGCGTGCGTGCGTGCGTGCATGTGTGTGTGTGCGTATATGTTTGACTGAAACATATTGCATAGGAAGCAACGCATGCATGTGTGTGTATTTGTTTGTATGTGTTTGTGTGTGTTGGTCAATTTGTCTACCCGAGGACCCCAGACCCCAGGGTCATCACGTTTAATAACCATTAATGAATATTTACCCACACAAAATGAAATTTTCTGCTTGCTGACTATTTTCATGGTTCCTTTTGCTTTGTCGTTGTTGTCATCATTGTTGTTGTTGATGTTTTTTTTTCCCCCTGTTTTTTTTTTTTTTTTTTTTTGGTAAAAACATTTCTGTTTTAGTTTTTGTTGTCGTTGTTGTTGTTGCTGTTTTTGCCACTGTTGCTTTTATCGGCATTGAAATGTGGCCCAAAACAGTTTCAGCTCATAAAAATACAATTTGCTGCTGCTTATTTTTTACGATGCACATGGGCAGCAGCAGTAGCAGCGGCTGCTCTACCAAATGGACAAGTGAACGGATGGATGGGCGGACGAATGGACGGTCAAATGAACGGTTCTAGGCGATCAGACAGTAAGGCTAGTTGGTTGGTTGGTTGGTTGGTTTGCTGACTAGCTGCTCTATACTATACTGTTCGGTTCGGTTCTGTTCTGTAGTTTGAATAGCCAATGGTTAGCAATAACAACAACAACAACAACAAGAACTTAGTAAACTGTTTCGAAAAACTATGCACGACATTAGTTGAAACTCAACTGAAACTCATATTGTGTACGTTTGAACGTTTGCACATATGTGGCATGCTTTTATTTTTGCCACTATGCTTTTTGCTCATTGATGAAATTGCCCGCACACATGTTCGGTTCGCTTGCACAAAACTGTTTGTTCGTTCGTTTGTTTCATACTTTCTATGTTTGTTTGATTGTATGCGTGCGTATCGCAAGCAGCTTAGACAGACACAAACACACACATATGTATGTATATATGTATGTGTATTTTTGCTTTTGCCATTTTATTTTATTTTTCACTATATACAATATATATACATACATATATATTTATTTGTATTTGTCTAGTTTTCTCTACTGTTCTTTTTTATGTTGATAATCGTTTACTGACGATACTTGCAGACAAGCTTCTTGTTGTGGCATTGACGCTGCTTCTTACTGCTGGAAATGTTTTTCATAAGTTTTTCTTTTGCCATAATTCATGGCAAAAAGCTCAGACAAGCGCTTTGTTTAATTAGCCTTTTTTTTCTAATTTTAAAAGATTTTCAGTTGTTAAATGAAAAATCTACAAACTGCAGTTTATCTCAGTTACTTTTAATTATCTAACCACTCAAATATATTTGTCTCTAACTACTTTAGACTTCTGATAAGCTTTCAACTTTAACGCTTTCCAAAATATTTTAATTTTTATAAACGATTTTTAAATTTCGATTAGTCTCATACAATTTTAATAAAAGCGCTTAATTAAAAAAAAAATGTAAATAAAAATTTGAAATTTGTATAAAACATTTTATACATGTTTTTTTTTCAAATTTTATAATTGCGTGACTTTAAAATGAGGCTTACTATAAGCTTACCGAAACCGAAATGTATAGCATGACCTTCAATTAGGCACTGAAACGCATTGAGTCCGTCATGCATAAATTCACAAATGGCAAATAGAGCCGCAAGTCATAAATGACTAAATCCAACACTAAATCAAAGTTATTCAAAACACGTCGTTAAGTCATTAATCGAACAATGTTGAGACGCACACACAGACAGAGACAGAGACGCATACTAACAACAGACACAAAACTCAATGAAAGCACATGCACAGCATATGAGAAGACTGATTGTTAGTAACTTTGCCATCAAGAACCCATCGGCATACTTAGAAGCATCATCATCATCATCATCGTCGACGTCTTCTACGCAACACTCATACGCAATGTTGCACGTGCATAAATTAACAAAGACGCTCAAAGGCAAATGCATGATAGTGATGGGAAATGCTGTTGGCAACTATAATACACACACACACACACACACACACACACATGCTAGAAGTACACTTATTATACAAGTGGGGATTTTCTGCTTAACTGTATATGTATTTCATCGTTGTCATCGTTATCAGCATCAGCATCTACATCATGATCGTAATCATAATCATAATCATAAATATAATGATCATTATGAGTAACATAAGCATTTGGCATACAAAATGCATTTGGCACATTTGAATATGTGTGACGTCGACGCTTGTCACTTGATATTTAAATGAAATGTAGTTGGATAGTTATCAACTAACATATGCACACAAGAACGCTCACGCACTCACGCATTCACGCACGCACGTACTCACGCACACACACGCATTCATGCACTCCTGCATCTAACACATGCTTTATGATTGTCCCCAAAGCGTCCTTTGCCAACATTCAAGTTCCCCCATGTCAATTGTATTCATTTTCCCTAAACGCATCAAGCACACCATAACCGAAAACGCCTTTTGGCATTTGAATATAAATATACATACATATACACATACATACGTGTGCTTATGAGCGATTTCTCATACATTTACAGTTAAATTGAACCACAATAAATACTCACACACACTTATGTCGACTCTCTTGCGCTTAATTTAATTCAATGAATATGACCTTTTTGTGACGTTTACAAATTAAAGCCACACAGACGAGTATACATGACAATAAAATACCCTGCCAGGTTTAAAAAAAGTATTACATAAGTGATAAACCACAAATTGATAACAACAATTGTTGTTCAAAATTCAAAAAGAAACATTTTAATAAATGTTGGTTTTGTAGTTCGTTTACAATGTTTAAGGAGGCATTTTTATCATACCTTCGAAGCAAATTGAACATTTTCATTAATTATATTTTTCTTATATTGTTACTTATATTTGTCTACTTTTATCGCATGTGTAGGGCATAGAAATAAATAATAATCATAACAATAAAATAAAAAAAATTGTCAAAATTCTACCTTATTCATATTTAAGCCTCTTTTCGTTTATTCTTCCTCACTCACTCACTCACTTGCTCTTATTGTTTAGCACTTGTTCGTTCGCGTGGGTGTTTTTTTTTTTTGTTATTGAAAATCAATCAAATCTTAATTGCTCATGACACTTACAGTAGTCATGTCACTACACGTTTTTATATAACCAAAATATGATTATTTGACAAAATTTGCCATTTAAATATTTTATTCACTCATACTCATATCAAATATGGTATGTCATTCATTTGTTCTTTGTTTCGCTCGTTCGTTCATTTCATTCATTATGTGTGACGCAATGCACTTAACACATGACAATAACTACAACAAAAACAAGCACAACCGCAAAACAACAAAATGCAATTAAATTATTTTAATTTTTCAACGCATTTACAAATTTTCAAGTTGACCACAAAATTCGCGTTACAACGATTATGGTGCAAAGTTAAAAAATAACAAATGTTGGTTGTGTGCGAAATTTAAAGTACCCTGCACAACTAATAATGTCCATTATTTTGTCTCGTTAGGTTTCAGATTTCTCTTACTTTTTATCTAAGTAGCCACAGTCTTTTGCTTGTCATTCTCATCGATAAACAATGGCATAGAAGCATTAACATTCTGGGTAATTTACACTCTATATAGTACAAGTGCTTTTTGTATGATCTGTTTCGCCACTTTTTGGAGTTTTCGCTTAGCATTAAAATAATTATACCATACCATACGTTATAGGGTATATAAAGTGTTTTTTATATATTTCATATACGTATGTAGATATCCATAAAAAACTATAAAGAAGAACTTTAAATAAAGTTTTAGTTTTCTATCAAAAAAAAATTTTTTTTTAATTCTCTTCATAATTTTGTCTGCTAAAAAGTCATTTTAGAGCACCGTTAATGTCCGTTCTAAATGCATTGAAAAAAAGTACTATATCTAAAATTAAACACAATTTATCTTGGCGAATTTTTCAAGAATATATTATATGTACATATATTTCTACATAATGTCAGTTGAATGATCATCATTGTACTTACGTACGTATGAAGAGTATAAAAAAAATAATAAAACTTTCCGAATTGTATAGTGAAAACATGCAGAGAGCAATGAGTGAAATGCTCAAAGACTTTGTATTTTATAGTTCGATGTATGCAAATGTTTGATTGTGGCATACTTTATAGACAGCAACATAAATTTCAATAAATCCAATAATACGATTATGGTAAATACGATATACATATATATATTATTTTTTCGCTCCTCAACTCAAACAACTCATTGGAAGTTCAGTTGATGTTATTGTTGTTGTTCTTGATGATGTTGTTATTGTGATTATTGTTGTTGTTGTTGTTGCTATTAGTGTTTGTAGCTGCACTGAACCCAAAAATGGTTACCGCAATGGCATAATTGTACAATTTATTTGTTTTTACCAATATATGTTATGTGAACGCACACACACATTCGAAAAGGCTTTTGTAAAATAGACACAAACACACATATGATTCATAAACATAGCAACGCACATACACATATACAAAACAAAAGCTCAAAGCATTATTAAAATGGTTGTGCGCAATTATTACCTTTTCTATTGTTAGCTGCACATTCAATTGCCACGCCTAACTTGCTGCAAACAAAAATGTGACGTACAAGTGTCTACAACAACATCATTGCCGTATAGAGAAAGAGTTCTTTATGGAATATTTTCAATAAGAATTTATTTGTATTTTATTATATTATTTTGTGCCAGTCTTTCCTAATTAATTGAATGAAATTTCATTGTATTTGATCTAAGATTTTTGTTTTTGGCAATAGTCAAGTAAATTTGAAATCCAAAAACGTTTCAATATAATTGTTTGAGTTGAATTGTTGAAAATCTAACGGATAAAAATTCACATTTGTAGATATGTGTCAGTGTGTATGTCAATCTGTGATTGAGATTTGTTTTTTTTAAAGGCAAGCATTTTTGATTCAAAAATAAAGATATATTTACTATATGTACATATATTTATGGTTGTTTGTTTGTTTGCCGGTGTGTGAGCCTTAAATTACTTTAGCTTTGTATATGTTTGAGGTAAGAAATTCTGCTTTGCCATAAATAAAATCATTGATATTTCAATGGTTTTATTAACATTGTCTGCAATAGTTCAGATACTTTTAGCACTAAATGTTGTAAGCATACATATTGTTTTATTTTTTATATAATTCTTTTTTTTTCTCTCTCTCTCTTTTTTTTATCATTCTTATTTTTTTTTTTTGCGTACTTCCTGTTTCACTTCTGATTTAACTAAAGAAAATGTGCAACACAGCGTATGAGTAAACACATATGTATGCATGTCTGTAAATACATTTTGTTGTATCTCAGTGATTTGTATATGCTACTATTGTTGTTGTTGTTGTGACTGCTGCTACTGTTAGTGTATCTACTGCAGGCTACACTAGTGCTGAAACTGACATAAAAGATACACGTTTGCATTTGCCATAGAACGTGGTCTGCATGCGAAGCTGTGTTAAAATGCAGTAAGCATTTCATTTTATTTCTTTTCTTTTTATACATATATACATATGTATATATCTTTTTTGTTTTGTGTTTTTTTTTTTTTTTTCTTTATTTCACTTCTAACCAACAACGCAAACCACAAATAACCATTCATAGCCCCTCCCCCAAAAACCCCGTTTCAACAAACAGCAGGCAATAAAATCAGTTTTGAAATATTTTTGTGCAGATTGTTATAACTTTATTGAAATGTATAATTCTTGTCTACTTTTGTTGCATATTTGAAGCATTTGTGAAGTTTCTGAAGGCTTAAGTCATACTTAATAATTGAAATAAAATATTTTGTTTGATATTATTTTGTTAGAAAATATTAGAAAGTATTCCATATTGCCATTTTGACTGTCAATTTGGTAAAATTATGTGCATACAAAAATAATGCGGAAAACAAATCGTTAAGCATTTTTCTTTTAGCTAAAGACACCACTTGTCTTCGTTTGCAATTTCAATTTCTGTGTTTTTTTTTTTTTTTTTTTTTGCCACAAAAACACAAAAAACAAAAAATTATTTTATAAAATAATAAAAACTATCTAAAAGTGTCCAGCTTGGCCTGTCGCTGTCCTCTGCTTCCATTTATTCATGCATATTTAATGACAAGTCTGGGTTTGGTTTTCACATTGCAAAAGAAGGCATTTATCAGAGCTTTCAAAAGTCTAAGAAAACAAGCAATGAACGTAGTTGAGCGCACAACTAACGCTACAACAATGCAATGACAGCAAAAGATGCAACAACAACAACAAAATGCATTTATTATGCGTACTCGCCTCAAACATCATCATCGTTGTCATCCTCAATGTTTAAATCAATTTAAAAATTGATAAATTATCCTACGGCCATTCGAAACTAATAGAAAAGACACCAGCAAAGATTTTTAGTATTTTGATGCATTTGACAACTCTTGATTGTCTCACTCGTTGTTTTCTTACTCGTTGTTGTCTTACTCGTAACATAACCTCCATATTGCTGAAAATCTGTCTAAAATATGTTCAGAGCGCATTTAATGGAATTGTTTATAGAAAAATATAAATTCAATGCAACTCCATCGTTAATAGCAATTATAATTCATTATATTATGTAAAACTTCAACAATTTTTTTTTTTTTTATTTTAACTATGACTAATAGAGTTGCCAGCACATGGAAGTAATTCTGCATTAAACGCAAATCAAAAGTAAACAACTTTTGTTTCTTCTTAGCATTGAATGCATATACACATTTAATTAAATTTCATGCATTCTTTTCATATACATATGTACATACATATATTATGTAAGTACATATTTATGAATATTTATTTTTTGCATACAAATTTGTTTCACGTTTTTCGTTGTTAACGGAATTTTTGTTCATACTATCATTACAATAATAATTGCTTGATATCTAATTAGCCTCCTGTGTGTGCTTGTTAGCATCATTTGTAACCAGATTGCGTAATAAATCTTTGGTCACGCACAAACGAAACAATTCATAAATTTAATTTCATGAAAAAGATGCACGAGTTGGTGAATGGCCAGTCGGCAAAGAGAAAGTAGAAAATGCTGGGAAAAATCAGAAAAAAAAAAATAATAAATAAATAATTTAATGAAAGAAACAAAAAAATATATACATATCTCCAAAAAATACAAAAACAAAACTCATTTCAGGTCATTTTGACAACAACGAATTCCCAAATTAAACATTCAACATACCACGCCTCGCGATTCCAGATATGGTGGGCAACATCGCTGCCACACACCACATTCTTTCCTCCACACACACACACACTGCTCTCGTTGGTCCTGCTGCTACTGTGCTGCTGATGATGACACACCGTTGGGAATTACTTATTCGGCGGCCATGTACCATCGATTAATCAAATTTATTATTATTATTATTATTCTGTGTATATAATTTTCAGTTGCGTTGTGCCACACACTTTGTGCCTGCCTGCGTGTGTGCGTGCGTGCAGGTGTATAGCGGCAACCTAATGCAAAGTCAAGTGGCAAAATCGCAAAAGTCATGGTAATAATTTATTAATGTTGTTATTTTTTGCTCTGCTTCTGACAAATTGAATAAATGAAGCTGCAACCGAAATAGATCATTATTTTCATTAGTTGTCGTGATATATGTTCAAATATGATTCTCTGGCCATAATACAAATAATGTTGATAAAGCATATACATGTTTTTCGTCTTCTTGATTATGATTTTTATTTGATAATCTGTATTTTGAAACCTGTTTTCCAACAGATTACTAAGTCAAGTGTTCTTACACAAAAAGCAGCCCTGGAACACTCTTGTTACTCATTTCAACTCCTTTGTTTTGTCATTCTAATTAATTTTCCTCCTGTCATTAAAAAAAAAACTACCGTTGCTCTTTTGAAATGAAAAAATTTTAACAATTTTTGTAGTCAAAACTAATCATCTCCAATAGATGGCGAAAAACTAAAGCGGATTTCAGCAACGATGAGAAACGGAATTATAAAATATTAGAATGCCTTATGCATAGTTCGATATCTGCAGACATGAAACTGTCTAGCACTTTCTAATAAAAATCGCTGTGGATATTTTCTGCTGCTTCTTTTCTTTGTCGGTCATGACAAATTCACAATAGCCGTAAGCTTAAAAGAAATTGTTGGAATAACATCTCGATTCGTTGTTCTTATTTACCAAAATTCTGCTCAAATTATATGAAAGTGTTTTAAATTCTTAATTGCTTGTGATCAACAAAATGTTTAACGCCGTCAAGCCGCTCTCTGAATATCTACGCTTTAAATCTGTACGCATTTATGATCCGATTTTCGCAATGCACTCAAAGTGCACTATAGTCATTCTATTGACATGCACATTCCTCATCTCAGCCAAGCAATATTTTGGCGAACCGATACTTTGCATTAGCCACGAAAAGAACATCGACTATGTGCACTCGTATTGCTGGACAATGGGCACGTATATTTTGCCCGGTGCAAATGAGACAAATGTCGGCGTACAACAGTTAAAACACATGCGCACGAATTTAAGCGAAATTCATCTATCAACTGCACCGCTAACACGAACATTCAATCGTACTGTACTTAAACGTTTATCACAAATAGATGAGGCATATGCCCGTGCGCTGGCAATTGCTGAAGGTGTGGGACCCGAGGTGCGTGGCATGACGCCACGTTTATATCTGCGCTACTATCAGTGGGTCTTCATCATATTACTCTTTCAATCAATGTTGTTCTATTTTCCATCATTCTTATGGAAAGTATGGGAAGGACAGCGTCTAAAACAGCTCTGTTCGGAGGTTGCCGGTGCGCTTATACTGGATGAAGTCTATCGTATACGACTGCGCATGCTAGTGAATTACTTTAGTACTGATTATCGTGACATACACTTTTGCTATTGCGTCAAGTACATATTCTGTGAACTACTTAACTTACTAATCAGCGTATGTAATGATCAATTATACTTTATCTTACATATATTATTAATTTTTTTTTGTTATTTTAGATATTCAACATCTGGATGATGGACATTGTCTTCAATGGTTTTTGGCTCAACTATGTACAAGCACTTGCTGCCATACCCGTTTATGATTGGAATCTATGGAATCGCATGACATCACGCGTTTTTCCAAAAGTTGCCAAATGCGAAATGTTCGTCTATGGTCCAAGCGGTTCGGCAAACATACTGGACAACCTTTGCATACTGCCATTGAATATACTCAATGAGAAGATCTTTGCCGTACTTTGGTGTTGGTTTCTATTCATCGCAATGCTGGCGGTCATCAACGTGCTCTATCGCTGTGCACTCATCTTCAGTCGCAGACTTCGTACGCAATTGTTGCGCGCTCATTTACGCAACATGCCGGCAAATCGTGTGCGCAAAGTAATGCGTTACATCAGCTATGGCGATTGGTTTGTGCTCATGTGCGTTAGCAATAATATAAATCCGTTGCTATTCCGTGAACTTGTCGAGAAGTTATATATAATACGTTTTGATAAAACAATGGACGACGAACCGAATGATATAATACATATTCGCGAAAGGAATGCATTGAATAATGGCAATAACGATTGCGATGAAGAGAATCGCAATGATGACAAGTGCAACAATGAGAGCAGCGCCTGACCAACATATAGCGGCATCGGCGTCAACTTTAGTAATTTACTTATATGTTTATTCAACATAACGCTTTCATCAACTTGTCAGATACTTTAGAGACTGGCACAACCCACACATAGTCCAGCCACTTTAAGTGAAATGAATAAACAACATTCATGTCCGTTGTGCTGCCAAAGAGTCATAAAATTTCAATAACTCGTATTCCATAATTTTACAAGCAATTTTTTTTAGTGCGACATTCGCTTACTGCTCTGAAAAAGTAGTTTGTTCGTTTGAATACTATTTGGAGACTCGTAAAATGAATTTTATGGCATTGTGCTTTATGCAAATTTTATTTAATTTATCAAATGGTTCTTTATTAACATCTATTGAAGTATTTTTTCCATAAACTTAAACAAATGTGCTGAAGTCAATCAATAAGTTAACAAAAAAAAAAAAACAAGCTAATATAAAAAATACTTAGCCAGAATTGATACTTTGAGCTTTTCTGCCCATCAGGCTTAAGGAAAATGCGGCCAAATAAGTTTTGTATAAGATATCTTATTTGTCATCAGTATATGACTTTTGCGATATGTACATATGTCACTTAAAACAATTACCTATGCATATAAGCACAAACTGTTTAAAGTATCTTGTGTGCAAGACAACCAACAAAGTAAAAATGTTGAATCTTTTGCAAACAGAACAGGTAGCAAAACCTATGCAATCCAATCAAGATTCGTGAATACAAAGTTTTCACTTAAGAAATATGCGCAGAAGGCAAACAATGTTAATTTTAATTAAAAACGGCATAACTTAAGCAAAGCTCAAGAATGATGAGCGACGAAAGCGCATAAAACAAACATACAAACAAACAAACAAACAATTGAAACGAAAAGAAAATATATACGGCAAGTGTGCTGGAAAAGTGGTGAAACTGGAGAAGAAAACGTTATGCGCTAAAACTAACACTTTTTGCCACGCCTATTTTCAACGCCCACGAACATAAACGAAAACACTAAAATGGTGAAAACTCATTTCAAGCCACATTGTTGTTTCAGTCTTTTTGTGTTTTTTTCTTTTTTTGTTTTGTGTTTTAGTTTGGTTTTTAGTGTTTTCTTACATTGCGCAAATTATTTACTTTTACTGCGCTTTTTCGTAAGCTGAAATCTATGCGCATCTTTATTCGTCTACCCAAAATATGCGCTTCCCCACCCCCCTAACGCTGTTTATGCGTGTGTGTGTGTGTGTGTGTGTGTGTTTGTTGAAAAACTTTTACAAGCCGCAACTTGAGTAAACAATTATTTTACATTTAACTCGCTTGAGAATCGTCGAACAAGTTTCAACTCAACACAAAACTCATGCCAAGTCTATACGCGCCCGCATTTATCTCATTTAGATTAATTTTTACAAGAAGTTATTTTGTTTTTCTTATATTCCTGCACTTCAGTTATTTCCACCAATGCTTATGCGAAGTTTAATTTGGTAGCTTAACTAAACTAAATTTAGTTTAAAGGCTAAAACGCCAAAAAACTTTACATTTCTTCCAAGAAAATATAAATGTAACGTGAATCAATAAGGGTTTTCACGTAAGACTCGGTAACGCGTCAATGTGATAATTGATGAAAGTCCAACAACAAAATACATTGTCAAAGTTTCATCAGCTTTCATCAACCCCGACCCATGACATTCGTTAACCCGTCAAAGTTATAAAGTTAGGGCCAACTTGCTTCAAAAAACAAAAGGCTATTTTCAGTTATTTTCAAAGAAAAAGCGGCTGTACTTTCACAGAATTTTATTATTAAAACAGCATATGTTATATGTAAATCATTTTAAACATAAGTCAATACAATAGAAAATTAACTCCCACATTGTCCCGTTTGCAGCGATTAGTCGTATGTTACAAGCAATAAAACAACACATACAACTATTGCATCAAAATGCATATTTTGGGTCTTTGATTTCGTCCTCTCGCCAACCGATGTAAGCCAATAATGTCGTCATGAATGTCATCCACTGCTTCTCAATCTCTCCATTCCGATCCATATCTGTGCACCATTTTAACAAATCTAGTTAATTTTTTGTAAATTCATGCATTAATAAACATATTTACTTTCCAAAAACTCAATTTCTTGCATAGCTTGATTCACTTTATATTCTCTTAATTGGTTTTTTACTCTATTTCACGGAATTTTAATTTTGTTTGATTTATTTCGGACAATTCAAACAAATTCACTTTTTCGTTTGTTTATATAAGAAGAAGAAAAATTACCGAGTTTACGCAAACCTGCTTATTTGAGTGCTCACGTAAACTTTCATCAATTATCACTTTGACGCGTTACCGAGTCTTACGTGAAAACCCTTAATAAAAAAGTAATTAATGTCAATAGTTTTGCAACACTAATGTCGCTCAAATTAGGCAAATATTTGAAATAATCAGTGAAATTTTTAGACGATATCGTTTATTAAATTAGTGCTTCAATCAAAATCGCAATACAATAATCAATCGTTCCTACCAATTTGACGTAATTTGAATTCATGTAAAAATTTTGCTTCTTCCGTTACGTTATACTGCATCCATAAGGGTCAGTGTGGCAACCCTATGCCAAGGCAGCAAAAGTCACTTTAATTTTTCTTTCTTTTTGTGAGTTCGAGCTGGAAAGATCAAATTTATTTTTTTTTCCATTTTAACTGAAACACAAAAAAAAAAAAATATTAAAAAAAAAAGAAAAGTTTTGCCATCATAAGCAAACATAAGTATTTATTGTCTCATAATGGATCAAGACGACAAGGGCATTTGCATTTGCACTCGCAGCCGTGAGATTGTAAAGTGTGTCAGTTGCG
This sequence comes from Phortica okadai, assembly GCA_034638295.1. Classification (NCBI taxonomy): domain Eukaryota; kingdom Metazoa; phylum Arthropoda; class Insecta; order Diptera; family Drosophilidae; genus Phortica; species Phortica okadai. The sequence continues at coordinate 45,573,414 of CM067848.1, read as the reverse complement.
GCTATGAGACATATGGTCGCGTCTACAAGGAATGCCTGATGCACCCAAAGGTTAGTTTTTAAAAGAGGAGCAAAAATCATATTGTTTTATTTTTATATCATATTTGCATTGCAGCGCCGCTACCTTAATGACATTTTAGAGTGCCCCAGATGCAGCGCCACTGACTTGAAAGCCATTAAGGCTACCACCATCTAATCTGACTGGAATTCCTGACTTTTGGCATTAACAACCAAAGATTTATCATTTTCTCACACTCTCAAACATTTGACCATGAATATAAATTTGTCAACAATATTTACAAAGGTTAGCAACTAATAAACTTTGAAATGTTGTTGTTCTTCAAAGCAGAATTTTAATTGAAATTTATTTCTTCTTCATTTAATTGATTTACAAAATATGTTTGTGTGCTCAGTTTGCGTTATGCAAATGCCGCCATATCTAATCTCAATTAACAAAGTATGCCTTGCAGCTGATTTTACGGTTGATTGTTGTGTCATTTGAATTTTAATTAACAGTTTAATTGTATTTTGTTGAGTAACACAATGAAATACAACAAATACTTTCAATTCCCTGTCGAATGTACTTTCCAGTTCGATCAAAGAAAAATTTGCAAACATAAAAGTTTTCATTATGGAATGAAGTCAGGATGGTTGGCGTGCAAGTGAAACGCCGAACTAATTATTAGAATATAGATTTTTTATTTTAGAAAAGTCTTTGTATTTGTGCCTGACCCAATTTTTTTTAGAAAAACATCCATACGACGTAAAAATTACGTTCATATTAAACCATTTGCAGAAAAATTATTAAGCAGATCTATTCGAGTCCTAATCAAGAGCTGTTGAACACAAGTTAGATTATAAATAACAAAAAACACAGATTCATGAAGCAAAGTCGTTTATTACTATGTCTTGATTAGAGCAAAAACATTTCCATGATGAAAATCGAATGAATCGTAATTCTGATTTGAAAGTTTATTAACTGTATCTGGAAAAAGAAGATGAAAAGAGGTTAACCATATCAGGCAGTGGGTGCATTTTGCTTACCTTTGCTTTCAATAATTCATTGAACTTCATTTTTTGGAGGCTCTGTTTAGCTTAGTGAAAGAAGCCCCTTCAAAATTCTCGACGGACATATCGTAATCTGGCGCTTCACTAGCGATTGGCAATAGTTCAACATGCGACTGAACAAAGAGTTTAATGCAATTAGTACCACAAAAATTGTAATTATTTAATGACAGGCAATGATTATAATCCACCAAACGCCGACACCAATAGCATTTTCCCTCCATTTTTTCTTTTTTTTCAGTATGCCAATAACTTCGAACGCGGATGAGAATACAGTAGAAACTCGACTATCCGGATAAATTAAAACAAGGGGGTATTCCGTATAATCGAAGTCCGGTTAATCGAGTTCCTATTGTACGTGGACGAACAAAAACACTTAAAAGTAATCTGTGAAGTGTAAGCGGTGCAAAAAAGTCTAGTCATTACATAAACAGGGATGATTATACAAATAAAATAATTGCTTTCGATAGCCCTGGAATTGCAACGAGTGACCCTGTGCCTTCTCTTGCAGTTTATCCAATAAGAATTTCAACTATTCTTAACAAAAATAAAATGGCAAACAACAAAAAGCTGACAACTCTATTAGATAGTATTACAAATACCAATGTAATTTACCTACACATGCAAAATTAAGAACAAAAAACAAAAAAAATAATTCACTGTATTAAAGTCACCGTTAAACTAAATATCATCAAAGCAACTAACACTAACAATCAATTGTAACACCTCGTCTAAACCGCACTTTTGCACCGCCATGAATTTCTCCCCATACCCCTGGCGCAGCAACTTGGCCCGTGGCGACAAACAATTTGAATACACGAGAAGCAACAATTTCATTTATATGCTAATAAGGCACCTGTTTTCGAACACTAGAGACAAAAGCAAACGTAACCATAGCACGAACGTACAAAAGTAGGGCGGGCAGAACAGAACTGGACAGACAGGCAGGTCAGGACAGAACAGGACAGTACATGTAGCATGGGACATAACTGAATTGAACAACATAGAACGCCACAGAAAACGTACTACAAGTGAGACTAACAAACGACCAAACAACTCCTTTACTTAACAGGTTGTTTGGCTTGGCTTTTAGTGATGTTGGATGATTATTATCCTATCAACCCATCATCATTTTGCTGTCGTTGATGTTGCTATTGCTATTGCTATTGCTGTTAATGGTTCTATTGTTGGTGTTGTTGTTGTTGTAGTCGTTGTTGTTGCTGATGATGATGTTTACTAAACAATTCAATCATGTTATTCTGCATTTTTATCAAACTGCACTTTGATCCTTTCAGCGCTCAACAACAACAACGACTTGCCTAGCACACCTGCTCTTAACCCACTTGGCTAGCACACTTTGCTGTTATCCTTGTTTAAAGCGCACACAACGCACATCGTAAAGCAATTATTGAGCTATAGCAATCATCTTCTCGCCTAGCACTTCCTTTACCTTCACATCAAATCAACTACCACTCAACCCAATTCGGTTCATCTCATCTCAGCTCAGCTCAGCTCAGTTCAATACAACTCAACTGAACTTAGCTCAGCTCTTTTTCACGCTTTCCTGTTTTGCTGTTAATGAAGAATTTTCCTGCACTAAAGCCATTAATGGTTTAGTTCAGAAATTGACTTTGTGTGCTTATGTATCTATATACATATACATATGTATGTGTGTGTATGTGTGTGTGCATGTCGATCTCATGTAGTCACTATTGGTGCTTTTGTTGATTCAATAAGTGTGTGCATAAAATGCCGACGTGGCCATCAGCAACACAGCGTAGCGCAGCCGAGCACATCGAACAGTAAGAACAACAACAATACAACTTCAAGCTCATTCCTTCCTTTTGGTCTGCCTTCGACACTAACAGTCTTCTGGTTTGAAGTGTAATTTTTTTTTTTTTTTTTTTTTTGTTTTTTGCTTCTTGCTTGTGTTAAGTTTATTAATCAGTAGTTGACTGAATTTTTCTTGCACAGCATGCATCCATGCACATGTTTGTGTGTGTGTGTGTGTCCTGCTTGCAGTGCTGCCTGCTGCCTGCTACTTGACACATTGCTGGTTGCTTTTTCGGTCTGTTGGTAAAGTTGACTGTGTCCTGTTTAGCAAGACAACATTTAATTTCCCATCGGTGACATTCGATACGATAATGAGTACAAAATCTGCCTGTCATTATTGTTGTTGATGTTGTTGTTGTTGTTGTCGTTGTTGTGTTTTTGTTGTTGGCATGCCACTGTTTACGGCAATTTCAGCTTATAACACAATACACACATGCACACACATGCACTCACATGTATGTATATATATTAGGGTGATTCAAAAACATTCAAATTTGCAGTGAATTCAACTTCGGCCTCGAATAACTTTTAAACCAAAAGACTTAGCAAATAATCATTCGAGACCATTTTGTAGAGCTTTTAATACTTCATAAAAATATAACAACAAAACCAAATTTCTACATGCAAATTTTATAGAAAATAAAAAAAAAAAAACAAAATATAAATATTAAAATCTCAATTTTTAACTATCGTATTTTTACACCAAAACTGAACTTTTAAGCCTGTTAGTAAATATTTTTTTCTTTGTGAATCACCCTAATGTGCATACATACATACATACATATATACAGACATACATACATATGTGTGTAGTAATTTTCCGACAGCTGCTACTTTTCGTATTCATATTTCCCTGTTTCCGGTTCAGGCATGTACATGTATCTCATCACCATGCCATGTCATGTCATGCCCTGCCATGCCACTTAAATCTTCAAGTTATAGTTTCTTATGACAAAAGTATACTACTGGCAAAAAAAAAAAAGAAAATACAACAACAAGTATGTCAATTCTAAAAAAAAGGATAATGTGCTTAAAAACTTTATCCTTTGGGTGTACGTTATTTTTTTTTTCTCTTTTTATTATTTTTATTTCATTTTCAAATGACCAAAAGTTGCCTTAAAGCAGCGAAAAGTAAAAAAAAGAAGATTATTCGGTCTTTTTACTCATTTAATACTCTTCACTTCTTTATGCATCAAATATACATACATACAGTTAATAAATCTGTAGACCCATTTTTCTTTCTCACCCCTCATCACTCCTTCTTTTTCGCACAACTATGAACATATCCCAAAACCTAAACTTTATGCCATGGCTAGATCATAGTTGTTGCGATCATAACAGACAGATCGTTAAAAAGGACTAAATTATCGAAATGTTCAACAGTTATATCTTCCTTATTGTGTTACAAACTTCATGACAAAGTCAAAATTGCTATTTATTGACTGTGTGTAGCGTATAAAAACGATGTTGAAATAAATGACCTTTTGAGAAATTGACAAATGGCTTTGATTTTATGTAAGCGTCAACTTTCGTGCCTGTTTCTTCTTCTTCTTCTTCGTTTCATCCCTTAAAAATCTTATTGACTCTGTAACGTGTTGAAGCTCATTTATAGCATCAAACGCTCAGCCACTTGTAGTGTAAGTATAAATATAATTACGCATACGCAATGTGTGCCCTGTGCAAATAAATCAAATTGCAAATATTAACTTGCACAACAATCAATTAATTTAATTATTTATTTATTTATTGAAAAAAAAAAAGAACAACAACACGCAAATTGTTTAATTAAAATCATTTAAACAACAATACACGTATTTCATTAAAAAAAACAACACAAACACACACACACACACACACACACACTGATAAAAGAAAAGAAAGACCACAGCACAGTTTACGACACGGATAAAAGCACAGGACACGAGGGCAAAGTAATGGCAAATGACCTGCAAAAAAAAAGTGAAAAAAAATCGTGTTGCACGAACATTGATTACAAATGCCAAACACATTTCAGATTAAAGTTTCATTTATTTAGATATTATGTATATAAACTACAGTGTCACAGACACAGACACACACACACGTACGCATAGACACAGTAAACAGAGGCACGGCAACAACAATAGATGTATAGGTATGAACAAAAAGGCATTAAGACAAATCTAAAAACCAACCAAAAAAAAAAGAATAAAATATAAATGAAAGAAAATAGAAAAGAGCGAGAAAAAAAAGGGCAACAAAATCATTGTCATCATCATAACGTCAATGAAATAGAAAATTTACTACGTACATATTCCACAAATCGAAGGCAGGACAGGAACGCAGCAGAAAACAGACGCTGACGAAGTGCCAGACGTCGTTGACGTTGTCATTGTTGTTGTCGTTGTCGTCGTTAGACAACGATGACGTTTGAAGGCGTTCAGAAGACATTTTGTGGGCGTTTGCGGCCATGGCAGCACTTGGCACGTCAAAGTCTTTAGGTTAGCTTGTCTTACACACATTCATGCACTACGTAAGACTGGCAGACTGTCAAGCAGTCTATTTGGCCACTCGACAGTTAGTCGGTGGGACAGGCAGCCAGTCGGACGAATGTGTGAGTCAGTGAGTGAAGTCTAACCTGTCGCTGTGCTATATTCTCACGTATCAATAAGTGCTCAAAACGTGCGTTGAATTTTTTATTACGTACCGGTAATATTGTTGTTTTTGTTACTGTTATTGCCGTTGTTGCCACTCACGTGTGCAAGTCCTTGCGAAATGGCCTGTGAAATATATTTTATATTTATTTCGATTTTTTCTTTTGGCACTTTTTTCTTTTTTGTTTTTTTTTTTTGCTTTCGTGCTTTCTTTTGAGCTTGTTTAATTTTTTTTTTTTTTTTTTTTTTGAAACCAACACAGAGAATAACAACAAAAATATATCGAAAAAGCTTAGAAAATTGCCAATAAAATTTCTATGAAGCATGATGTCATTGGAATGTCGCTGTATTTTATATAATTAGTAATGCAGCTAATTCCGCAAACAGCTTAAAACAAAGGAAAACAACTAATACACACACACATACAGACACACATATGCCGTCAAGTTCAATTAAAATGGCAGCACTTCCGCACAATCAGACTTAAGTGCCCATATGTAAGTCATTTTATTCTTTAGCCACACACACAGACATATGTAATTACAAAGGATAATAATAAGCACAATAATATTTAAGTGGCGTTGTAGCATCAAAGTCGACAGCGGCTTACAAATCACTAAAACTGACACAACTTGAAACATTTCAACTTGAAGTTGATTAAACTTTGCTCAAACTTAATTTTATTGCAACAAACATCTACACTGTGCACAAAAGTCATCAAATATTTTATTAAATTTTGCACTTCGATTTCAATTTCAAGTCAAACAACTTCATTTACACAGCGCAACAAAGCATTTTGTACTCAACACATTAACAAAGCTCATGTACATTCATTTATACACAATGTATAGATTTTTTTACAGTGTAGCATTTGTTTGCCTTTAGCATAGACATTAATGCAAGTTCATCTAACCGAAAAGTTTTTGCGCACACAAATTACAAAAAGATTTTGTCTTCTTTGTACTACATCATCATCATTAGTCGGCTGGCCGAGGCTAATCTCTGCTTGAATTACAATTACGACGCGTACAACTTTGGCGTAGGTGTTACACCACCACCACCACCCTCACTTAACCCAACAGCATTGTTGCTACCCTTATACAGCCAAATCTCATAAAAGTTTCTAATAGTTTTGGGCGTAAGTATGATCATCGCTGTTAGATTGTAAAAAAAACAAAAAAAAACAAAAAGAAAACGAAAAATAAATAAAAAAAAGTGAACAGAAGTTTCTCTGCCGCGCAATCGCGTCTAATTAGCTTAAGTAACCGATTCGATTTGATTAGATTTGAAAGTTTTGAACGTCTTTGCGCTATTTAAGCTTATTTGCAAATAATTTCGAAAAAAAAAGGAAAAAGAAAAATTAACATAAAGTAAACGTTTTAAATATTTTTAGCACTTATTTTTTAATAGACATAAAATTGAATTCTTTTTTTTTTTCTGTTCGACCGACAACAACAACAGCTCTGCAAAGTTCATCATGCTCAATAAAAACATAAAATTTGGAAATAATTCATTAAAAATTAACCGAGCAATGCCGCGTAACTTTTCTGTAAGTCGCTGCGGCCAACACAGTTTGTGTATGTGTGTGTGTGTGTCTTGTGGGCGTGTTACGTGTTAGCGTTTGTTGGTGTTGCTCCTTTGTGTATTGCAACTTTGTCCATGACTTAAAAAGGCACAACAGAGATTGCTTATTAGACGGCTCTATGCAAAATAGTACTATGTAGTAAGTGTGTGTGTGGGTGTGAGTGTTGAGCGTTGAGAGAGAGTGAGAGTGAGATGGCAAGCTGTGCGGCAAAAACTTGAATTGGTCAATAACAGTTGCCTGTGACTTTGCAACTTGCGTTGTTTATTAACAAAACAACAAAAGCAAACTTTAAAACTTAACATGCAACAACAATAACAACAACAACAGCTACAATTGCACTTGCAGTAGCAACAACAAATTCGAATTGATTCGATTTGAAGCATTTTATGTTCAATTGTAGATGTAAGAGGCTGAAAAGTAAATTTTTGTTTAAATTGAAATTTATTTTTGCTCTGAAATATGTAATTGCTCGCTCGTCTAGCAAAAATGTTTTCTGTTTCTATGCTGGTCTCTTCATTCTGAAAATTTGTTGCCATTTATGTTTCATTGCATTATTGAAATGCACATTAGTTGTATACATTTTCGCAATCAAAAAAATGATTCTAAGAAATTGCACAATTTGTATGACAACTTAAACGGTTTCCATTGAACCAAAATGCCAAATGACAAAGCATCTGTCTGTCTGTCTGTCTATCTGCCAAATTATTCATTAAATGAAGTTCAACAAAAAAGATAACTACATGAATGTGCATGTGCATTAAATTTTTTTTGTATTTTGTTTGGTCTGAGCAACAACAGAGTCAACTGTGCTTATAACAGAGTCAAATAACAAAGCCAACTAACCAAGGCATATGCCAGCTGGCATAACTTTATATCAGTCGACCGACCGACCGACCAACCGAGCAACTGTCTGTCTCGCTTGCACGCACGCTGGAACTTTGAACTCAGCAATCTGCTATCTACAGTGAATGCCTTGTGGCATAGCTTGGCTTGGCTTGGCTTTACTTTATGTTACATTACTTTACTGTAGCTTCGCTCAGCCTGAATTTGAGCATTTTGTACGTACGTTGGTCCGCCTGCCTGCCTGCATTGAACATTGCCGGACTGCATCAAGCATTATTTGAGCTGTGCTCGGCAGCTGATGTTCCTAATTATTAGCCTTGTTCTTAATATGTAACTTTGTTGTTGTTGGCATATTCCAGCAAGATTTAAATATAAAATTGCAACTAATTTAATGACATTGCATTGTTGTGTGTGTTTTTTTTGTCATTTTATTTTGCAATAAACTTGAATTATTTATAAAAGAAATTCTTATTGTTTATATTTTTTTTTTTTTTTGTTATTTTTGTTAGTCATCAAATGACTTGCATTTGTTATTTGCACAGTTTCTTAGAATTAAAAGGAAATAATTGAAATGTCAAAGTTGTATTGTACAATATATTGAATGAATTTAGCTTATTAATATCAACAAGAAATATCTAGAAAATATATGCAAATCAAAGATAGTTGTAATTAAATGTAATTAGCAACAATTGCTTAAAAAAAAAATCAAATCAAATCAAGCATTACAAACAGACCATAAACAGTACTATTTATACACACACACACACACACACACACACACACACACACACATGAAGATGAAGTGTTTGCATGCATAAAGTAATCAAAATTGAAATTTGAACGATTTAGCCACATATTTTTACCACAATGCAACACAGTGTGGCAAATACAACGTATACGTAATATTATTTATGCTCTTTACACAAAGCGTAGTATATGCAGATGACTTTGTCAGCATTTTAGAACGGAAACGAAACGAAACGAGATGAGACGAAACGAGATGAGACGTTAACGAAGTCATCATACAGAAAACTTGTTGACTTTTCACATACATAAATGCATGGACAAACAGCACAACAAATATGCACCTGTACATGTGTTTGTGTGTGTGTGTGTCTGCGCTTGGCAATTTTCAATTAGTAATGCTGATGATATGCAAAGATTTTGCTTAGTAATTTGTTTTTGTTTATATGCAAAACATGTTAAAAACAAATAAAAATTGTATTAATAATAACAATAATAATTAATGAATAATGAACAATGGTGCATTACATTGAGCGCATACTGTAGCCATTGAATTGTTATTGTTGTATAATTGAAATATGACAATCAAAAAAGCGCAAAATGTTGCGAATTGCCACAAAAATTTCACAGCAAATTCAATTTTGTAACAATTTAACAAACACTTCAGACCATGATCAGAGCACGAAACGCGACGCGACGCGACGGGCGACGGTTGGAGAGTGGTGGATGAAGGTGTGATGAGTTGAGGTGCATCGAAATTGCGGTGAGAACAATTCAGCACAATGTGATGTATTAAATTGAATGCTTTTGTAAAATTGAAATATACTAAAAACAAAAAAAAAAAAGCAGCAAAAAAAAAAACTTGTTTAAAACCAAAAATGTAATTGGAAAATTATTTTGTTGCTTTTTGCACTTTTTGTGGCATGCATTTTCATGAACTCATTGCCACATTGTTGCAGTTGATGTTGTTGTTGTTGTTGTTGTAATAACGTTTGTTATTGCGCTTATTGTCGTCGTCGTTGTTGTTGTTGTTGTTTCGGTAATTGTATTTAAACCATCAAAAAAACAAAATCAAAAATACAAAACAACAACAAAAAAATAAAAAAAAAAGGACAACGCGCGCCACTTAATTCGTACAAATTAAAATCCACTTAAAATATAAATAAAACAATTAAATGAAAGCCTTTTAAAAGCTATTTTCACATATACAAACAAACATGCGTATGTATAGGTAAAAATAAAAATAACAAACGTTATTTGTTACATTAAAATAACAACACTGAAAATAAAACGCAAAATAACATAATAAAATTAAATTTACATAAAATTCTTATTGGACATATTGGAATGCCAATTGGCAATGCAAGCAAGTAAGCGAGATATAAGACTGAAAGAAGATGTTGACAAATGAAGTTGAAGGTGAAAAAGACAGTGATAGAGAAAGTGAAAGAAAGAGTAAAAGAGTGAAAGATAAAATGATTTTTTCTTTTTATTAAATTAAATATATATAATACAAATATTGCTGGCGGATCGAAAAGGATGTGTATAGTGAAAGTATCCGTTACATAGCACTTTCTTTAAAAGAACGGTATTGGCTGTAAACAGAAGGAATGCTTGTCGATAAGCAAAACTAATTAAATTTAAATTTTAATATTATAATGTCGTAAGTCTAATTGCTATTATACAGAACATGTGCCATTTCAAAACAAAAAAATTCTTGTATGGCTTATTAAAAGTACTGCAAAAAAAAATGATAATAATAATACATGTTTGTACATACATACTCGTACATATACACATGCAAACGAATGTACACAAAATAACTATAAAAAGAAGGTGGCAAACATTACGCTACGGGAAATTGTTACAAAAGCTTTTGTCAGACATTTTAATTTAAATGCTAATCAGATCGACATGCAGCACTGCCGACGCTACAAAGCAATATCCCACACACACACACACACACACACACATTAAGCTGCATACAAAAAAAAGGAGAGAAAAAATAAAACTAACATCATACAAGCGACATGTTTGTAGCATTACAACTAATAACAGCCAACAACAAGAACAACAAGAACAACAAAATGCGACAGGCAGCAACATAATATGCACAAAGTTAATCTTCTGAGTTCACTTTCAGCTGTATGCAATGGTCAACAGGAGCTATACGAAATGAAGAAACATTTGCTAAGACGAAGCACGTATACGCTACGCGCATACAGTGAAGTCCAAAACAAAAGCCATGACAAAATCACAATGTCAAAGCTTACAGTTAAGCGTTTGTATATATGTAAGTATGTATGTATGAATGTTTGTGTGTCAAGCGAGTACTGTCAATTGCTGCAGGTGGCGTGCACATTTTTGGCAAACTCACAACACACACACACACACACATGCACATGCACATGCACATGAACACTCCCATATGCACACAGGTTCATTATCATTCACTTTTGCTGTTATTTGGCGACGATGACAACAAGCGCTTGGCGACCTTTTAAGTCTGCATAAGCAAAAGGCAACAATAGTTGTTGTTGTTGTTGTTTTTGTTGCTATTACACATACATATTTATAATATAAGTACATGTGTGTGTGTGTGTGTGTGTGTGTGCATAATTATAATTGCTAATGGCATTTAAATGTAGCACCTCTAAACGTTGCACTTTTTCTTAATAGCTTGAAAGTTAACTCAACGCAACATGATGATGCACTTCATGGCCAACAGCAACAACAACAACATTTAAATTAAAATGACTATTTTGACGCAATAAGCTCCAATGTGTGTGTATGTGTATAAACTTAATATTATTAAGATAAGAGAAAAAAATTGATTTTATGCTTTCCATTGCACAAATATCATTTAACATCTTTTTCCAAAATCAGTTTTACTTTTATGCAATTTGTTCATTTATTCAGCAAGGAATTTGCATCATCATTTACTTAATCTTTCAGATCAAATACTGTTGAAATAAGATCTAACGGTGATTTTCGGCATGCATTATATGTTGCCAAGCAAGCGCTTACATTACCAACGTTACCCAAATGTTCCGCACTTGTGTAATCCTGATCCGTATGCTTCACAAGCGCATCATCTGACGTTGACGGCCTATTTGATACACAAATGCGTTCAGTTGTTAATTAGTGCAAAATAACGCTATACACATGCTCATACTCACGTCATTATAATGTGCAAAATTTCAGCAAGCAAACCGCTCTCATGACTCAGAGGCAGTGCAGCATGTTCGCAAATACTTCGTAGCATGCAGATACGACCCGGCAGGCCTGCGCTAAAATTCCAATGCAAACGAAAGAAATGTGAAATGAGAAAAAGAAAAATACTTAATCATCAAACAACACACAATTTTCCAAATTAGCATCTGTGCGCACGTGATAGTATCACACACACACACACACACACACGCACACATGCATATGTACTACACTTACCTTTGCAGCACTAATTCGATTCCGCGATATATGATCCAACGATAATTGTTCGCGTTCTTATGTTGACTCTTAAAATTATCAGCGTTTGGTGTACGTATTGTAGTAGTGGTGGTACTGGTGGTGGTGGTGGAGCTACTGGTGTAGTCATCATCATCGATGTTATTATTTGTGTCAGCGTTTAAAAAGTCCGCATTACTGCTGTTGACAAGATTCTCAAACTGTCGCCCATTGATTATTTGTGGCTTAAGATAAACATGTGTAATATCTTCCGCTTTCTCAGGTAGAAAATACTGAGCCTTCAGCACATAGCCCGATGTTACCGATTCGATATGTAAATCCTCGACGGGTATGCCAATGCCGCCAATGAACTGTAATTAGTAATAGCTTTTAATACTTGCATAGAATTTTGTTTTTGTTTTGTTATGCATTAAATAACGTTTGTTTACAAACATTTCTTCACGTGGGTTGTTTGATCGATTTACGCTTACTTGGAGACGTGTCGGTGCTGTTGGTGGATAAACCAATGATCTGGTTAGCCGAGTTAAGTGTGTTTCTGTGCCGATTGCCTCGTCCACATGTTGACGCTGGTTTTCACTTATGCTGTCTAAACCAATACGATGAGCATGAACCGCATCAGCGACGACGACAATAGACGAAAGCACAAATAATGCCAAACAATTGATGGTCAGCTTCATTTATGATTTCTTGTGAAGATTTCTTTCTTTCAATTAGTTAACCAAGAACAACCGTTGGATGTGTTTGTGACGAAAGTTTATTACCGACTGAGTTGCGACAATGTTGTGCGTAGAAGCGCAAGGAAAAGTAACCAAGCAGCTAATAGGGCTATAAGAATTTCACACCTTAATTGGAGTACATTGGTATGCATGAAAAAGGTAGTTTCTTTTTTTTTTTTTTTGATTCTGTTTACTTACATTGTACATGGCCGGCGGGCAACGCAAAAGATAATCATAATAAAATGTTTAATTAACGCCTCTTGCCAGACAATTCTTGCCAACAATAGTTCTTTTTTATAAAATCGTATTCATTTCGATTTCATTTACATAAATCTACGAAATGGTACACAAATTTAAATCGTTCTCATGCCGTTCAACCGCTTTTAATGTTTTCAATTGAATTGGCGCTGCCAACTGTTTCACTAATGTGACCGTGCTGCCAATTTCACTTGTCATTTAAATATCACCGTTGATTTAATCGACTTGCTGTGACGAGAGCTACATACATATACATATATCGCCGATATAGCACAGCAACAATCAGCGACAATCAGTATTTTCATAAATAATCCAAATCATAAACTGATAAATAAATTTGTTCTCTAACGCTGATTGAAAGTTGATTCAAACTGTAAAACACTATGATCGTTCCCATCATAATAGTATTATTCCTGTATGTTATCCAGTTAATCATCGGAACCATTGAGTCATTTTTTACCTTATTAATGCTGCTGAATGGCCTAGCATTGGATTTGTTGGAGAGATTGGACGTCGCAACAATATGGCGTCTTATATGAAAAACTATAATAACAGTTTCCACTTAATTTTTATTGAAAAGCCTACATTGCATGTTCAAAGATATTTTTTATGTACTATGTACAAATTAATAAATATTACTAACAACTAGTGGTCATCTCTTCGTGTTCGTTATATGTTGGTGTCGTTTGTGGGGCATTGAATACCTCAAGGGGATCAGCCGATGGGAAATTATGCTGAGCACTTAAATTGCGGCGCCTGTAAAAAACGGTGGCAATCACCACGCCTGCCATAAGCACAATAATGACAGTCAGGCCAATGCCTAAGCCAATAGAAGTCGCCTGGCCAAGTACTATAGCATAGCAAAGTCAGTAAATGGAAGAGACAGAGAGTGAGTTATTTATAAAAACTTACCGGATTCCTTTACCAACATATCGAAACTGGAGTCCAAGCTCAACGACGCTCCACCAAACTGGCAACGCCAACTTCCAAAATCATCAGAATTCAGCCCATTGATTTTAATGCCGCATTCACCATATTCCAAGCCACGTCCAAAATAATGCACATGCCTGCAAAAAAATACAATTTATAGGTACATTGAAACAACAAAAATCAAGCTATGCCACCCACCCTGATGTCTTCTGACTGCGTGCACTCGCCACCAAATGGACATTCTTCTGCGGATCAACGAAGACGCAACGCGTTATTGGTGCCTCATATGCCGTTCGGCACATAAGTTGAATGCTGTCACTGAGTTGTGCCTTCAAATGCGGCGTCAGCACTTCGCCCTGCTCCGACTTGACCAGGACTTCTATCTCTTGCAAAACCTCTTTGTCGTAGGCAGCACTCCGCGCACCGCAAATCCAAATGCCTGCGATTTGTGGCACATTCTTGAAGCTGCACTTACCATAGGATGCCGAACGTGTAAATTGATTCTTGTCCGGAAAGTAGACAACGCTATTCGGATCGCGTAGATAACATTCGTCAACGGCAAATGGTAACATACAGCTAATCTCGCCAATCAGTGACGGTGTAGTGCTCTGGCTTTTGGGCAAATATCTGTTAATGACATGTGTTTCTGTGCTAAGGCGTGCCAATTCATCGGCAATAATCTTGTCACGCTCAGCACCCACATAGAAGAGACAACCCGAGGTGTCATCCGTGCGATAACTGTATATGCGCCAGAGACCAGACTCATGCTCTGCCAACGGTTTTTGTAGCTCTAATGAGCAACGCGGTTTTGTGAGTCTGCAGAATCATATCGATGTTGTTCTATACAAAATAAATTGGATAAAAAAATGTGTGTACGTATTTACTCACATCGTATCGTATGCCGAATAGCGTGCTCCATCGTATAAGCCTTCATTGATGAACAACTCCTGTGTGTGATTCGGCGACTCGGCATAACAATAGTATGGTTTCTCCGGTAGTTGACAATTGAGAACGAGATGTGTTTCCGTCTCTGTTTGGGTTGCATTCGCATGGGCGCTACTGCTCGCACTAATATCAACCGTTATGTGCTCGTACGAGGTCGGCATTCGGCCAAGATTGAATGTGAGGCACACAAATGTGCGATTTGGACGCATTGCTGTGTTTAGACTGCACACCGGCCAAGCATCGCCAGTTTCAGCGTCAATAATCTTACAACGTTTCGTATAAGTCTCATGCCGTTTGCATGAAATTTCACCATTGCCTAGCTCTCGGACGACACGCGTTTCCAACTGTGTTGGCTGTTCGGGTAGTATTATCACATTCACTACACTCTCTTCAACGTCTCCGTCAACATTTTCAACTTCCAGCGTCCACTTGGCCGCAGAGGCAGCGCTCAGTTTGCTCACACGTATACCGCAAACTGTTGGCGCAAATGGCAAGACATATTCACCGCGTGACGTTACCAGCGGCTCCGTTTCGTTCAAAGCTATGCGTATCTTTTCCGTAGCTAACGAATCATTAATTAAAATTCAGTAGTTGTCAAATCGGCAATCGAAGACTTACCGGCAAAGCGAAACCAACAATTCCTGATAGTTCCGAAGCTCTTTGCCACCTCCAGATAAGCGAGAAAACCATTGCCTGACATAACATTCAGCTCGTTGCTTGGACGTATGATGCCATCTGCTACAGTTGCTACTGTGGCCAATAGCAACAGTGTCAGCGTTACTAATTGGGCGCTTCGATTGATTTGCATCTATGCACAGAGCATCAGTTCTTTATAGAATTCTTTTTTTATTTTTTTGCGACGTCGTGGACTTCGCCAGTTGAGTGTCCACGACACAATGAACTTAACTAAAGCGTCGCTGGCGCAATCTATTCAAAATTTGCCTTGTTTGTCAAACGCATTCACCTATAATCTACCCACTCTAATCACCTAATCACACACAATGAATAAGCCGGCACTTTGGTAAATGTTGAACGGCACGGGGTGCGGCCGCTTAGATAACTCATAGGAGAATCGCAGTCCACTTGGCTGGAGTAGCGTACACTTGAAGTGATTCCACAGCGACAAGGTGCGAATGAGGCGCACAACAAAAATAAAAGAGAAGCGTTAATAAAATTTGCAAACATATAAGTTATCTATCATAGACAGCATCAGCAAGCAGTAAAGCCGGAGTGTAAGGTTATGCACACATACACACAAACACACATAATTGGTGGCGTTGCCCACTTCTGGTTTGGCATAAAGAAATTACGCTCTTACAGTTCGAACAACAAGCAAAATACAACTGTTTTTTTTTTTTTTTTCTTAAAAAAATGCAATTCAACAAATGTTATAAATAATGATAATAAATAGAAAAACGTTAAAACTAAAGTTGGAAATGGATATCATCATTTTGACAATTTCGGCTTGGTCGTCATCCAAGCTGGCAGTGTTCGTGTCTTAGGTTTTGAGGGCGAGCGAGTATCAATCGATTGGATCGTAACTGAAGGCTGGAGACTATGTGTCGAAACTTCTGCTTTATTGTCGTTTGCCACAGTATCCTCATCGGAGCTGTCGATGTATTCCAATACGTTTTTGCGACGCTTTCCAAAATTAAGTGCAGCACGTAACTTATCAGCCTTATCAATTTTTTCTATACTGATTAATAAAAGATCAAGTTCATTGTTTTCCTCTGTTGGTTGAGTTAAGGCAGGTTTTTCGCTTGTCGAAGAATCCGGTTCCTCCTCGTTTTTTTCCGGCGATCCTAAGGATTGATCAAATTTTTTTGGCGTTTCTTGTGCCTGTTGTACAGCAACATCGATTTGCGTAAAGTCAATATCATCATCACTATCCGAGTACCATGACGCAGTGGTTGTATCACCTACTGCGTTCGATGCAGCCGCTTCCACCTGCTCAGCCGCGGCGATCAATTCCTTTTCATCACTATCACAGTCATCGGTTACATGATTTCGCAGCTGCTGTAGGCAATGCAATAGCTTTGAACCAAAACGTTCGTATTTAGAGTGATAGAAACCATCCAGCTTGCATGCCTTCAGCTCATCCATTGTCAGAGGATTTGCTTGGGCCAATTGCCTTAATGCAACATTCGAAGCTATCATGTAGGGCATTACATCCAATTCGTTGGCGAGTTTTGTGCGCAAACTGTAAAAGTGATTGTTTTTTTTTTAATAATTTAATAAATAAGAATTTGGTTGATTAATTCATGCTTACTAACTGTAATAAAGCCTTTAATATTCTGCTCTCCTCTGTAGACTGTTGTGCGATATTTTCAGTTGAGGTCGGTATTTTGGAGAGGATTGGCGCTGGTGTTGCATGCATCTTAGGCTTAAGAAATTTCAGAACATCAGCATACACGTTGATCTTAATACGGTCGCGTTGAACTAACGGCTTATCTAGCCACTGACACGCCTTTAAGCTAACGTTTACCACGCTGTAGGAGACAATGGCTCTTTTCTTATTCACAAACTGTATGTATTTCTGTGATTCCAGATGTTCGGCGAGCAACTTGTACCATGCCTCTGGCTTAGAAGCACCTTTGCCAAAGAATTCGTGGAACTGAAATTTATTAGGCAATTCTTTACTTCGCGAGCCGCGCACTATAAGTATGGCTTTACCCAGACCGAAACGACCATCTAAGTCCCGCAATACGGTAAGCATCATCTGCGCATCTTCTGTTACATCTAGTCGGCCGTCAGTGTCGAGGCCGTTGTATAAATTGCGATAGTCAACTTGATTTGATTGACGGTAACATATATCGCAACAGTCGCGACGCTGCTGTAATGTTGCTACTGCTCCATAATCATTGAAATACTCCAATAAGTATTTGCGACGACAGCTGCTTAAGTGCGTGTATTCAGTCATCTTCTGCATTTGACTTTCTTTATGTGCCGCACGTATTTCCGTTATTGGTTGTTGATCTCGTAAAAATTTGTGTGTCACCCAATCTGTTGCACCATAAAAAAGCACACACTTAGCGTTTTGACCATCACGGCCCGCCCGTCCGATCTCCTGATAGTAACGCTCAATATCGCTTGGTGCGCCATAGTGTACAACAAGACGTACATCGTGCTTATCAATGCCCATGCCGAAAGCCATAGTGGCTACCATAACGCGCACTTTATCACGAGTGAATTCATGTTGGTACTGCTGTTTTTGTTTCGTCGTCAAACTGCCATGGTAGTAATGACAGGGCACGCCATGCGCATTGACAATCCCCGCAAGCTCTTCTGCGTTTTTAATTGTATTGGTATAGATGACCACAGAACCAGGCACATTAATGGCCCAGAGTATGTAGTTAGCGAGATCTTGCCAGGCGCCTTCCATGCCTTTTAATGCCGATTTCGTGCGTACAACTAACTCCAGGTTGGGTCGATCAAAACCACTTCGTTGTAGTAATGGTTTACGTAGACCTAACTGATTACAAATGTCATCACTAACTTGTTCTGTCGCAGTTGCGGTCAACGCTAGAATCGGCACATTTGGCACAGACTTTCTTAGTTGATTCAGTTTTCGAAAGGCTGGTCGAAATTCATGACCCCATTGTGATATGCAATGTGCTTCATCGATTGCAATCAATGCCAAATTGCTTTCCAATTCACGTAGCAAACGCAAACCGGAATCGGACGTAAGGCGTTCGGGTGTTGCGTAGATTAAGTTAAATTCGAGCGCTAGTATACGTTCCTCGATATCACGATTCGTTTGTGCGGTACCCAAAAGACAGGCACGCTCGCGTGCCAGATTCAATGCGCTCACTTGATCTTCCATTAGAGCAATTAAGGGTGACACCACTACGGCTATTTTATTAAGATACACTGCAGGGTATTGATAAGTTAACGATTTGCCATAACCCGTAGTCATTATAGCACAAGCATCTCGTCTTTCTAAGACGGCATGTATTATCTCCCACTGAAGCGGCCGGAATGTATTATGACCAAACTCCCTTTGCAGGCATTCCAAATAAGTTGTTGGTATTTCCTCGATTGTTTTGTTAAATTGCGCGCCAATGGTATTTTTTGTTTTTTGTGCGGTGGATTGCGTTTGTTTAATTAATTGATTATTTTCAGGTTCTATTCCGTAGCTCATTTTATTGTGTTTCATATGATAAACAAAAACATAAACAGATAACAACAACACGAATAACAATTTATGCTCGTTTAATCTTTTTTTTAGACTTCATTCAAACTTTTTAGTCTTAATGACATAATTAACAAAGTAAGATTTAACCTAATTCTATTTGACCTGCACACAAGCTCATATCTTATCAGTATTTAATAGCCAATCAGTCAGATTAAATTAGTTCGAAAAAAAATATATTTTATTCAATAAATCAAAAATATCAAACAAATCTTTGTTTGCCATTCACAACGATTGGTTAAAACTTGCAAAAATTTCTGCTATTTCCATTTCGGCAACACGACAACTCTGTTGTAAATTTTGGTTGTTTGTGTTGTTCTTGTTTTCTTTTTATTTTTGGGCGCACCGTGAAACACAAAAGAGTGAGCAGACTGCAAAACGTAGACAAAGTCGGTAACCAACAGACACACAGTGTGCAAAATTGCTAGCGGCGTCAAACCACTTTGATGCTGTTTCGCCATGAACCCCTGCGCAGTACCAACGCCATTCGCGGATGTTGACGGCGACAAACGCTGGCAAAGCATACACCGGCGTTTCATCTCAGAATGTCGCGAAAAAGATCCAGATGTAATTTTTATTGGCGACTGTATATTTGAGACACTGCTGGACACCGAGACTTGGAATCAGTATTTTGCGCCGATGCACTGCCTTAATTTCAGCATACGGGATGATCGCACCGAGCACGTGCTCTGGCGCGTTGAAAATGGTGAACTGGACAACGTAAAACCCAAAATAGTTGTGCTTCTTGTTGGAACAAATAATACGACGAATAATGCCGAGCAAGTCGCTGAGGGTATCGTGGCTAATGTACATAAGATACGCGAAAAGCTTCCAGACGCATATGTTATTTTGCCGGTGAGTGAATCTTTACAATAAACAATCTTGGTAACAAAACTTTTGTCCTACAGTCAATACTACCTCGTGGCCAGCAACCAAACGAGCTACGCGAAAAAAATGCCCAAGTCAATCGATTGGTTAAAGAACAGGTCAGCACGCTACATCGCGTTCAAACTGTCAGCATTGACAAAGGCCTTGTACAGCCAGATGGTACAATCAGTCATCATGATATGTTCGATTATAAGAATCTCACCAATACCGGGGCCAAAAAAATCTTTGAGCCACTGCACGATTTACTCTCACAGATATTAAACGAGAATGAACCGGAACGTGATCTCACACCATCTGAATAATGTCAGCTCCGTACGATTCACATTGTTCACAACCATGATACACAACACTAACTAACGACCAGCGCTACCACCGGAACATTGTAGTTGTACACCAAATGCGCCGTAATTGATACCGTGAAGCGGCTTCTGCTCATTTTATTGTATTCCCAGCGCTGCTTCTTCAATTATTAAGCATTAGACAGTCATTATTTTTTTTATATATATATAAATGTATGTAATT
The DNA here is from genome assembly GCA_034638295.1 of Phortica okadai. Taxonomy (NCBI): domain Eukaryota; kingdom Metazoa; phylum Arthropoda; class Insecta; order Diptera; family Drosophilidae; genus Phortica; species Phortica okadai. Next base: position 45,552,793 of record CM067848.1, on the reverse strand, counting down.
GTAAGCATCCTCTTATTAGCAACACTATACTTATTCCCATAAACACGCGTTTAAAAAAAAGAAAGCAAAAAAAATTAAATAACATTCCTTGGCGTCCAGGAAGCCGTTCTTAACATTTCTCTTGGAAACGGCGTCGGCCATTGTTGGCGCCTCATCATCACAAATGTCTTTGCTCTGTACGTAAATTATTCCAAGTATTTATGATTAATAATAAAGTTTGTATTGCCTGAAATTGTCTTTCAACTTCGTTTTCTTGATCTAAAGTTGCTGGGCGGATTGCGCTATTATTTTACAAAAACGAATGTTTATAATAAAACTTCAGTATGCACAGCTAAAAACATTTATTTCCACATAAATATTTGCACATTTTTGTCTTTAAAGTGTTTTTCATTTGAAATCCTTATTTAATCGTAATTTAAACTAACAGTAAATACGCCTCATAACTTCACATTTTTATTTTTTGGGATTTTTTTTTTTTTTTTGTTTAATAACATCTGAGATAATTTAACTAAAATGGAAAGCTTTTCAGTTTTTTGTTGTTTTTCTTTTCTTTTTTCTTATATATTCTTTATTTTAATGTATTTTCATGCAATTTGAATTTAATAGTTAAAGTTGTATTTCAATGTTTAGATTTTATTGCGAGCAGTCCTGTTTTTCTTTTTTGTATTTTGTTTTTAGTTTCTAGATTTGTTTGTGTTGTGACTCAACTCGACTTGCTTAGAAAAATGTCTTTTTAAACAGATCTTATTCTTAAAATGTAATACTAAGCAATGTTTGTTTTGTTAATTTATAGGTTTTGTATATAGCTAACAATTTTTTTCATTATATTGGCAAATTTTCGCTATTGAACAGAAAATATCGAATTTTCTTTTTGTTAGTTATTAATTTACATGTATAAAAATACTGCATAGCAAATTTCCACTAAACTAAACGCTAAAAAAAAAGCTTTTAAGTGCTATTCTTTCTTTCAAGTTGCACAATTAAAGATAATTATAAAATATGTTTTTTATGCACAATTTACAAAATTAATATATGTATGTATAAAGGTATGTATGTAAAATAGCAAAATATTTTTGGAAACAGCTATTGCGGTGACATCCAATCCAATCCGTGAGATTAGCACGACAAATCAAAATTTAAACAATAATGAAAAAATAAACCAAAAAGAAATTATCTTCGACCAAGCCGAATACTACAGACTCTTCACGCGCCTTTTCTTATGTCACGTTCATTTTTTTCGTTGATGTTACATTATCTTAATAGTCTACATTCCTGATTTCAGCTGAAAGTGAACGCTTCATGCTCGTTAACATCTTGAGTTTTAATTGCCATGCCAATTGTTAAAGAAACAAAATTCCCCTCTGTGGATGGTGCCCTCTCTAGAGGTCGGACCTTAATGGTACTAACATATATTCAGCTCAGATGTGTAAGATTACCTTACCTATCTTAAAAAACAAATCAATTTTTCTATATTTTGCATGGGGGATAAAAGTTCCAGTGATCCGATCAAGCCGGTTTCGATTAACGATTTGAATGCACAAAAAAAAATAAAAAAACAGGTTGTAGGTTCAAAACTGTGGAAGAAGATCGTACACATGCATACAGACGGACATGTCCTAATTGAGTAGTCTCTTCGAGCTGATTCAAGAATATATATGTATATACTATTCACTGCATGAAGAGTATAAAAAGATATAAATTGAGCGCAACAAAAACAAAATAAAATATATATATTAATATGTATGTAGAGATAACTGTCTCCAACAAGTAGGTGTTTGCCTGCGCGGATACTGACTGCCTGCCCGTCCCTCGGTGGTGGTGGTGCTAATCAATTTGGTGGTCTGGGCAAATTAGGCCATTTTCTTTTTCAGCTTGTTCTTAAGTAAACCCGGCAACAGCGATAAGCATGCACATAATGTCAACACGCCCATTGAAGTCCAGGAGAATGCTTCGCTTGAGCTAGTCATCTTTTGTAGCGTCTTGCCGGCTTGTATAGCGATTACGGATGGCGGTGCAACACCGCAGAATGTGCCCAACGCGAAGGTATACAGTGGCACACCGATAACAGGCGATGCCAAATTGATGAACCAATTGGGCAATATCGGTGTCATGCGCAAGAATAGCATATAGTTGAAGAGGCTGTCACGATGTTTTTCGACATGGCGTGACCACTCGTTCGTCTTCTTTGGCCAAAAATGGCGTATGAGACGGCGTCCCACCAAATTGGAGAGACTGTAGCAGAGTGTTGCTCCCAGCGACGAACAAAAGCAGATGAGAAATAGTGCGATCGGAAACTTGTAGAGAAATCCGAGAAGTATAGATAAAAATAACGAACCAGGAATGGCAAAGGTTTGTAGGCTGTAAATCATTTTCGATTAAGGCGAAACCAATATTGGCTAATTTTTTTATAAAATTAAAAACTAAAGTATCATTTTATCAGTCAGTTCATAGTGTCACTCTGAGTCATATGAAGTATGAAGAATTTAAGCCGGCTGAATTTTAGCATCAATCATGTGCTACGTGACTGCTCCTACTATTCAGTTTTTAAGAGCATATCTGCCAATACAAATGGGACGGTCGCCAAAAATTGAGCTACGTGCGTATCTCTATTTTTAGCAAACCAAGCACATTATTAAGCTTGTTGTTGTTAAGTGGAAACTTGAACAAAAATTTTGCAATTAATTCTTTTTCTTCGTATCGCAATGTATGTAAACATTCACTATAAACGAAAGAGTCACATTCATTAAAAGTTGTTGTTGTTTTTGGTTTTGTCTGTGCATGATATTCAAATTACTTAGCATTTTTTTGTATATGAATGTATGTATGTATGTATAAATCATATAATAAACACTCGCACGTGTTCTGAAATTTAAGCATAAATAAAAACGCAAAAGCGCTCATCAAAAACAAATTGTTAATCATATATACAATACATACATACGTAGTACGATCAATGCGTCATTTAACAGTCTAACGAAATAATAGCAAAATAAATACGAACGATTGCTTTCAATAACGTAACATAAATAAGAGTGAGAGAGAGAGAGCTCGTGATAAGCAGTAGACGCAAAGTATTGCAAAGTGCACCTTTTTGTGCGTGTGTGTGTCTAATGATTTCTCATCCACACAAACATTTAAAAGAAATCGAGAGGCTAATTAGTTAGAAATGTTTTTTTTTGTTTGTTGTTTTTTTTTTTTATTCTTTTTGATTTTTTTGTTGTTTTTTTTTTTTGCGGAAGCGTTCATTTTACGCAATCCGCTTTGCTTTCATTTGGTAAGCGGTCGTCGTCATAGTTTTTTTCTTTGGCATTTGCTATGTATGTCTGTATAACGAGGTCAAGGTTGTTGCACGTACAAATTGTCGCTCAAATTGCACACGATCGTTTAAATGAATAAATGACATTGATGACGTTTGAACGACAATAAAAATTATGTATGCACATATATCGACCTTGTCAATTGTTTAATTGCTGTTTTATCTTATCATCGGTTAGGTTATGACCGATAACAATTTGACTGAATAATTTATGTAAATTGATACTAATCTTTGATACACACTGATAAGCATGATATTACGGATTTGGTTTTTTTTTTTTTTTTTTTTTTTTTTTTTGTAAAAGGATACAATACATAAGCAGCAACTACGCCGAACATAACCTCAAAGTAGTACATATCCTTGTAGCGATCCAAGACTTTTGCCAACATTTTGGCTTCCTGAATATCACGTGGTATTTTCATATGTTGTTTTTCTGAACTGTATAAAGAAATTAAAAATAGACAAATACATGTTATCATAATTTAGTACAAAACGGCGTCCTGCCAATCGCCTAAACGGTACATCAGTCAAATGTCACACGTATTGTGTATGTAAATGTCATTGTGCTTAGTATGGCAGCGCTGAAATCGCGTGTTTTTCAGCTCGTTACAATCTGGTTTCGTAATGCATGTTACTGCATTATAATAAAATTAATTGAAATGAAACGTAACGAAAACAAAACAAGAAACAAAAAAAAAAGACAAACATTACCAACACTTGAACACACTCATGCCCGGTCAGTCTCATACCCCAACCCACCGAAGCGCGGTCAGCTTAAATCATGCATCCACAATACACCTGACTCGACGTATGAAATGATACCACATCAGTACAACGTTTTTTTTTTTTTTTCTTCTTTTCGTTTCGTTTTCGTATAACGTTTCATTTTTCGTTGTCTACTGCGCTTTGACTAATCTGCAAAGTCCCCAGCTCCACCTACCCCATCGCACACAAAACTAAACAAACAATTTTACAGTTTGGTTTGTCAATTGCTCAGTTAGTAAATTAGATTGTATGTCTGCTATTTTACACTTACGCATTTAGTTCCGGGAATATCGCGTATACGTAGAACATGGCCGCCAAACTTGTCACAAAGATTGCAACCAATATGACTAGAGATTTTTTGGTTGCGGTGCGTTCATCCGCCGACATTAAGCCATCATCAAAATGCTTTTGTACATTATTTCCAACCGTTGTCGTTGTTGTACTTGATGACGCATCAATTTTATTATGTGGTTTAAAATTGCTATCATTGACGTCCTTTAGCAGCAAATTGCCAATGCTGGCGTTGCATTCGAGACTTAATTTACGCTGCTGCTGCTTATCGCCAGAATCAGCTGGAAAATAAATTAATTAAATAAAAGCGCTTTGCGCCGATAAGGCTCTAATACCGCCACTAATCTGCTTACCGAAAATAATCATATCATCGTCGCTGATAAGAGACGAAACGCCCACGACTCCGTCTTCTTCAGCAGTAGCTTTTGTGCTGCAGATTGAGTGCTTCCGTACGGCGTCAACCAATGGTGTATTCTCACAATCCAGATTCATTTTTACTTTGTGTTCCTCTTCCTTAGGTATTTAGTATTCACTTCTAAAAAGAGTTTTTGTTCTTTGATTTTTTCTAGTTGAGTTCGTCTTGTTTAATTCATTTATTAATTTCCGTTTTGTATTTGTCGCTGTTGATGTTCCTTCTGCCTGTTGTTTGCTATTTAAAATGTGCGAGTTATTGTGATGTTGCACTTATTATTGTTTACTGTGTATTTAGTTCATTTTTTTTTTTTGTTTTTTTCTTCACTTAGAATTTTGTTGAATGTGTTGTTGGTTTCTTTTGTTTTAATATTTTCATTTGAAATTTTATGCTTTACTCTTGTTGTTGTTACTTCTGCTTGTGTATGTGCATATGACTGTGTGTGTGTGTGTGTGTTTGCGCGTGTGTAACAAATTAATCAATAACCAGTGGGAAGTTGCAAAAACAAAACATTTAAACGACGAGTCTTTTTCTAAATCAGCATCGTTTATGTTGTTTCTTATTTTTCTTTGTTTCAACTTACTTTTGTTACGGATTTCTTGTGATTCTTACACAAACTCTATTCTGTACTAACAAACCTTTTATTTTTGTTTGAAGTTAATGAAAAACTTTAATTATTAACAACTTTTTGTATTCATACACACTACTACAAATAAAGTAAGAAGCAAGATTTAAGAAAACATCACACGACCAGCGGAATATGTTAAGTGATTAAAATAACAACAAATTGAAGCCAACATGCGCCGCGCAGCCAACTGTTCGCGAATGGCAAAAACAGCTTCTTGGGCACTTGCGAAAACAAACAAATGCACTAAATTTTAAAATGGGATTTTTAATCAAAACTACATAAACACATTTAAAAAAAAATGTATACATTAACTATTTAATTACGCTTTCATTTACTTTTTCATAAACTTCAAGGATCCTATTTCAATAGACTATTATTGTTAAAATTAATATGTTTTACAATAAAATGTGAAAGATGGCAACTCTCAAAATGAACATGAAACAAGTGAATGTTATTTAATGCTGAAGCAGCAGCTGTCACATCAGCTGTCGTTTTAACTTTTGTAGATTTTTGCTACTCCGGTAATTGGGGAAACTATTGCTTAATTATTGTGGTTTTGAACCGAAAGTAATTTTGTTTATTAAAGTCTGCACGGAACTGCGAAATGCTGACCAATTGCTTGACCAAATCGCTCGGCGTCGTGGTAAGTAATCCCAATGTAATTCTTTGCACTTAATGCGGGTTATGTAATTTAAAATCCTTAAACAAAAACAACTTATATTTAAATTGATATGTGTTAAAACCAAGTTTTCCACGTTATGTAGCGCGGAAGCTTACGTGCGATTGCCACGAGCAGTGCTCAACGTAGCGATAATCTCTTCGTGCACCGTGATACACCGGAGGACAATCCGAACATACCATTCGAATTCACGCCAGAGAATCAAAAGGTATTTACTGTCATACAATTACGTTATACCCTATAAAGTTAGTAATGTGAGAGATATTGTTTACAGCGTGTAGAGGCAATACTGAGCATCTATCCAGAGGGTCACAAACGCGGTGCAATGATTCCTTTGTTAGACTTGGCTCAGCGCCAATACGGATGGCTGCCCATCTCAGCCATGCATAAGGTTGCAGAGATACTCGAACTACCAAACATGCGTGTCTACGAGGTGGCCACATTCTACACTATGTTCATGCGTAAACCAACCGGCAAGTACCACATTCAAGTATGCACTACCACACCTTGTTGGCTCCGCGGCTCCGATGAGATACTTGAGACTTGCAAAAAGCAGCTAGGCATTGGAGTTGGTGACACCACCAAAGATAAGAAATTCACTATTTCGGAGGTGGAGTGTTTGGGTGCTTGCGTCAATGCACCCATGGTTGCGGTCAATGACGATTACTATGTGAGTGACTATAAATTGGTTACAACATAAAAAATTTTGCAAATTGATGAAACTTTCATTACTTTTGTGTAGGAGGATCTGACCGCCAAGGATATGCAGGCAATTCTGGCCGATCTTAAGGCTGATCGTGTATCGCCGCCCGGTCCACGCAACGGGCGTTTCGCCAGTGAGCCCAAGGGCAAACCAACCTCACTCTCAGAAGAACCCAAAGGTCCCGGTTTTGGCTTGCAGCCCGGCCTTTAAAAAACCAGCTCTATACGGCTGTTCTAGCTAAATACATTACAATTATATTTTTTTTTTTGTCCTTACTAATAAATGCCGCCGAAGTTGAGTAGCAATCTGTTAATATCGAGCGAGTAAATCCAATAAATTTTTTTTAATTTGCATCCCAACACCCCATTGCCAAGTCAAAGAAAATCCAAGCTTTGAGTTTCTACATGGTACATTTTATTTGTTTAAGAGCTGAAGGTGTGTTTATCCTTTTTGAATCTATCGATTTAGATGTTTTTATCCATAGTTATAATTTTACAGTTAATGTTTACTTTCTACATTAATTTTGTATTTTGTTGAAATTCAAATCTTATCTGCTAAATACCTAACTCACGCTCTTCTTTAATGTTGATTGCAGCATTAAACAATGACAATATTGAAAATTGTTATTGACCCTTTTTTTTGTTTTTTTTTTTTTGATTTTATAAAAGTGTTTACTGTGAATTCTTAAGTCTAAAAACGCATTTGTTTTAAAATATTATCTTATGGTGTATTGCTGGGCCACCTAACTACTGTTCCCAGGCTATATGTTATTCAAGTTGCGGTCGCCTGCGCCATCATCGAAGTTTTCGTAAATTCCGTCAATGCTATACCGCTCTTTACGTCACTGTTTTTGTTGTCGGTTGCATGAGTGGGCCCAGGGTTCAGTCCTCGCCATAGAAGACACTAACACGGAAAAATGGCGGCAAATGTGCGAAAGAGTTAGAAATACAGATACATACAATTGTTCTTAAAAACTATATGAAAGACAGAAAGAGAGAGAGATAAAGAGATATTCACAAGTCGCAATCAAACTGACCGATCGAAAGCAGTTTATTACCGAGGCGGCTTGTTCCTAACTCACCGTTGCTTTGTCACTGAACGCTTCGAGGAGCGTCCAATCTTATTGTGGTAGTTGGTGCGCGGCACTGTCTCATTGACCAAACGTTGTGTCTTCTTCGGATCCTCACGTAAATTCTTTACCTCAATATTTTTTAAGTTGTCTAAGCGTTTTGAGAACTTGGCAATCAAGTCATTGCATGACAAATTATTTTCTGGTTCCCAAGTGTCATACTTAGCGGAGAAACCCTTCCAGCGTATGCGAAATAGTCGACCCGATGAATCTTCAACAGCGTCGACGATTTTCTCAACTTCCCATTCTTTATTTGGATCCTGTTCCCCAGCAGCATCCGATTTCTTGCCACCAACAGCAGTTGACTTGCGACCAGTGTTGGATTTGTTTAGCTTGTTGCCGCCTTTCTTTGCTTGCTTACCAACCACGGAAGCAACCTATGATAATGCCAATATATAAAGTTAGTAGAAGAATTATTTAATGCTATTGAAGCTGAGCACCTTTTGATTGAATTCGGCAATTAAATCTGGGCAAGAGAGTGTATCCTCCGGCTCCCATGTATCATCTGCTTTGCCGTAACCCTTCCAGCGCACCTGATAGTAGTTTACATTTTGTACCACCTTAAATCCGACAATTTTCTCAACCTGTGTGAATGAACATTTCTTGGTTAATAAGAATAATCTACTATGAATGTTACACATTTAATTACCTCATATTCTTCATCTTCCTCACTGGGCTCGTCGTTACTGTCGTCATTATTTGTATTAAGGGCAATTTCCTTGGCTTTGCTGTATTTTTTGCCCTGTTTTCCGCCCTTGTTCACCGATCCTGCGGCGACGCCCTTGACCTTCACCGGTACTTTTCCTTTGTTCGATTTACGCGCCTTCTTTACATCTTTACCATTTACTGGAGCTTCGACATCATTGTCGTCTCCATCACTATCGCGTCCAGCACTATCAACCTCTGCTTCAATTGATGTTGAGGCCGCAGCGGAAGCTTTACGTTTACGCGGTAAAGCTGCGGTTTTCTTTGACTCTGCCGGCGCTGCCTCATCCGGTGAATGTGTACGTTTTTTTTCACTCGCATCGTTCTTGCTGTTCCAATTGGTTAGTGGATCGTCATCCGCTGAATCGCTATCTGCACTTTTTTTTAAATCCCCTGCGTCGTTATTATACTTCTTGGCGCCGTTCTCAGCGGTGTCGGTATATTCTGCCAGTTTCTTCTTATTAACGCGTCCCATTTTCCGTGTGTATTTGATGCGCCTTTTAATCACTTCTACGGTTTTTAAATTCCGTTATATGCTTTCTGTTGAAATAAACTACAGAACACGTTTACATCAAAATTCAGGTCCTTAGTTTTCACTACATAAACCAGAATGCTACCGAAAATTATTAATCAAGCGCAAAAAAAAATATTTTCACTCAACTCACACAACTCGCAGACGCCACACTCCAAAATCTGCTTTTTCGTTTGCCGTCTTCCGTCTGGTTTGGATAAAATACTCCTATGTCAAAAGAATCCAGAAACAACATACGATAGTCAATCGGAGCCAGCCTGTACACAACAGCTAAGCTTGTTGTTTCCCATCGGCAGAGTGTCAGGTGAAAGAACCATTTGAGCGTCGAAATGGCGCACTTGCGTCGTAAACACGCCACGAAGAAGACAATTTGAATGTAAAATATGCATATGTTTTCTTGAAGCACATCGCGAAAAGGACTATTTCAATATTTCTGTTTTATTCTGACGCAAATTGTGTAACCAAATTGTGTGTCTTTAGGAAGAAGAAGCACAGATACTGGCTAGCCCTACGTTCGCTTGCAATTACATAAGCTGTTCAGCTATGTCAATATGGGAGATGCCGACAAAACAACGACATCACCAATTCGTTGGGGAGACGTCGAATTGGATCCACCTCACTTTCAGCGTTGCCAATTTCAGCACCTAATGTATGTAGTAGCCTGTGCGGGCAAATATAAGCATAATTTAAAATAGAAAAAGAAGCATGGTTAAAATTATTATTTTCATACTTTGACCAACTCGTCACGAAAACCCTTTATATGCGAATGGGCTCTTAACAATTTTTTGCGTGGTGTTCGTTTGCAATTGCAATTTTTGTTAGTCTTAAGTATCTTCCTGATCGAGTTGCCGGAGCCCAGTCGTCGTTCAACAACAATTCAAAAGTAACGTCGTAAATGGCACCCGAATGTACATTTTATATTAGCTACATCTATGTTTCCTTGCAACATACAGCACATAGGGTTTATCTGACTGAACGCAGGCATGTTTTGTCTGTGTCGAAAGTGCACATTTGTGCATCGATAGTAGCGCACTTGTGCTCAAACAGGAAGAAGCCCAGTCGCCTGTGATAAGTGAAAAAGTGCTATCTGCGCAAACATTCGACATGATGTGAAACACTTCAATATTTATTGCCAAAATTAGTTCTAGCTGCGCCTATGTTGACTTTAAAAATGAGGTTGTTGAGCCATTTCAATTTTGCGATATGAATATCTGAATTTGACTAAAAATGCAACTCTGATTTTTGAAAATTCCAAATACAATTTTCTGGATTATTTTATCAAATTTAAATGATATTAAACCAAGGAATCATTGATATTTATTTATTAATTCCAACCATCTAACGTTGAAACCATTCGGCGCTCGGGGAAAGTAAGTCCCTCTTGCAAAGTAGCCATCCAAAGAAGAAAAGTTACTACCATGAAAGTGCTGCCAAGTAGAAACAAATTTAACAGCAAAGCTGCGGTATAGTTTAGAGACTCTACGAGCTCGTGTGTAGCACAGTTCACACAGTTTTTCTATAAGTAATCCTAGTTTAAACGTTGCCTTTAAAATTAAACAACGAATTCAATTTATTTTGCATACTGCAAGGTTGGAGTAATTGGTTTTGCACCGTTTAAAGAACATCGAGCACTGTTACAACTATAGCTGGAGCCTTAGGCGCTCGCAAGTCATTTCATTTTCTTTTCCTTTTGCAGGCGCTGCAGTCAGTTTAGTTGCAGTTTATATTTTAGTATTTTTGCTATATTTAAATAACAAATTGATATAAAACAGTGTTGTTTGCAATTGAAATACAATTCTGAATAGTGCTAACATAAAAGTTAATTAAATCAAGCGCGACATTCCGATTTTGCTAGTAACAAAAGCGCATCAATGATGGCCAGTAGTGACCATTTCCAGTTCTACATGGAACGCTTTTACGAAATGCCAAAGGATGTTAAGAATGACATCGTCTACTGCCAACGCTCCATGCGTTCGTACCTCAAGGTACACCAGGTGAGTTTCACTTTGCTTGCGTGATTTTCTTACCAGAGGCAATGGCATTGTGCTGTGAATGGAAATAAAACTCGTAATTGTGGTGTTAGCCCAATATTTTAATGTTGGCATAAACTATAATTGAGATTTGACTAGATAAATGATTTGATTTTATAAGATTAATATGATATATTTTCTATTTTCAGTTGGTCGCTGACGTCTTTAAGAAGCAGGGCGATGCGGTAAGTCTTTTGGGTTAAGTCATGATTAAGTTCTAAGAACTGATTTGATGAGTTATACTGCGGAGGATTGAGAATAGGTTCGATGTGACACATCCAAACAATTTTGGAAGAGGTTTCATCTATTCTTTCATATAGTGCAAATCAACTAAACGACTTCGTACATTTTTCGTTCTCTTCGATTGACAAACAAAGCGAACAAGTGGAACAACGCAAAATTCGCTTTCTTTTGTTTATTGGATATGAATAGAGCAGTGACACTTGTCGCTATTTTACTTGAAATTGAGACAAAAACATAATTTCTTTTGCATATAAATTCATAAATAGGTAGATAGGTACAAAAAAAAAAAGTTACTTGTAAACATATTTCATTAACAGGGTGTTTCAACAGGCACATTGAATGTACAGGGTACTAAAATAGGTCTTAATAACCGTTTGATTTATTTTATTTTTATATTTATAAGGATCCCGTTCAAAAGCAGCGCATACTTGATGAACTTGAGGATGAGATTGAGGAAATCAATGCTGAACAGCAATTTTTGCTGTTACAACTTAATGAGAGCTTGGAGAAGTTCTATAAGCTACTTCGTCACAATGGGATTGATGCCGATCCGTCGTACACTAACAAAGTTGTCTCCAGCAAGATTGTGCCTTTTGTTGTCGATGTAAATTATACTGTATGTCCAACCAATGTAAAGGTTCGCTTAACTGAGGAGGCACTCATACGGAAACACTTCCTTCTTGCGCCCGATGATCAACCCAGTGTGTCCCAAATGCCAGCACCTTCGGCTACGGCCGGTTCAGGCACTGTGATGTATGTCGGAAATGTTAGTGATGAGGATGACATTAGAGAGGCTTCCAATGGTGTAACGACATCGGACACAAATTCAGTCTATCAATCGAGCATTCAGCAACCGGAAGAAGTCACTATAGCGCTACTTGATAATTCCGAAATTCTTGTACAAAAAGTAAAACAGGTGCTTAAAATTGGTGAATGCGAAGACATTGACAATGCTGATAGTTTGGATATTAAACCGGATTTGTCAGATACTGTGGTAACGGTTAGTGATGACGACGAAGATTGCAACGAGGATGCAAAAGCTGTACCGACGCAGAAAGAGGATGACACTGTTGGCGGTGTTGTTGAGCAGCTTGCACCTAAACTTGAGTCAATCCTAAAGCTGGAACCATCATTAAAGCCCGAAATGATCCAAAATTCGAAGCCAGCATTAATAGAGTGTAAGACAGAGTCCAAGATAAAACCCATGCAGAAGCCTGAACCAATTGCAAAGATTCAAAAAGTTGCCGAAACAATTCAAGAGCAAACGGAAAGTTCAAAAATTGTGGAAAGTCGCATGAATCTCCGTCAGGCACTCAAACGTGCCCGTAAAACCAAACAGCAGCCACGCGTGTTCGATGAAGATGAAAACGTAATGACCGAGTTGATAGCAGAGAAGAGTGAGCATACCCAACGCAAAGTAGAATCATTGCCACTTCAGACAATTGCTTACCAGTCCGAACCTCCGCCATTAATACCTATACGTCAGACCAAAAGTGTGAACAGTACAAAGTCATCATCTATTAGTAGTGGTTCAGTAGCTGCTGCAACAAGAAAAGAGGCCAAAGAATCCAAAGCAATCGAAAACGATAAGAAAGTTGTCATTGAAAAGAAGATACCGCAACAAGTAAAACAATACAAGACACGTAAACTGTATGCTAAAAATGCCAACGCTAACAATAATGGAACAACTGCAAATGTATCTGCGCCTGTCAATCCCGTTGCCAATACTAGCGGTGAAGCAACCACTTCCTCTTCAGACGATTCGAATTCGGAACAACGTCCGGTCATACGCTGGCACCCAGACGAACCAAGAGAGTACCGTACACGTCCCGAAGAGTATGGTATGGAAGGCTTTCTGGGTTTGTTGAGCCTGTACACACCTGCAGTGCTTTCTCAGCTCCAACAGCGACGTTCTAAACGCAAGCGCCGAACCATTCACACCACCGAGCGCTCTGACTTCCACTATGGACGACTTGAGGTGGTATGTTTCTTAAAACCAACAAGAGAGGTTTATTAATATTATTTGATGTTTACATTTCCGTATTATTTATTGTATTTATAGCCTCAACTGTTGCACACAGAAGTCTCAAAAAAGAAGAAGAAAGTTAAGACCGAATTTTTACTTTCACCCAAAGTAAAACGTCTTCAGGCAAAGAAGGGCGGAAGCAAGCGTTCTAGTCCTGAAAAATTTGAGGAAGTAATCGTTCCTGCTGCCAATCAAACTCAGAAGTTCAACTACATATCTGTTGGTCGTCGCACCCGCACTCCGCCCAATTCGCCAGATGCTAAACTCAAATGCAAGGAGTGTCGTAAGAAAACTGGTACTGTCAATTCACACCATTTTTTGTATGAAAGAAGCAAAAATAAAAAAATATTTATCCTTTACACAGAACCACTGTTCCCATGCACCGTCTGTGATTTTATGTTTCATCAGGAATGCCACGAGGATCAGGGTAAACCAAATCCGCATGTCAAGTGTCCAATGTGCTTATGTGATGAGAAGATGAAGACAATATGCAGTAAGTATTTTGATCAACCATACCCAATTATTATATAATTTGGATAAATTTTATCATGCAGAAAGTACATTTTCCCGTCACAATTCAAATGAGATGAAGAAAGGTGAGGCTGCTGCCAATGTTAATGGGAGAAAATAGAGGCCGGATACATTGGATCAGATTACATTCAAACATCTGCGCATATCGAATCAACAAAGCAAAGCGTTATAACGTGTTGCAACACAATCACTAAGTCAACCATTTTTATTTTTTAATTACTTTGTTCGAGTTCTTGGATCTTGAAGATCCACTTTTAGTTTTGTCACTAAGTCAACCATTTTTTCTTTTTTTTAATTACTTTGTACAAGTTCTTGGATCTTGGAGATTCACTTCTAGTTTTTGGACGGGATCATACGGATTTAGTTTTTAATGTTTCATATGCATAAGTGCTTTTGTCTAGTTACTATGCTATGCCTTCGTCAAGCATGTTATGAGGGAACAATTTTCAACCAAGTTCCTTCTGTTGCTTTTAGTACTATATATATATATATATATACGTTATTACAAATATACAAATAAAAATGTATACAAATAAATTTTATGTTAAAAAGAGCTGTTACGAATATAATTTGTAAAATGTTAAACACTACGTTGTCAGTAACGGCTGGATTCAATCTACGCAACTCACGACAAATCCAGCCTATTTACTATCACATAATGAATTGGAGTTTTTTTGCAAAACCCCATCCTGCGCCTACCCGAACATCAATTAGTTGTATCAAAAACATTGAAATTCAAATTGGATATTTTCCGAAATCGAATTCGTTTGTAAAAACAGATGTTAGCGACCACCGTGCAGCAGCATATGATAAAACGCAACCCTTCTAGCTTTGAAAATACTTTTTGGTGTATGCTGTCGTCTACTTGTAGAGCAACTAAGGAGATTTTTATTTTAAAATAAAGCTGTAAAACTATTTCAGTACTACTGATGGGATAAAAATGGAATTTCCATTTTTGCCACTATAACGATGGACATCCACTATCGAATCGACTCTAATAGGTTTGCCTTATGATCAGTATTGCCACTTTGGCATATTTCGGAAAAAATACCCTTCCGAAAACTTAATCTTATATACATGTATCCTTGTCGTTCTTATTCTCGATTACAGTGAAAGTTTCTGAGGGCGGTCATCCGCCTTTTAAATGACTTTGTCTGTGTGAGCTGTTCGCGATTTGAGCTTTCAAAAAAACCTTTCACAACCGTAAGTAATTTTAGTTGCATATTATCGATGGTAATCGTTTTAATAATATCGATTCCCAGGACTATCGATGTTAATGTAATTACGATTTGATTTTGGTCTTTTTTATTTTTCTCATTTTTTAATTTTATATAATTTTGGTTTATTCTTTAACTTCTATTTCTCACATATTTTACAGTTTCAAGTCAAACTAAACTCTTTATAATTATGTTAGAATACAAAAGGGTAACAGAAAGGAAAGATTTCTAGATGTGGACTACTTGATAAATTTTACGAAAACATTGTTATAGAAAACGGACAGATTCGACTAAAGAAACTAAAGTGGCCGCACTGAGTATTTTCAAGTTTATTTTTAATACCAAATTTAGTTCTTTTCTCGAGCAGTTATTCGGTCACACTGCATAGTTCTCTTTCGTTAAGTGTTGCGTGCGGTTGTGTGTCGCAACGCAGATACACTTTTATAGTTAATTTTCAGTTGCCGTTGAAAATTGGAAAGAGTGTTAAAAGAGAACGCAAAAAAAGAAGAAAAAAAAAAATGCGGTGCAAAAGACGCACCAGCAACAACACAAAAAGTGGGTGACGGAAAAATATGTAAAAGCAAATAACAGAATTGTAAGAAGCAAAAAGCAATTTATTGAAAAGTGAAAACAAGTGCAGAACGTACATATATATTTTTTTTTTCGCCAACACACACAATTTCAAGTGAAGTAAGACATTTATTTTTCTGTCGTCGGTGTTAATATTCGTTTGTGCGTCGTAATCGGTTAGAAGGAAGGACTAGTCTAGAAGTAGCCGCAGCAGTCATCGGAAAAACCACGTCGACGACGAGAACGACACAAATATGTCGGAGGAGAATCTGCTGCGTGCGCGACAAAACTGCTGTCGCCTGTGCCTCGCGCCACAAACCGAGTGCATTTCGATCATTAATAGCTATGCCGCCGATAGAGAACCACTGGCCACAAAAATACAAAACTGCGTCAATATCAAGGTAAGAGTGTATTTAATCGTGTATGCTGGTGAATGGTTGGAGTACGCAACTTGACAGTTGTATCAGAATGAGAAGTAGGAGACTGCGGCGTAGTAAGAGTGAACGGTGGTTTGGTTTGGCCACACCCGGGCCTAAAGCCAGTCGTCAGACTTTGTGTCAGTCAGCCAGCCAGCCAGCCAGTTTGCGATAAAGTGAACGACAGCGGCAGCTGGTACAACCGCAGTCGACGATGTGTGTTGGGTGTCGGTTCGGATGGTTGGACTGTCGATTGGACGTGTACTTTTTTTTTTTTTTTTCGAGTGTAATGTATATGCTAGTGAATTTGAGTACGCGTTTGTGTATGCGTGAGTGCGTGCAACTGTGGTTGTAGTTTTGGCCAATATAGCCAGTTGTCGATTCAATAGCACCATTACCACCTACGTGCATACAATTGAGTGCGCCGCCGTCGCCATATTGGTTCGGGCTATCACCATCAACGGACGGCACCGTCATCGCTGTCCGTAGTCCAATCATTCGGTCGTCCGTCCGTCCGTCCGACCGAACGTCCATAAGTCATTATCTTTGTCGATTTGGTACGCTTGCTTGCTCGTTCGCTTACTCGCTTGATTGCTTTGCTCGCTTGCTTGTTTGGTTACCTACCAAACGCAAACGAGCACGAAACGGCGTAGTCGATGTTGTCGTACAACTCCCATTGTGGAAAAAAAAGTGAGGTTAATTCGAATCCAATAACGAGTAGAGCAAGTAAGCCGAACGCGATGCCTCGTCGCTGATTGTGCAAGCACTGACAATGGTGACATCGACAACGGCAACGATGACGGCGACGGCGACGGCCATGATGACTACCGTACCGTGCGCACATTCACCGCATGCCCCGTTCGATTGCTTGCTCGGCTGAAGAGAGTGCCAAGTCACGATGTGCCATCGCTATTGTCGCCGTTGCCGTTGCCATCGATATTGCTGTTTCTGCCGTTTCTGCTGCTGCTGCCGCTATGGCGGCGGTAATGGCTGACGATGACGATAACTACGAGAACTGCTGCCTCTCGGTACTCGCTGTAGTCATCGTTATTGTCGTCGTAGCTGTCTTTGCTCTGGTACTGTTTTGCTGCTGCTGCTGCTGCTTCTGCTACTGATGATGATGAGGTTATTGTGGCATTGGTATTGGTGTAACATGATTATACTACACTACATTGCCTGTGGCTCGTTTTGTCGCTTGCTCACGTTCGCATTCGAATGCGTTGGCTGGCTGGTTGGCTCACTGACTGGCTGGCTGGGTTTGTTGGTTTGGTTCACTGGTCGGCCGGTCGGTCGGTTGGTTAGTTAGTTGCTTGCTTGCTTGGTTGTTTGGTTGCCTGACTGCTTCTGCTTGGCTGGCTAATGGACGGTTGGACGGACGGACTCGTTGACTGGCTGGCTGGCTGGTTGGCCTTTTATCATCGTTTCTCTCTCTATATATTTATGTTTTTATATGTGTGTGTCTGTTTGGTTGTCGCTTTAAGTATTTTGGATTTGTATGCGTGTGAAAGTGTTTGCGTGTATGCGTGTGTGCACGCTCGATGCGATGTGCTGTGCTGTGCTGTGGAATCGATTCCGTTTCATGTTCATTCATTTTTATTTTTGTATGTATTATTTTTTTTTCTTTTAAATTTTGTTGTTGATTATCGTGCTGGTTGGTTGCCTGCCTGCTGCTGCTGCTGCCGCCGCCGCTGACAATCTTGATGTTGTCGCTGTCATTGATTGACTCACTTCCAAGTTGTCGCTTGTCCAGCTATACCGGATAAATGCGCACGAGGCCATAATGACGACGACGACGACGGCGATGATTTTTTGAGGTTAAGTCCGTTTGTTGGTTCGTTCTTATGTTCACTCACTCGTTTGCTCATTCGTTCGCTCGCTTGACAGGCATGGCATGTCATGACATGACATGGTTTCATCCAAAAATTTGTAACGTGTGTATATGTATGTAAAGCTTGAATATTCGTTGGTAAGGTAACCAACATCTCGACGACGTTGACAGATTTGGTGTCGGCATCTGTCAATAACAACAAGAATAAAAAAACAACAACAAAATAAAAAGAAGAAAAAAATAAGAAGAAGAATACAAAAAGTAGTAAAACAAGAAGAAGAAGAATCACAATAACAACAACTTGACGAAATCAACAAACAGTTTTTTTTTTTATTCTTTAGCTCTTTTTTTTTGTTGTTGTTATTATTATTTGTTAAGCTTATACGCGAACATGTGCACAAAATGTAAATGCCAAAAAAGAAAATGTATAAAAAAAAGATAGATAATAATACATATATACGAAAACGTGTACAAAGCGCAAAGCAAACAGAGCGGAGCACAAAGACATTGCTAAGCAGATCAGAGATGAGTAAAGCACGATTTCGCTCTTGTTTTGCTTTAGTTCGATTTGGCATGGTTTGCTTTGGTTAGGTGTATCTACGTACATCTACCTTGTGGCCAATGGCGACGTTGTCATTACGTTAGTTGGCACACAAGTGAGCACAATCCATCTGTGCATGTAAATGTATATCGATCAATTTCGTAGTGGAACTCATTTTGGTATCACATTTGACATTGCCCTCCATCATATGCCCACCATCATGATTGCTATGCAGGCACGGCACGGTATGGCATGGCAGGGCATGTCATGACATTGCATACTACATGTGTATCAAAGTACATCATTACCACATAACATTATTCCATATAACAGCAATTACGTGTTTATACTTTCCACTTTGGTTTTTTTAGTTTTTTTCATGGAATTGAATTGACTGGCCGGGCTGGTAAACATCAGATCAGGCAGTCAGTCACTCTGTTAGTCTGTCCGTCAGACAGACAAGCAAGCAAGCAAGCAGTTGCGAGCACAATGAGCGAACAACAAATGAGCGAGTGAATGATTAAATAAGCATGCGAGTGTGGGTCTGGTTCTGTGTGTGTGTGTTTGTGCGTTCGGTTTGAGTGAACGAGCTCCGTTGTGGCACAGCGGGCATTAGCAACGGCAACGGTAATGGCAAAGCAAACTGCGACGACTACGACAACGGCTTCTTCGAATCTTCCAATGTGACAGCTGCAACCATGACTGGCTGGGTGACCTGACTATATACAGAAGTGCCCCTAATGTGGCTTGCCTTCCATCCATTCTTCCTTTATGCACGTCTTGATTTATCAGTACTACGCTTGTATGTGTTCATTAGTATACGTGTGTGTGTGTGTGTGTAAGTTGAGTATTGCACCTTTTATTTTTTTTTCTTTGCTTCAGTCGGTATAATCGGCTGACTCTTTTGTGCGGTCTGCGCGTAGTCTCTCATTTTTTCTGCTCTCTCTCGTCTTACTCTCTCATTCGCTTGCTCTCTCTATGGTTTTCGTACTCATTTGAATTCATACGCTCTCTCTCTCTCGGCATTGTGGTTCAAGTGATTGGCACTGGCAATACAACTCTGGTCCTTCATCAAGCTACTGACGTTGGCTGTTTCTACTGCTGCTGCCTTCTGTTGCTTTGGCTTTGGCTCTGGGTGAGTGATGATTACCGGCAGTATCCGGTGTGCGCACTCCAGCCAAGCGAGCCACAACAACAACAACAACAGAAATAAATATATCGAAAAAAGAAAAAAACACAAAAACAAAATGTAATGAAATGAATTGACGACGACGTGCAGTCGTGGTGGATTTGCTGCCGGCTGTAGCTGGCTCAGGCCAGCAGGCTGGTTGTTTCGCTAGCTTCGTTGCTTCATTGTTGTTGTTGTTGTTTGTTGTAGTATGTTCTCGGCTATCGATTCAAGCGAGACCAACCGAACGGCAAACCAACCAACAAACCAAACAACCGACCGACGATTCAATGACTCGTCGTTGTCGTGGTAGTCGTCATCATCATCGTCGTCGTCGTAGTCGTCGTAGTCAGCAGGCCCCACTTCGTGCGCGAGCGTTGGTTGTCGCTGGCATGGCGTTGCGTGGCATGGCATGGCATGGCATAGCAAGTCGTGGCGTGGTGTGGCGCACTATCTAGCTTACTGGTTGCTTCGTTGGCTAGCTAGTTCTGACGCTGCCAGCTTGGCTGGCAACCATTTTGTATCATATTGATGAAATTGCTCATTGTTCGCTGCACGGTCGGTCTGACTCTTGACTCTTACCCCTTACCTCTTCCCCTACCCAATACTATAGATGTTGCCGTAGTCAACGTAATCGCCGCCAGTACCAGCACCATCACCACCACCATTGCCATATCAATACTGTTACCAGTTGTCGTCGCCGTCGTCGTCGTTGCCGCTGACGTGCGTTTCGCTTTGGCTCAATTTCATGGCAATTGTTCCACTTGTGTTTCTATAATGTACTTTTTCTGTTTTGTTTTTTTTTTTTTTTTGGGCTGCAATTCTTTGAATTATATATTGTATAATTATTTGTACCCAATAAATTGCATTACATTTATGAAAAAAAAAAAAAAATGTATCTTTATCCAATATCCTGTCCAACATCTTTTGTAAGAGCTTACGCCATAAGCATTTGTTAACCATATGTATGTATATGTGTGTGTGTGTTTTGGCGTAGGTGTGCAAAGTACGTCAACAATGTTGGATTTTGCGTCATACAACTACAAATGCATTAATATATTACGTTTGTCACAATTCGACATGATGCGCCATTATATAATGATCATCATCATCATCATTATTATCAACATCTTTATCAATATCGTCAAACTCATGGCACATAATGTTGCTATTTTTATTTTACTAGAAACCTTACTTTGGCTGTCATCGTCGTCGTCGTCGTTGTCTTTATTGACATTGTTGTTGGCAGTTTTGTTATCTACGCCATCATCATCATCATCATCTCCTTATTGTTTATTTTAATGATCATTAGGCACAGCATCGACAGCTGTTTTGCGAACATTTATCAAACTTGGTTCAGAACTGGTTAAACGCACACACACACACACACGCACAAATACATATAAATTTTGCTATATAGAGAAGAGTTAAAGCAAAAATAAAAAATATATCGTTCCTGGTCTGGCCTCATTTTGACACGTTCATCATTATTGCCGCCGCTCTGCCCTTTACATCATCTGATCAACCATTCATCAACAATGAGCACCGCCAATAACTTTTACAAACCAAATCGATCGTAGTTAACTCTCTCTCTCTCGTGACACTGAGTTTAGAAGACTTCATCAAGTTGTTGTTGTTGCTGCTGCTTTATTTTTCGCTTGACTTAATATTTGTACGTTAATGAGAGTAAATGAGCGAATGAGCGCAAGCAACTATGCGAATAGGATTACTCAATGTTACGTTGAAATCGTTCATCACTTTTGTCTCCGTCACCTTGATTATTATTTTTGTTTTTCTTTTCTTTTTTTGCTTTTGAATTTCTTTCGTCTTTTGGCAAAAGGTTTGCATTTTTGCTGTGCTTGCACTTTTACACGCTATTTGGAACGAACCCATCTGCCAGTCAGTCAGCCTGCAGCGCCTTTGCCATCATGAAATCCAATATCGGTTCGGTTCAACTCGGTTGTCTCTCACTGTGCTGGCCACTGGTTGACTGGCTACCTGACTGACTACCTGTTCCGTGCGTGCGTGAGTGCTTGTATGTCTGTCTTATTGTTTTCCAGTTTGTCTCTTTGCTTCCAACCATGTTGGTTCACCAACAACATTATCGTCATCATGACCATCATTATTAGCATTGTTATTATTCTCTGAATCCTTAGCCACGGCATCAGTTTCTTATAAAGTACACAAAATCAATGTTTGCTTCATTTTCGGGCCGTTTGACCGCCACTGAGGGCTTTGCTGAAAATTGAGCCTTTTGCTCCCTTTTTTAAGTATTCTTCATTCAATATTTTTTAGTCGTTTTTTTTTTTTTTTATTTTTGTTTTGCGCTCTGGTTTCGTCTGTTTGCTGTACAAATGGTGGCCGAATAAGGACACTAAAGCAAAATTGCTGCAACTCAAATAACTCAAATTGCACAACAGCGAAGACTTATCAAAAGTTTCCAAGTTATAATTTAAAGTTTCTATTTTTGTTTATTTTTTTTCTTGTCCTTTAGTAAGATTTCACTTTCACCATTGACTGATTGAGTGATCAAAAGTCAATCGACCGCAACAAAAAAAAAAGAAACATTTCAAAATTAATGAGAGATTAAAATTTTATAATTGGCTTCTTTTTTTTTGCTTGATTTTGTAGCTTTGAGCTATCAAAGGCAAAATTAATATTGTTCGTTGCCCACATGTCCTTTACATTTTGGTATACACACACTTACATATATACATGTTTATATGTATACATATAATTTTACATATAGTAGATGTTTGTAGCTAAGCTGAAACACGCGCGTACTTGTATTCCCTACGCACAACAGTTTAAATCAAATTGCTCTAAGTATGTATTCATCTATGTATATGTGTGCGTGTGTGTATGAGTTTTGATCAAAGGCTATTTCAACACAAAGGTAAATGATGATGATGATATGCAAGGGGCAGTGGGCGCGTGTGTTTGCCTCATCTTTTGGTCAGTTTAGTTGGTGGTCAGTGGGCGCGTAGGCCCACTGAACAGTGTAAATTCTATTGAGCAATGTTTGTCTGTTTGACTGCCGTTGTCAACACCACTTTAAGAAACGGTATAATAGCAACAATAATAATAATTATAATTATAATGAGAATAAACATAAAGAAGCAGCAGCAGCAGAAGAAGAAGATGAGAAACAATATTATAATCATCATCATCATTATCATCATTGTTGGTCCGTCAGGTATGAGCGTCAGGGTGAATGAACATTAACACATGGGAACGTAGACAATATGATAAAACCCTCAAAGCAACGAACATGTTGACTCTGACCAGCGTTGCCAGACGTCCCGATTTTAGCGGGACGTCCCGATATTTAAATGAAAATTAAATGTCCCGCGCGGGACAGGCTCAGTCCCGCTTTTTTTAAATAGCTCCATAATAATTAATTCCACATGATCATGAAAACTCTATAATGGCTTTTGAGTTTCATTTTAGTTTTATGTTTTTCAAACCAGAACCACGAAATGCAATTGTGAACATGAATGAAAATTTTGCGCTCGCTTGTCGCTTGCAATGTCAACTGTGTCAGTGAACCACTGTTGAATGTGGCGCACTTGCGTCTCGAAAAGGAAGAAATAGACGAGGCTACTGAAAAGTGAAGTCATGTCAATATTCCTTAACATAAATATTGGAGTCTGTTTTCTCAAAACTAACTCAGCAGTAAAGCCGGGCTGTCAATTTAAGACATTGCTGCCTAAAAACTAAAAATCGTTGATTTTCCTTTGGAAGTGTCTTCCATTTTTAATTCTCATAAAAAAAAGTCGGATGACACAAAAGAATGCTCTGTAAATTTAATAAAAGAAGAACTACTCATCCGGTTTAATTTACAGTTATTCTGTGAATAGTTCTTCACTCCTATTAAAGAGAAAAAGAAAATTTTAAAAGAAGTTAAGTTTTTACAGAAATATTAAATGTAATATTAATATACATTTTTCATGGGTTTTTTTGCTTTCTTCGGTCACATAAATGTAATTTAAATTCAAATAAAAAGGTAAATATTTAAAAACTTCTGATTATATACGTTGTTTGATTGTGTCCCGCTTTCGACGAAAAAGTCCCGCTTTTATTACTCAAAAAGTTTCAAAATCCCGACTTGGTAAAAAAAATATATGGCAACGCTGACTCTGACTCCCTATCTGTACAACACACACACACACCCACACACACACACACACTGAAATGCACATGCACATACACTTGTGTCTTTTAGTTGCGGTTGTGGTTGTGGTTTGTTGTTGTAAATTTAAGTATTCATCAATACACACATACATATACATACATACACAAAGCTCTGCGGCAGTGCAACCATTTTGATAGCCAAAAGACATTTTATCTTATTGTGCAATACCTTAAAGCATACATGCGTGTGTGTGTGTGTGAGTGTGTGTGTGTAACAACCGGCATGGATGGTTAGTTAGCGTAGTAGTTAGTTGAGGGGTGGGCGGACATTGCAAGGTGGGCGTTGTTTGCATTTTAAGGATGCCGACAAACTCATAAACGCATATCCATGCTGATTAAGCGTGTACTATGAAATTTTGGAAAGTTGCAATCAATATTGAAAAGCAAAATTTGTAAAATTTTTAATTGAAAATCTGTTGTAATAATTTTCAATTATTTTTTTATTTTTGAAATTTATAAAAAATTTTTTTTTTGGGATAACGTTTTAATTGAAAATTTGTTTTAACTAATTTTTAAATAGTTTATATTTTTATTGAGTTTGTTGTTTTTTTTTTAAATAAACATATCTTTTTTTTTGGAAAATATTTTAATTGAAAATCTTTTAAAATTAATAATCAATTAAGAGTTTTCTATGTGGCGAAGGGGGGCGCGAAGTGTGAGTGTATTTGTGTTTGTGTTAGCTTTTTGCTTGTGTATGTGAGTATGAGTGTATTTGCGTTTAAGGATATGGCAATGCATGATTGCACAAAGGATACAAAACCACTTTTGTATTGTATTCTATAGATGTATGTATGTATACATACATACATAATTATATAAACATAAGTATGTATTTTTGTATACATACTTAGCAGCTTATATACTCGAAAGACTTGTGAGTGTGTGTGGGTGTGTTTATCTAAATTCAACATGCCTGCTTTGCTGCTATGCAATTGTATGCACATTCGCCGTTATGTTTATATACAGTATACATAGGTATGATGTGTATGTGTGTGTGTGTGTGTGTGTTTGTGCGTACAAGCGTGCTGCATGCATTTGCAATTTAGTTAAGGAAAAGGACATCCTTTAGTTTGCGGTCTTTGTTGTTAATGTTGGTTGTTGTTGTTGTTGTTGTTGAAGTCACAGTCGCAGTCTCATTGTATATAATTATAATCAGGTCATTGACATTGTCAGGTTAAGTTAGTCAAGCGAAATCTCTAAATTTGTATACAAGAAGCTGAAGCCTTGACTGGCTAGCTGCCTTATCAGCTTTATAATAAGCGCTGCTGCCCAAAGGTGCTAAAGGCGTTGTTGTTATTATTGTTTTGAAGGTTTCCCCTGTTAGCGCCTTTCTGCTGCTTCTGTTATTGCCTTTGGCGGATCTTTTATTATTTTTTGTTTGCTATTGCAATTTTATATGTATATTTAATAATTTGCTAATTATGAATACTCTCTCTTTTTTTTATCGTTTTAGATTACACCAAATGATCGACTATCGTTACATATTTGCCACGCCTGCATAAGTTATTTGAATTCGTGGCAAAGTTTTAAAAATCGTTGCGTTTCATCGCAGAGTAAACAACGCAATTGGCTTGATGCAAATAAACAACAACAATTGTTAGACAATAATGTTAGTATATCGGAGGTAAACAATACGACAGGCGGTAACAACAATAATAACAACAACAACAACAGCAACAACAATAGTGCAACTGGTGTCGGCGGTGAGAATGGCGAACAAGATGATGAATCACTGGATAGGACAACGAATATATTGGAGGGCATAACATCGTTGAAGAAACGCAAATCGTTAACAGTTTATGTGAGTCCAAAAAATCAAGCAAACAAACAACAACAACAACAGCAACTACAACAGCAGCAGCAGCAACAACAACAGCAACAGAAACAACAACAAAAGCAACCAAAACATAAACAGGCAACAGCACAAAGGCAAATTCAACAACAACAATTACAACAGCAGCAGCAGCAACAAACGAAAACGCAATCACAAATACAACAACAACAAC
Source organism: Phortica okadai (assembly GCA_034638295.1). Lineage (NCBI taxonomy): Eukaryota > Metazoa > Arthropoda > Insecta > Diptera > Drosophilidae > Phortica > Phortica okadai. The sequence goes on along the minus strand of CM067848.1, from coordinate 45,526,863 downwards.
AACAGAAGCAACTGCAACAACAGCAACAATTGCAACAACAGCAATTGCAAATGTTGCCAATGGCGCCACAGCGACAGCAACAACAACAGCCGCAGCTGCTGCCGCTGCCGCTGGCGTCGTCGTCGTCGCTGTCGCAGCAGCCGTCGCAATTTAGAAAATTTAAATATCAACAACAAACGATAAGCCGTAAACCACAACAAACACAACAACAACAACAGCAACAGCAGCAACAACATTATGAACAGCAACAACAATTGCATATTAAACAACAATTGCAACAACAACAATATACGAAACAGCGTCGTCAAAAGCGCTATAAGCAACAGCAACAACAACATCAGCAGCAGCAGCAACAACAACAGCAACATCAATGGCATTTGCTACAAAGTCAGAAACAACAACAACAGCAGCAGCAACATCATCAACTACAACAAAAACGGCATCAACGTACACACAAACAACAACAACAACAACAACAGTTGTCACTATTTCAAATGCACCAACACGTGCCCATTGAGACCATAGTGATTGATGACCGAGTGACAACTCCGACAATGTTGACTACAACAACAAATGCTTTCGATGTTGCTGATGGGCACGCTGGTAATGCTTTTATCACTGCTGCTGCTGCTGATGATGATGGTGCTGGTGGTTGTGGTGGTGGTGGAGCTGATACTGATGCTGGAGTTGGTGTTGATGTTGTTGGAGTTGGTGGTGGCGTTGCTACAATTGCGACATTAGCAACTGTTATGCCAACATCGACATTATCGATTGCTACAAGTCTTGTTGCTGCTGCTCCGCCGAAATCGACGACGACGGCGGCGGCGGCAACGGCGGCAACACTTGCCGTGCCACAATTTCAGAGCGCTGCACAACAATTGCGCTTCTTTAGACGTTACACCTATCATGTAATTGTATCGTGCAGTCAAAGCGCCCACGCCGAGCGCCCATCATCATAAGAACTGCTCTGTTTTTTTGTTTTGTCTTTGGTCAAAATTGCATAGAGGGGAAAACCAACAACGTACCAGCAAATGGAATTTTTTTGGCTCTTTAATGTTGTTTTTTTTTTTGTTATTTATTCTTCTTTTTTTTTCTTTTTACCATTTTTTGTTTGTTTGTTGTGTCGTATTTTATTAAGGATTTATACGTTTACATTTTAACAATTTGCTTTAATATTATTTGTTTCTTTTTTTCGTGTTTTTTTTTTGCATGTAGCCGCTGCCAGCAATGCCGATCAAAGATGAGCCCATGGATACGGATGATGAGTATAATGCTAAACATGAGGAATCCGATGAAATGGTCGATCCGACACTATTTCTGGAACGTGTCGAACATGAAGGCGATATGCCCATAATGGTAAGTATATTAATCGCGTGTTTTCAACTTAAGGCATCTCACTAATATGTTTGTTTTTGGTTATAGGATGGTGGTAACTACGATTATAGCGCTCAACGTACGGCAGCTGCCGCGGTTGCGGCCGCATCGTTGCCACCCGCAACGGTTGCCAATGTAGCCGCTGCCGGTGATAATAAGGTCGCACAATGTCGCGCTTGCAATTTACAATTCTCAACGCGGGCCAATGCACGACGCCATGAACGTAATTTGCATCCAAATCTGTTTGAGCTCTCCCTGGAATCGCCAAATAATACGCCCATCACAAAGCCAACACCGGCGCTGGCGGCCGCATTGGAATTACAACGTGCTGCCACAGCAGCGGCAACCATTGAGGCAACAAAAGCGGCTGCCACGGGCACCATAACACCGCAAAAATATCGCCAAGAAGTTATGAATGCCTTTAATAAATGTGAGGGCGGCGGCTATGATTATGATAATCCTGAAAAGTATCAACATCTATTGAATGATGAGAAAATTGCATTCATTCAACAGAACAGTGAGTTCCTCGAACAGTATCAGACCATGACCTGTCGCTGTTGCAGCAAGAATTTTACCACATACAAAAATTTTATGGCGCACATACGCAAAAAATATTCAACATTGCCGCGTAATTTGTGTTTTAATTGCTTGAAACAGAATGAATCGAAGGCTTTATTCATATCGCATCTAAAGAAACGAAATTGTATAAATTTGTATCGTCTGCTAAACAATTTGTCAACGAAAAATAATCCAAATTCGGCAACGCCAGAACGTATGCGTGCCAAAGAGTTGCTCATCAATAAAATGTACGAATGTAAATTGTGTCCAAAACAATTTCGTACAAAGCATGAATTTCGTACGCATGTCTATGAACGGCATGCCGATGTGCAGCGCAAGGATAATGCATCGATACAGTGCAGTTTTTGTAGTCTGGAAATTGCCGATCCGGTCGATCGTAAGCGTCATTATAACAATATGGATTGCATTGTTTCGTTACGTTGTGTGACATGCAAGGGCAACTTTGATAATCATCAACGTTTTCTCGATCATGTCTATCACGATCATTTGGGCGGCATGAGTGATAATTCGTCGTCGAGAAGCGTGCTATTGGCACGTCAGACAAGTGCTGAAAATTCACCTGGAAAGCGTAGTCTAAGCGCAACTGGCGTTGGCGGTGGTACAACAGGCGGCGGTGGAACTGCTGCTGGCGGTGGCGGTGGTGGTAAGTCGCTTAGTAATTACTTATTAAATCATGCTGTTTTTTTTTCATCCATGTGTTTTGGTTTGCTGATGATTGTGTTGTATGCATTCTTGTTAGGCGCTTCATCCAATGATGAGTCACACAGCAGCGGTATGGCGCTTACATCAACGCCGACTGTCGCTGTAACTGCAAATGTGCATGGTAGCCAACAAACACCAGCCAAGTCCCAGTATTTTTCGCGTATGCCACAAGCGTGTCCAATATGCGGTCAACAATATAATAACTACAACAATGTGCTGCGTCATATGGAATCGAAACATCCAAATAACCTGCCAGAGACATATAAATGCGTACGTTGCGCCACCGGTTTTCCGCGTATATCCAATTTACGTGAGCATATGATAACCGCGCATGGCACTGATCGAAATCGTATATCCGGTGGGTTCGAGTATATTGTCAATGCGGATGCGTTAAAACTGATTGATGGCAGCGGCGGTGGGACAGCGAATGTCTATTCGGGTCGTTATGACTACGTCATGAAAGATTTGATGTCTATTAATGGTGGGACACTCGGTAATTCGCTTTGCGAGATTGTAGTTGTCATTTGCATCAACAACAAATGTATAATTTACACTCACATACATACACACACACACACACACACATCCATCCACACCCACACACAATCATTTGCATATACATACATACACATTACATTGTTTTTTTTTTTATATGAATTTATGTATATTCTTATATGCATATGCATTTCACACAAAAATTAGAACTAATCATGTGCATTTACATATGTCATACATACATACATACATACATCTTGTATAATCAAATTTTTGTCTTATACGACGGCTGTGTTGTGTTGGTTTAGCGAGGCGCCCATTGACCCAACATTACTAACAACAATCACCATTTTTTTTTTCTTTTTCTTCTACCTTTTCTCTTCCATACGATATATCTATCTCTCTCTGTCTCATTCTTAAATCGTTTTATGTTTTTTTTTTCTTTTCTTTTTGTTTTTTTTTTTTTTTTGTTTTCTTACGTACATGTCCTAATTTTAGATGATGATGATGATGATACGGACAGCAATGCTGCTAAGCGTTTACGCTTAGATACAAGCTTACCAACAGCAACAGTTACATCGGGCAGCGGTGTCAGCAGCAGCAACAATAACAACAGCAGCAACAGCAATGTTAATCTACAAAGCAGTCAAAAGGAGTGTCCCGTTTGTTTTGCCGTCTTCAATAATAACATTGGCCTATCGAATCATATGCGTTCACATACGGCTGCAGCAGCGAATGCCGCCAATGCAGCTGCACTCGCTCAAGCAAATCGCATGACACCGAAATCATTAACCATAACAGCAACGCCATCAACGACGGCCACATTGTCGAATGCTGCCAGTGATGCATTGAATGCAACACAAACGGTTACGGCCGCACAGGAGGCACACTATCGTCGTGGTTTTGAACAGGCGGCGGACAGACGTTTCCGTCGTATGCGCTGTCAGATCTGTCAGCGTCGTTTCTCATCAAAGAAATCATATCGTTATCATATGTTCAATGATCATCAAATACGTAATGTACAATTTATTAAATGTAAACTGTGCAACGCTGACTTTGCACACGAAAAGGGCTTGAAGGTGCATTTGTTTAAGGTGCATAATACATTAATTAAGGACGATATGATTATTAAGCAATTTGAGTGCGATATATGTTCGATTGTTTATACATCCGAGTCAGAATTGTTGCAACATAAAAAGAGCATACATGGCGCTGAAGATGCACAGGCCGGTGATGTCGATATGGATGAGACGGCGGGCGCACATGATGCAACGGCCATTAGTTCGGCCAATCTGTCGGGCATTTCGACACCTGTCAGCGGCGTCAACAATACAAACACTTCGATTACGTCGACATTGACAACTGGTGATGGCACAGTCACTGGACCACTTTACTGGTATCAGTGCAAGTATTGTCCCTCAAATTTCAATACCAATAAAAAACTGGCCATACACATTAATTCGCATGATGAATTCGATTCAAAGGATTATTCATGCAAGGATTGCGGTAATGTTTACAGCGGACGTAAGAGTCTTTGGGTAAGTAAAATGACTGAATTGCATTTTTTATTTTTGCTTTTGTTAATTATTTATATAACTTATTTTTAAAAATAGGTTCATCGTTACAAGAAGCATCCACAGATTGCTGAGCCCTCTGAGTGCGTACTATGTCGTAAAGTTTTCTTTGACCGTCAGATGTTGGAGAATCATACACCGACCTGTAATCGCAAACCGATTACGGCAACGGGCGCTCTAGCGGAAACGGTGGCGCCAACATTAAGCAGACCCTTTTACAAGCACAAAACGGGCGACGATGAAGATGATGATGATGAAGATGGCGGCAGTGATAGTAACAGTGGTGCGGCTGGCACGGTTGTTGGCACACTAGGCGGTGGTGAAGTTGAAGTTTCGACCATGCCCAGCACAACATCGCTAAAGTTTAAAATACCAGAGGTTGCGTGCACAATATGCGGTGCACGTTTCAGTGATCAGGATTTGTTTGCCAAACATATACAGCGTCATGAACAGGAGCTCTATACTGATAATCCATTGGCGGCTATGTTCGATGATGGACCGAGCGATCCAAATCAATTTTATTTAGATCGTGTCAATGATAATGGCGAGTACGCTTGCGATCTCTGCGCAAAGACATTTACCCAGATGACCGCACTTAAAGTGCATCGTAAATGGCATTTCAGAGGTGATAGCAAACAGGTGAGCTTTTTGGGCTTGTGCAGCGAGGTGCCTTACATAAGCAACAGCAACATTCTCAGAGTGATAAAAATAGACGATAATAATGATGATGATGATGAAGAAGAAGATAGAAACTAAAACAGAAGTCACAAATGTCTTTTGATGTTCGGACTGTCTGTATAAGCTTTTGTTAGTTTGTTCGTTCGTTCGTTCGACCATCGTACCTTTTCATGTATTGTGTGTTGCCTCCGCACCAGTCACAAAAAAATATGAAAATGGAATTTAATATATTTACAATTGAATTGAAAAATACTAATTTATATAAATTTTACTCTTATTTACTCCAAAAAAAAAAAAAAAAAAAACATATATAGAACCAACTCGACGGCGATCTGGCAGCCAATGCTGTGAGCAACAACAACAACAACAACAACAGCAGCAACAACAGCAGCCACAATTCATCGACGAGCATCCAACCACATCTGCAAGAATTGCATGCAGTGGGCCTAATGCCGAACCATCAACTACAGAAACAGCAACAGCATTCAAAATCCCTGAAACGCAAACGGGAACTGAAGTGCGAATATTGCCCCTCGACGTTCATCAGCAACAATAATCTGCGCCGTCATCTATTTGAGCTGCACAAGAACGAGGTGAGCAATCTACCGGAGCCACCAAAGATAATTGTCGATGATGCGTTGTCGTGTCGTCGCTGTAATATGAAATTCGAAACAATGGATGAATGGATTGAGCATAAGGTGAATGATGCACGTACGATGCGTCCGTTTGGACCATTCCAATGGGGCTGTGACTTGTGCGGCGAATATGTTTCACGCAAAGAGAAACTAATTAATCACATTAATAATCATCATAAAGAGGGCGTTATAGCGCCAATTGAACAGCGTAAAAAAGAGCAGACTATCGAAAAGAGCAAAAAGCTGCCAACGGCTATCCAGAAGGAGGAAGTTGATCTAGAGGAGGGTGAGGACGCGAATAGTCGACAAAGCGATATTATGGGCAATACTATGTTGCCCGCCGATGCAGAGGAGTATGATGATGCTGAAGATTATATTGAAGAAGACGATGACGAAGATGATGACGATGATGACGTTGAAGAAGATGACGAACATCTTGTTGAAAACGATGCTAATGATGAGCATGAAGATAATGATGGCGGTGTCGTTATCGCTAACGATGATATCGATGATGAAGACGAAGATGATCATGATGATCATTTTGGTGATGCAGATGTTGAAATTGTCGCTGAAAATATTGAAGTGAATGATGATGATGAAACTGACGAGCATGATGATGACGAAGTCGATGCTGAGGTCGATGCTGAGGTTGAAGATGATGACGAAGATTTAGAAGATGTTGAATCCGATGCTGAAAGTGAACGTCAACAAAAAGTTTCTAGCTATGAAGCGTCTGCATCGGGTATAGATAAAAAATCTACTGTGTCATCGAATGCATCCTTTTCCAGATCCAATTCTATTGAAAAAGTCCGTAAGGATATTGTGTACAATGAACAGAAAGAGCAAAAGAAGGTAATGCCAGAGTTGACACACCAAAGAACTCAAGCAACAGCGCTAAATCCCTCAACAACAACAACAACATCAACAATAACAGCAACAACAACAGCGTCAGCCACAACAGCCGCAGCAACAACAACAGTTACTGTACCGAAAGCAACGACAACATCAGCAGCGGCAACAACAGCAATAACAACAAATGCTGAAAAACCCGGCACAGCATCATTAAATGGCAAAAGTGGCAACACTGCCAGCGCTTCAAATGCTTTTGTTGAAGTAATAAACACGAGTAGCAACAACAACGCCAGCAACAACAACACCAACATCACGAACAGCAACAATAACAACACCAACAACAACAGTGATAGCTCAAGCGATAGCAGTGATGATGACGATTCCGGTGACAGCAGTGATTCATCATCGAGTTCATCGAATTCAACATCAACAAATTCCACGGGTGAGGCGCGTAAAGCTGCAGCCGCTGCAAATAATGCTGCTGCTGCTGCTGCAAATCAGGTTAAGTCTCGTTTTGCTTGTGATCTATGTCAAGTTTATTTCGATTCGCAGCAAGATCTACAGAAGCATGTTAAGATGCATTTCCTCAATGGGCCTGGCTCTGTAACCGTTACCAATTCATCCTCGTCCTCATCCTCTGTTAAAACTGGAGCTGCCGCAGCAAAGGCGTCGCAAAAGAGCCTGGCCAGCGGCAGCGGCAGCATTGATGTTGGTACTAAGTAAATAACAACCAACAACCAATCACAAACAACAACAAACTACCGCAACTACCTGCTACCAATAAAAGTAACAACAACAACTATTTTGTCGCAACTTCAACTTCAACTCCAACAACAACACCACTACTACTACTATTAGCAACAGTGCAACAACAAGAACAATATCAAGCAAGCCAAAAAAAAATAAATAAATAAAGCGTTTGTATTATTATTATGTCTTGTCCGTCTGTTGTTATCGTTCTTGTTGTAATTGTCGTCATCATCGTCGTCGTTGTGACGTTCACTACAATCACAATTGTTGTTGTTACATCAAATTTCATTCTATAAAGAAATCGATTATGATCGATATGATTGTCAATTTCCATTCCATTTTCATGTATACACTCATGCCCTTCTCCACAAACGCTCATTTTTCAAAACCATACATTTACATGTACACACACTCACCCACGAACACATGCCTACACACAGACGTAGGCACGCACGCACGCAGGCAGGCATGCACTCATGCATTCTGCTCCACATGTAAATACACTTTTGCGCATATATTTGCATTACTTTTGCCATTCCATTGTGTTGTTGTCGTTGTCGTGGTGATTTGGTCAATTGACTTTTTTAAATACCTCCCAAGATTCATTAAAACTGTTTTTTTTTTTATTTTGTGCTTTCAAACACTTAATTTGCCACACCATGCCACATATTATGCCACCAACAGCCGGGTAACGGTTAATTCTCCCAAATTCCTTATCCAAACATACACTCATTTACTCCCAAAAACAAATTCATGTTACAGAAGCCACGATGTCTTTTATTCATAAAATCATTTTTAGCATTTGACATGCACACACACACACACACACATGCACATGCACACCAACATTTATACATAACAAAATATATGTATTTTTGTTTGGTTTGAAACACATTTATTAATGCGTAACATTATTTTATTAATGTTTTTGAGCAAAAATAATAAAACAACGAAAAACAAATTCAGTCATGTGTATAAAACTGTAAACAAAAACCTTTTATTTTGCAAATGTTAATAAAAGCGTCGGAGGAGTATTTTTTTATTATTTTTTATCATTTTTATTAGCTGACATAGACTTAGTCACATTTGACATGTCAGACGGCATTAGTAAAAAAAAATAATTACTTTTGTTTTTCTTTTATAACCAACACTCACACACAGACACATATAAATAGTTTAATTCATATAATCAAACATTTTAATTTCACTATTTTATTTGTAATTAACAATTAACAAAACACGCATTTATATTAATTAAAACAAAAGGAGAAACCAAAACACAGCAACATACAAAAGGGAAAGTAAGAGACAGAGAGAAAAAGAAACGGAGATGACATACAGCAACGAAAAAAAAGAAGAAAATAATTTAAAAAAAAAATACATAATTTTTTATTAATTAGTTTAATAATTAATTAATTATTATATACATAAATGTTCAATGCTGTACACACAAAAATCAAGCTGAATTTTGTGTAGCGCTGATTTAAACCAAAATGTACAATTAATAAAATAATTACGCGTCTATTAATAAAATAATAATACAAAAAAAAAAACAAATAAAAAATACAAAGTAAACGACAACTTAATTAACTTTATTTATTTTTTAAAATTATATAATAATATTTTATTGAAGCATGTCATAAAGAAAGAAGTCTCCTTAAATATAAGCGATGAGAAAAATAATATAAATTTATATATTTAAATAAATAATACAAAAAAAAAAAAAACAAAAACAAAAAAAAAAAAAAAAAATGAGAGAGCGTAAGAAAGGTGAAAATATTTAATTGTTGTTTATTTTTTTTTTTTGCGTAGCGCTGAGTTTTGTTAGAGAATAATGCATAAAAAACTATACTAAGTAAACATATATATTTTTTTTTTAAACATAAGTTTTTTTTTTGACGTGTTATTAATATATGAGCAAGAACACTACAAAAAAACAAATAAACATAATATATAATATAAATAAAAAACAAAAATTATGAAAATTAATAAATGAAAAAGCATACGGAAATTATTTGGTAAAAAATAAAACAAAAAAAAAATACAAAAAAGTAAAAAATAAGCATAAATGTGAGTGTCATTGACATATGTATAAAAAATTAATAGAGACACTCACAAGAAGCGCTTTAAATTTAATTAATGTGTAATTATTATATTGTGAAGAAAACAAAGGACAGACAAAACAAATACAAAAAAAAAATAAAAAACAAATAAATAGTTTTTAATTCAATTTAAGTCTAAAAATAAATTGCATAAAATATGCGTACAAATTAAAATTGTTTATTTTATTAATTCAAAGAAACAATGTCTCAATTAGTTGAGATACCTCTCTCTTGCAGGTGGTCCCTTCAGCCCGAGGCCAGTGGCATTTTGCACACTCTGCCATCCAATTGTTATGACACTGTTTATTGCACTGGGAACAACGTTTTAGTTGAGGCGATGACGTGTTCTGTTTTCTGATTCGATTTCTTACAGAGCATATTTGGTTTTTATAACATCTTTGAAACTATTTCCCCATGCGTACCAATTTCCTTTCTCCTACTGTCGCTGATATGGTTCACGTACATCTTTCAGTTCGATTATTAAACAACGTAAAAATCTTATAGATTCGCTAATTGGAGATCAGTGGTATAATGAAGCATTTTATACAAAGAATTGTATGTTATGACAATTTTACGTAAATGAACCACTTTTGATTGGAGATTACAAACGACTCTGATAAGAATACCAACGACCAAAAACATTGAATGAAAATGCCTTCACATCAAACGGCAAATGCAGCAGAGTGGAACTCTTAGAGAAGTATTTAAATTAGTGAAATTTCGGAATTAAATTTTCTCATAAAAAAAATAATAAATAAAACAACATTTAACATTTTCTCACATCATTTTGATATTTAATTTTATTCAACTACTACATATACACATAAATACATATATAATTTTTATTAAGTATTTTCATTAATTATTTATTGTGTTAGTTTATTTGTGAGCTGAATTAATGAATTCAGAGGTCGGAAAAGTATTTTTTTGTTTTTAATTTTTTCTCTTTTTTAAGCATTGGTACTTTTTTGTGTTGCTGTTGTTGTTGTTGAGAATTTATGTCAATCAGCGATTAGTTTTAGAAACGACTGATTGTGTGTGGAGTGTATTCGATAATATGATATAATCGATTAATTTAATGTTATTAAAAGCTTTGAATTTAAAGTTCGGATAAAATTTGTAGAATGGATTTTATAAAAATAAATTAATTTGATTAAAAAAAAGAATATAAGTAAAATTTGCCTAATTTTATTGCATTATTAAGCTTCATTTCGATTATTAATGAATATCGCACGCTTATTAATTTGTTGCTTTCTGAATAAGTTAAACGAAAATCGGAATCGAGGAATAATTTTTTTTACTTTTTGCTTTTTATTTATTAATTTATTGTTTTCACTGTGATAACTGTTTAAATAATTAAGCTGAGTTCTTTTTTTTATTTTCTTCTAGGAACATACAAGTAGATTGAGATTATTTTTATAGGTTTAAGCTTTGTTGGTTTGGCTTCTTTGTTTGTTCGTTTCTGATATATATGTATATCACTATAGATAACCGTGCTTTTTGTGACGTACTTGACTTGTCATAATCCTAACCTAAGCTCGTTTTTCACATTCAATTAAGTTCAATTCGTAAGTATCTTTTTGTTTTAGTTTTATTTTATATTTCCATATTCTTTCAATGCAATTCATTTCAATCTTTTAAAAATTTAGAGTTTTTTTTTCAATACTTTTTAGGTAAACACACAAATGTCACACTACCAATATAGATATATGTATGTATATGATATATGTGTGTATGTATCCGTATATAAGTATATAGTATCTTGTATCTTGATATTTGCATTGTTTGTTTAATAATGTTTTATTTTTTTGTTTCTAATACATCAATAAAATTGTAAAATTTTTTTTTTTTTGTTCTTTTGCAAACATTTATTTATTACTTTTTTGTTTGTATTTCTCTTTTTTTCATTTCTTTATATGTATTATAATTAGTTTCTTGTTGTTGTAAATACTTTGTTTTTGTTTTTAGTAATGTAGAAAAGCAGAAACCAAAGTGGATTTGTTTCGCACAATTTTTGTGTTTTGTCTTCCTTTGCTTTTTGACTTTTTGTCGAATTTCGTACACAAAACTTGTGAAATTGTCGACATTTGCATATTGTTTCGATATGTGTGAGTTTCTGAAGTCGTATGACATTCATGTGTGAGTTTTTATTTGCCATATGACATGCATGTGCGTTGAGTAAGTCATGATGACATGCGCTGTGACATGTCGTGCTGAATGTCTCAGTATAAAAATTGTCAGTGTTCAAAATGATTTGAAAAGTTGAACTTTTTTTTTTTTTTAAACAAAACGTTATTTTCAAAAAGCGACAATTTCACAGATCTCTGCAATTTTGTTTTACTTTTTTTTTTTTTTTTTATATTTTCATGTTTTTTTTTACATTTCATTACTTCTTTCAAATAGTCTCATATTTTTTTTTTTTGTATCTATTTTTCAACTTTATTATTTCTAATACACAAAAAGATTCAATTCTTATCATTTGACATGTGTATATTGTATATATATATATATATATATATATATATGTATACATATATATATATATATATATATATATATATGTATACATATATTTTTTTATTATTTTTTTCTGATTTTAATTAATACTTTATGTATAACTATATTTTGTTGTGTGTGTATATACATATATATAAATATGTATGCATGTATATAGTTTTTTTTCTTTTGCTTTTTGTTTTTATCTGTATTCCTATCATTAGCTATTGCATATCATACATTTCCCTCTCGAAGTTTGGTGTTTTCATGTTCCTCATTGTCCTTATCAATCTTAATGCCATCTTAATATTTTTTTTGTTTTATTTTTTAATGTTTTTGTTTTTTTTTTTTTTTGGTTTTTAGCCTATATTCTTGTTGTCACCTATTTAAATAGAAACTTACTGACTGCCCCCTTACCGCGCCCCCCATAAACTGACAACTTTCGTAAGCCTTTCGTAATAATTACAAATACTTTGGCCAGCAAAATGCAATCAAGTATACCGTTATAGATATTATTATTATTATTTTGTGTTTCAATACTTTTAATATTATTTTTGTAATTTCTTATAGAATTCCTTGCAATGCATAACAGTTAATAAACATTTACATTTTATTCGAAAAAAAAAACAAAATATTTTGAATTATTTAAAGTGTAAAAGAAAATGTTGTAGAAGAACAAAATTTGCATAAGAAAAGTTTGAAAAATGCTCAAAGGTGCACATTAATAATTAATATTACACTTAATTTAAATAAATAGTTTGTTTTTGTTTTGTTTTATTATTTATTAATGCTCATTTTGTTAGTGCAAATGACAGTCAAAGTAACTCAAATAAATAATTAATTTGGAGTATGTAGTTTTAAAAAAGGAATTATTTGTTTTTGATTTCTCTTTTTTTTTTTGTTTTAATTATTTACTTACTAATACATTTATGAATAATTTTTTTTTTTTTGTTTTTTTTTTAACACTTATTTTTTGTTTTTGGTGTATTTTGGTTACACAAACATACATACATATACAATAATAGTAATAATAGTGGTTAGTTAGCTTTTTTTGCTTTCTTTGTTAATTTCGAAAATACCAAAAATAACAATTTTTGTCTTAAATTTTATAATATTAATAATTAAAAACACTAACAATCAATTAATTATATAATTTAAATTAAAAACGAAACTTATAAAAGAAGTAATTTTTTAATTTAGTAACTTGTATCGAATTGCATATACATATATTAAAATGTCGCAAAGAAACATTCGTTAGATTTTTCGATGTTTCAACATTTCATTTACAACACAAAAAAATAAAACAATTTCAATATTAAAGCGCCGCAAGCAAGAATCTTCTATGTTGTGACATAAATTTGTAAGTAGTACTGAGAGAGAGGTACCGCGTTTAGTTGAAAACCGTTTTATTTATTATTTATTTTTTTTGTTACTGATTTTTGTAATATTTGTATAACCAGTGGCGTAACAAAAGGTGCCCTCAGCTCAAGAGGTCGCGAATTCGTAGAAACCGTATATATTTTGTAAATAATACCAATATAACGAAACAGAAATGATTAGAGACAGAGGCGTAGCAAGGGGAGCAATTGGAATCCTTAAATATTCCTACATAAGAAATATTTTGAACTAAAATAAATAAGTTTATTTTTATAATTCATTTTTAGATAACTTTGAGACAAACCAAACAAAATTCAATTTTTAAGTCGTCATAAATTTGCCTCGGGCCCCAGATGTTATAGTTAGGCCACTGTATATAATATATATTTGTATTTGTATTTGTTTTTTTTTTTCTTGTAATTCTTGTTACACTTGTTTTGTTTGTATATTTCTTTTAAGTTAAAAACTTTTCTTTTTTTTGTATAATTTACTTTGATCATTAGAATTTGCATATTATAGATTTTATTCAATTTTTGTTATTAGTGTGTGAGTGTGTGAGTGTGTGTGTGTGTGTGTGTTAGCGCTTTGCTTTGTGCGTGGAGAACAAAACAGCAAGCTTAGGATATTATGCACGAATTACGCTTAGCGCCCAAACTGCGCTCCTGTATTCGCTGCAAGTGCTGCAGCTGCGCTGGTGTTGGCGCATGCGAGCCATGTGCGCCGGCCATTGAGGCTGACGCAGATGCAGACGCCGCTGCTGCTGCTGCTGCCGCTGCCGATGATGAGGACGATGAGGCGCCCGACGGTGAGACATGCGACGACTGCGACGGCTGGTGATGATGATGATGATGGTGATGATGCAACGGTGTGCCTGGCCCGTTATTGCCAATCTGTTGTGGCAACGATTGACGGCGACGACGCAACGCTGGACTCAAATTGTAAGTGATTTTCGCCTGGGCAAGTAACTCCTTAAAGACCTATTTAGCCAAACAATATAATATAATTAAATCTTGAATCTTTTGTTGATTATCATGTGTCTTATGCGTCACCTGGTTGACATTCTCGTTTTTGGCGGCTGATACCTCAACAAAACCATTCTCCCAGTCAACGGTCACAACAGACTCTGTGGTCGCATATTCAACCTGAATGATCAAATACAATTTTATAAGAACAAGTTAGTTTTCATTTGTTTATTTGGTATTATTAAATGTTTCAGATACAAAATCAAAGTTCTTTGTTAAGAAAAGTTTTATTTTCGTTTGTTTTAAGTAGGCTGTGTTCTTTAAATTACAAAAAAAAAAATATATATACACACACATATATTTATATTTTTTGGTTATGTGTTAACGGTAAGAAAAGTACAAGAAGAAGAGCTCTATGATTATTTTCGATATTATTGCACGCATCTTTGGAGTTCTGTCAAATATTCTCAACGCAGCCATGGGCGATGTGTCTGTTGGTAAGCATTTCTTTGGCACTACTTTTCAAGTTTCTAACAAACGTCAACGGAAAGTGTACGTGTATGCGTGTACAAAGTGAAAAATAAAGACAGAAAATTTAAATTCAAATAAAAATATTGTTAAAAAAAAATAAAAGAAAAAGTGTAAAAGTTTTTTTTTTTTTTGTTTTTGTATTTTTGTTTTTTGCAATAATTTAGAATCGACTGATGATGGTAATTGTAACGGTAATGAACATATGCAACGACATAGAAATAATCAAAGTGAAGAACTGACACAGCCAACGAATCAACAAAATTCTGAAGGTGGCATTGAAACCGATGTGACTGTTGGCCAATCCAGGTCGATCTTGAGCATGTTGCGGCAAATGTCATCTTTCTTTACTGATATACCAACGACAACAACAACAACATCACCAACAACATTTTTAACGCAAGCATCAGAATTACCAACAAGAACACAAACACCCTCACCACCAGCAGCACCACCACCATCACAATCAGTACCGCCAGCACCACCACTACCAACGCAATCAAGATTTTGGTTTCCGAACACAAATAATTCACCAACGCACGTCTATCCAAATAATTTACCGCCGATTGGTGCTGAACGTGCTCTGCGCATGGCACTAGAGGAGCAATACATGGCATCGGGCGGCAATCACGGTAATCGGCAACGTC
Organism: Phortica okadai; assembly: GCA_034638295.1. Classification (NCBI taxonomy): domain Eukaryota; kingdom Metazoa; phylum Arthropoda; class Insecta; order Diptera; family Drosophilidae; genus Phortica; species Phortica okadai. The sequence goes on along the minus strand of CM067848.1, from coordinate 45,511,112 downwards.
GTACAGCCGGCAGCAACGAGAATTATAACCAGCGTATGCAAGCACGTGACACCAAAGGTAAGTCAATTATAATAACTAAGTGTGCCATTCAACTCATTAAAAACAAAAAAAAAAAAAACAAATTGACTGACACTTCATATGGTCAGTCTTTAGACCGGATTTCGAGAGTACGGCAAAATTTATAGACTCTCTGTGGACTATAATGCCAACGGATAGCGAGCAACCGCAGCTCGGCAACACGGGCATTACGTGGGATGTCTGGTATAATACGCGCAACATTGAAGGTTTTAATCCATTTTTACTCGAAATGAATCGTTCGGCGCGCAATGAAATTACCGTTGCGGAAGCGCTTTGGAATTGTCAGAAATTGTGTCAGGATGCGCAGCAGAATCCATTTTTGCTTAGTCATGGCCTTACTTATGAATATTTTGATGGTAATGAAGATATTTTAGAGGTAAGTGATGCCACTCTCTCTTTTTGTTTCACAGCCAGACACAGACATGCACACACACACACACATACTCTTGCAGGAGTCACAGTCGTCACAATCGGACTCCGATGAGAATCTTTATGGTTTGTCCAGCTATATAAACCGCTTGAAACGTTGCTATACAAGCGTACAGCGTCCGGCACGTTCAAATGCGGAGATGGACCTGAGCACCTCACAGTTGAGTGATGAGCAAACGGAATACGAACCGAATTCCACCGATCACGGTGAACAGTATCCGACTAGTGTTGAGTCACTTGACAGTTCGGAGACCGATGAGTTTTTGCAATTTGGCAGCGTGACGCAACAGTTGCTCGAGACGCTCGGCTATTACCATAGCGAGAACAATGGCCAAGTGTATGCAACGCGTAAAACGCTAACGGATTTGACAAATTCACTTAAACCAATTGTTGTCTATATGAAGCACTCAAACGATAATGAGCCAAAAACTGCAGCAACTGAGCTCTTAATGCATCGTTACAAAAGATATGCGATTAACGAGACAACAATGACTCCAAATGTGTCCGATCTACAACTAAAAATGCATGTAACAACAAACGATGCCGACACGGAAACAGCAACAACAGCAAAAACACGCAACATGGCACCAATGAGCACAGCGTTGACAACACATGAGACATTTCCAAGTGGCTCCGGCGTATTGCAGCCGTTGCAACAACAATTGCAAAATGTTGCACAGTGGCAAGCTCGGCAGGCGTCAGCGACAGCGGCGGCGCAGGCGTCATACGTTAAAGAGGAGCGACCAGTGTCACGAGTTGGCCCATATGCCGGTTTCGGTTTCGGTTCCGGTGCCAATGCCGGCGCTGCTTTTAGATCCGGCGCTAATCAATACACGGGCGATGTATTGTCAATATCGACAGCGGCAACGGTTATGGCAACAGCAACAACAAATGCAGCAACAACATCGTCAACGGCATTGACAACATTGACAGCAACAACAACAAATATTACAAATGCATGCGTCAATGAAGCTAAAAATAACACTAACTGGAACAACAAAGATATTATTACCGCTGTTAACGCTAACATTAATGCCAATGTTATCGCGAACAACAACAGTAGCAACAGTCCTAGCCACTTAATGCCTGCCAATCAATTGTGGCAACAAAATGCTTTGTATAATTACATATTCTTTAATGAATATCAACGGCAACTGGCCTTGCATTATCAATATTTGCTCGCTCAGCACATTCAGCAAATGCTGCCGACGCCAATGCAAAAAGAGCAATTTATGCAACAGTTGCTGCAGTATCAGGTGCAACTGCAACATCAAATACAGCAACATTTGCAATTGCGTTTGCCACATCAGCAACTACAACAGCAACAGCCAGCACAACCACCACAACCACAACAACTTTGCGTCTATATGACTCCATCATCTTCACAATCAGTTGCCGTAACTACGCCACAGTCACCTCACTCTGCCACTGGCTCTGTCTCGTCATCATTCTCCTCGTCATCGACTTCGACATCATCAACGTCAACGTCAGCATCAACGTCGCCGGCATTGATGTCGGAATTATTGCCTTCGATCGGCAATCCCTGTGCCAGTTGTACAACATTATTGGCAGCACAAACAGCCGTGCAACACATGTTGCAACAATTACAAGCTCAATCCCAATTTTGTCAGCAACAATTCTCAAATGCTGTGAACGCATATGAGAACATTTTGTGTACGCAAATGTTGCGTCAACAGACAATATATGCAAATATGGCCATATCGGTATTACGTCAGCATCAATTTCAACAACAGCAGCAGCACCATGTCCAACAACAATATCTCTATCAACAGCAATTGCATTTACAACATCATCAACAACAATTGGAACAACAACATATGCAAAAACAACTGCAGCTATGTTTTCAACAACAACAGCAACAACAACATCAATTTCTCAATAAAAACATACAACATCTACAAAAGCCATTAGACAACGCAAGCTCCATTGGACAGATTTGCCCAATGCCGCTGGAGTCAAATAGCCGAACACAAGTCGCTATCCAAGCAACGCCGGTCATGTGTAATCGTTCAATATGTAAGAATTATAACAATAATAACAATAGTCTGTGAAAATATTAATAACATAAATTGAACATTTCAACAAGTTGGCAGCGCCGAACAAGGCACGTTAGGAAATTGCGATACGATTGCAGTGTTGCCAAGTTCACAAATGGACAACAGTTCAATTGGCAGCGATGACAATTCAAATTATAACAACGTTTTGGGTCAAAATACAACTTCCAGTGACAACAATAATTTATCGCGAGTTTAAACAACAACAACAACAGAACCATTGGCGCAACTACAACAAAAATGATTAATTATTGAGCGTTGAAAAACGACTCCAAAAATGTTTTCTTTAGTTTTTTCTCTCTTTATTTTGGCTAATGTAAACAAAATTAATTTTGTGTTTCTTGGGGTATTTTTTATATACTATTATTTTTTGCATACGTAAATGACTCTCAATAAAAATAAAACTTTAACTGTCTGTAAAAAAATTTATTGACTGCAGCAATAATAGAAAAAAACAAAAAAATTCTTGACGTTTCGAATACATTTTCCAAATGCGAATTAACTTAAAACATTACTTATCACTTTGTTATCAAACTGAGCCCAATACAGTAGGAAACTCTATTAACCGGACCTCGATTATACGGATCTTCGATTATCCGGACTCATTCCCTGCATGAATTTTCACCGCGGTTTTTATATATATAAATTGTGACCAAATTTGTTTAAATTTTGTATCTTTTGTTGGCAATTACATAAAAGGTGGCATTTGCAGGGATGGACTAAATCCGTCAACATCCGTGCACACAATTTTTCCTTTTGGAGATGTGGCTAAAATCGCCAGCGCAGGTAGCTCAGCATGCGCTTTATCAATAGTCAAATGTGTCCGTGACACAACAGTGACACAAAAGAGCGAACTTCACATCTTGCTCTCAATCTGATTTTGACCGCGATGTTTGACTTATGTTTTCATATCGAAGCCCGTCACTTGAACGATTGTGCGATTATGAGAGTGAGTGAGTGTGTGAGTGTATGTGTGTGAAGAACTGGCAAAATAAACTGGCTAAAATTTAAAAAGATTTCGAATTAAAATTGTATCTGAATTTGAGATCAATCAAATCAAAAAATCAGCCTCTGTTTGCCGATAATTCGTATTGTTTTGTCATTTTTACTTGACTAGCTAGAAAAAATACAGCAATTTTTCCTACAGATTAATTAGCAATATGTGGTGGGTCTTTTTTCAGGATGTTGGCCTAATACCCCCTCGGATAATTGAGTTTTTACTGTATAAGAAAGATATCATGAGTTTTTTCGAAAAGAATTCAATAAAGTTTCAGACATTTCAAACGACGACAGAGATCCGAACAAATGGTTTATTTAATGCCAAAGTACTTATGATGCGTTCCTTGCGTTGTTTGGAATAAGCTTCAGTTGGACTCCACATTTCATCATTTATAATATTAGGTCCTCCTATGTTCCAGACACAAATGCTGAAATGTAGAGCACTCAAGTGGCCATAGTGGAATGGAATCAACCAGCACAAAAGTAGGGAATGGTATTTTATTTGGAAATTCATATTCAAATTTCGAATTCTTGTTCGGACGTAAACTTTTGACTTTTGAGTAAAGAATTCAATATGGTAAATTTCAATTATTATTATTATAATTATTATTATAATTTATTTGTTATTTGTTTTAAAAATTTGTTTGTATTATAAAAATACTTTGCTGTTTGATTGGGATCTTGCCAGCCTTCGATAGACATATTTGGTTTTGAATGCGTACAAGCAATTTCAATGTGTAGGAGTCCAATTAGATGCCAATAAAGACACTCAACTGCAGTGGAAAAAAAAAATGAAATTCGAAAAAAATAGAGCAAAATAAGTAGGAACTTTTAAAAGTTGTTCAAAGTTTTTGCGCTAAAATGGAGGTTGGTTGTTGTCCTTCGTAAAACAGAAGCGCAAATAATATGTATTTTTTTTTTTTTAAATTAATTCTATTTCTAAATTTTATTTTAAGTGCTCGGCTCCTACTTGAGTTGGTGTTGCGTGGCGTGTCGCGGCGTGGCACGTCGCTTTTGATAAAGTTTTTATTTTTAGAAAAATAATAAAAAAATAAACAACATCTCCACAAAACTTTTAAATGCGCAAAAAAAGAAAAATATAAAATAAAGACAATAAAAATATAAAAAAATTCCAACTAAAAACAACAGAATTGAACGAAAAACTTTTATTTGTATGTATTTTTTTTTTTTTGTTTTTGTTTATTTTCCGTCGTTTGTTTTAGTTTTGTGCTAAAATGTTTGTGTTCGAGGCCATTAGTTTTTCAATACGATCGATACAAGTAAGCAAAATCACCCATGAGCATTTTGATCTTGTTTCTGTTTTATTTTTGCTAGTCTGTTTTGTTGTTGTTGTTGTTGTTGTTGGTGTCGTTGTTGGTTTTGTGTTCGTTCGTTGCTTGTCAACTGCCAAAGTCACTTTCCACCTGTCCGCAGCAATGCGGTCGCTCTTCAATTATTGCAACAACAATTTTGCGGTGGCTCAGGTGCCATCAACCACTGTGGGGCGTCGGTCGGTCGGTCGTCTGCATCTTGATAGCAAATTCTGCTCAAAGCATTTTTGTGAAATTCAAATTTGAAGTTTCTTGACATGAAATCATTTCATTTGATATGTGAGTGAGGGCGCCTTTTGGCCTATGTGTCGCACCTGCATTTGCCTGCATTTTGGCCTATTTTGTGGTTTGTGTCAGCCTTAAATCGAAAAATGTGCAAAGCAAACAGACTCACACACAAACGCACACACACACACACACACACACACACACACATGATAAGCGTAGGCGCATCTTTCATTTCAACTTCCATTTGCTCAAATGCATTCACAGAGATTCACACACACACACACACACACTCTCTCATAGGCCATCACTTACACACACTCATGCACTCTGTGTGCGCTTTTCTGGTTTTGCGTTGAGTTCGCCATTAGTGTTGGTTACGTGAAATGTTTTTCTATCACGAATATAACAAATACGAAACGTTGAATTTTCCATCAGGCTATTTTTCGTACACTAATCGATCGATCTTGCCGGCGCTCGAAGGCTTCTTTAAAATATCATTTATTTTGCAACCATTTGATTTATTGAAATTTACTAAAAATTCATAATTTATTGCAAATCAATCTTGTCATGAGTTCAAGTCTTAAAATTGTCTAATTTATCTCATTTTATTTATATGTACATACATATATGTGACTAATCACAGGATCTTCAAAACTATAGTTCCTATTGAGTTGAAGCTTTGTAAGCATCTACAACAGAGTAGTAGGAAATATGACTTCGCTGTTATAGATGCTCACTAGGAACTGAATTCCTGAAAGTTCTATTCTACACTTTTAAAGCTATCATGTGTTATGCAAGCTCACTTTTTTTTAGGAGAAGTCTCATTGACTGAATTTTAATTATGTTTGCGTTAAAATTTGTTGTTTTTTTTTATTTTAAAATTTTTTAATTTAATTTATTCTTGAAAATTGAAATTGAAAAATTAAACTTCGTCTTAAATGAAATTTTTTTTTATTATTGTAATCACGACTGCTGTTTGACTGTTGCACAAAGTCTCACGTAACACGAATCACGTTCAACGCTGAACGCAACTAATTAAGACTTGTGTGTGTGTGTGTGTGTGTGTGTGTGTGTTTCAGCAAAACTTCTTGCTTTATGCATGTATTTGCATAAAGTTTCCTTTACTGTTCACATTTCTTTTACTTTTTTGTTTTTTGTTTTTCTTTTAAGATTTTCTTTCTTGTTGTTGTTTGTGTTTTTAATGAATTGCCTTGCTAAAAGGGTTTTTTTTTTTTTGTCTTCATTTTGAGTCTGAGTTGTGTGCTGCCTGACTGGGCTGGGCTGGCTGGCTGGTGTCGCTGCTCATGACTGTCGCTTTGACAAGTAATTTCACGCCTAATTCGTTTGCTTGGCCTAATTATTTGATGCTCTTACAAACGATCTCTCTAACGAACGCCCAACAAATGTCACGCCTACAAATTTCATGTTCTTTTCCGCTCGACTTCAAATTTTAATACAAATTATTCTGTTTTTGTTGCTGTTGTTGTTGTTGTTGTTGTTTTTCGCCTTTTTGTATGCTATGGTTTTTTTTTAATTTTTATTTTTTTATTTCTTTCTTTGCCACGCATTTTGCTCTTGTGTGTGTTTGTGTGTGTGTGTGTGTGTGTGTGTGTGCTGTTATGTTTGCCCAACACCTCGAACGCGTCTGCCCTCCTCATCACCTCCCTGCCTGTCGCCCTCACACCACTTTGAGAGTATATTGACTTTACCGAGTTTTTCTAATATAATAAAAATGCAAATTTTTTTGTTTATCAAAGTGAAATCAACTTTTTTCACTTTTCTATCTCTTTTTTGTTTTCGTTTTCCTCTTTGTTGGTTTTGTTTTTTTTTTTTTTTTTTTTTTGTTTCGCATTTCTCAGCTTCTTTACTTTTTTTTTTTACAATACTTCACTTTTGGTTGTTTGTCTTCCGTTGTCAACTTTTGTGCCATCTCCTTCATTGCTTTCTTCCGCTCTCACTTACACACTCACTCGCATCACGTTTTGCCTTGATTGGTGTCGTCATTGTCGTTGTTGTTGTTGTTGTTGTTGTTGTGCTTAGTACTTTCACTTTTCATTTTTCAATTTTTGTGATTTCTTTTTCAATTTCTTTTTTCATTTTGTAATCCTACGTTTTTTTCGGCATTTTATCTTCTTTCTTTTTTCGCTTTGTTTGGCGGAGCTTTCGTCGCTCAGCAGTTTCGTTTTTTTCCAAACTTTGTTGAGCCTCTGCTGATTTAAAAGCGTTGATTTGAAAACCGTTTCAGTTGAAGCTTACGCTGTCAACGCCTTCCCCAACCCCTCTTTTCCCGCTTTCTCCTTTCTTATATTCACTATTGAAATTGCGTTTACTTCTTGCCACTGTCCGACCATCCGTCCGTTCGTCCGTCCGTCAGACAAGTCGTGCGACCCTTTTGCGTAAATAACATTCTGGCTTACTCTGTTGTACGTACGCCCTCGTAGGGGCAGGTGAGGGGCACATCAGCGACGGTTTGAATGTTTACGTGGCCATTTAAGTCTATTCTTCTTCTTACTTTGCCGCTGTGCAAATTGAGCGGTCTTAGTTTGCCCGGTACGCACTTTTTGCGCACGGCTTGGCAATTTTCATTCGCCTCGCTGCGCACGCCCACCCAGCTGCCCAGCTGCCTTCAAATACACACAGAGCTCAACGCTTTCTCTGCCGTCGCTCACCCTTCTGCCAGCTCACTCACTCACTCACTCACTCACTTGGCATTGGCGTCTGTATCTTCTTTTAAGCTCTCTTTCTATCATTGCTTATATTTTCAATTTTTGTTTTGGTTCGTTCTTTTTCATCATCTTTGAATTTTCCGCCTTGCGTTTGTTCATTTGAAAGCAATTTTCGCCTTGATTCGAACTTTGGTTTCAGGCTCCGGTTACATGTCGCTGGTTTACTCATCATCTGCCACAACGCAGCAGCATTGAATTTGCTGTCGTAGTCAACTGTGCGTATACGCAATGCGCTCAAAAAGGCGTCAGCAATTTTAAGCAGACTCTCTTTTTGTTGCCCTTGCTAACATTCGGAAGTGGCAGCGACTTTTTGCTGTTATTGTTGGTGTTGTTGATGTTGTTGTGCCTGCCTTGACTTTTAATTTTGGTAGCGCAACAACAATTTTCGGCAGCGGCAGCAATTTAGACGTCGCCCGATAACAAATCAGCCTCAAAACTATTGTCGGTCGACCAACCGTCTGTCCGTCTGTCGGTCTGTCTGTCGGTCTGTCGGTCTGTCTGCTTATTCTTATTGGCAATGCGTCGCTTAGCGTGCGTAATTCTTAATTCGATCGATTTTGGGTTCGTTTGCTCGTTGCGACGATTTATTGCATTTGACCTTTTTATTTGTTGTTGTTATTGTTGTTGTTGCTCACTTTAGTCGCTTTTGTCTAACAAATTGTTGTTTTTTTTTTTTGGCTTTTTTTGCTTTTTTTGCTTAAATAAACTGTCATGTGTCGGCAAAAAACACCGATAAACAACAACAACAAAAGTAACAACAACAAAAATGTTGATTGGAAGTTATTGCGGTAAGTAAATGAACATTTTCTGTGCGTGCATAATTTTCTTATATATTTTTGTTTACAAGAAAAAAAAAAAAAAAAAAATTAGAAAGCAAAAACAACAAAAAAAAAAAAAATAGAAAATGAAAATGACATTACAAGTTTTTCATTTTGTAACTGACAAGTAAATTCCAATTAGATTTATGCAAATATCTTATATACAATACGGCTTGCCAGCGATGCTTGTGTGCGTGCGAGCGCGTGTGTGTGTGTGTGTGTGTGTGAGTGTGTCCAACTCATAACGAATTGAACAGAATTTGGCGCGTTATTGTGTGAAAGGACACATGACACAGGACGACAAAAATTTATCGCTGAATTTGTATTTTCATTTAAATTTTAATTTGAATAAACATTATGCGATGAAAAATGCAAATTTTCCTATTAACTTTCAACCATGTGAAAGCGTTAAAATCTGCAGGAATGTTAGACACAGAGAGAGAGAGAGGGAGGAGGAGTAACGCAAATATTAATGGTTCGATTTGGAATAGGAGAGCGTCAGTGCTTATGGCTTTTCAAAGGTGTATTATGCCAGAACATAACACAACATGAATATCATATAATTCAACACATACATACACACACATCTGTGGCATGGTCCGCATCGGATAGCAACGATATGCATGTACTTACCTCACGTGCATCGGCATCAGCATCGTCGGCGACCAAATCAATTTTATTGCCAACAACGACAATCGGCACCGCCGTAGTTGCCTTCGTTTCGTGTATTTGGTCGCGTATTGTGCGCACCTCTTCGAAGGTTGTTGCGTCGGTGACGTCATAGACCAGAATGAAAGCATCCGCTGAGGAAATGGAAAGTGCGCGCATTGCGGGAAACTGTTCGTGTGTGCGTGTGTGGGTGTCCATTGTTCCAGATGAGCGTCGAGTCAGGTGCGTCGGCCGAGACGAGCAGATAAAAGTTAAAGAGCAAGAGAATGAGAGAGAACAAACATTATAAGGCGAAGTAAGTGCAGAGCAGTTAAACATTATTATTATTTTTTTTTATAAATTTTTTTTTTTTTGTTTAGTTAAGTGGCAAAAATCACAAAAGAAAATGACAAGAAAGAAAGAAAAACGCAAAAAAAAAAAACGTAAATTGAAATTAAATTTGCATAATACATATTATTGTTATTGTAATGCGAAAACGCAAGCTCAGACACACGCATACACACACATACACACACATACACACGCATATAACAAACGCACACACACACACACATACAGCCGTGTTCGAAATAATAAGAACAACAGACGTTCAAACTTAATTCGCTCCTAAAGTTGTTTAGGCAATTTTTTATAATAAATATAAAAATTTTAAATCTGCAATTAGAGTGAAGATCAATAAGTACGGATCAACAGATGTTCGGAAAATTCAGTGATTCTACTGTATGTATAAAGTCATTTATAGACTCTTAAATTTAATATGAAGTCCTCCCCCTTATGGCGTCTCAATCTATTTTTTTTGGATCAGCCAATTTTTGTGTTGTCAATATGTTGTATTGATTCTGTCCTTGAGTATATTTGAAGGTTAATATGCATATGTATTTATTAAATTGATAAATTAATATATTTTTGTAATTTTTTCTTTAAAACAACATTATAAGACGAATTAAATTTTCACATCTGTTAGTCTTAATATTTCGTACACGTCTGTACAAACACAAACACATACACATACACATACACATACACATACACATGCATATACACACTCATGCATTTATGCACATATTTTTATAATAATCATGCAAATTTTTAAGTTTTTCCTTTTTTTTTTTTTATATATATTTTTTTTATTTTGCGGGCATTATTGTTTTTCATTTTCCACAACTTTTTCTTTGTTCGTTCTTCATTGTTTGTATTTGTTTTCATACAATTTAAAATGCGTCAACCAAAGAAAAAAATTCTCCTTCTATATATATCATACACCTACGCTGATCAGCAGATGCTCTGTACTTGTTAAGCTTGTTAATGTCTCAACTATTCATTTGACTATTTCTAATTTTTTCTTTAAATTGAGCATTAAATAAGACAAAGAATTCCTGAAATTTCAACGTTGAGTTTAAATGACATGACAGTCTAATTGCATTTCTAATTAAACTCTTAAGTGAAATGCTTAAAAGTGACTTAATTCTTATTGGAATTTCTAATTGATTCGGTTTGCGCAAATTGAATTCTGTTGAAATGTGTTTCTGCTTGAAAATTCAATAGCAAATTGAAATTTTCATTTGTTCCAATAAAAAAGCCAATAAAATAAATGAAACGTTCAATGCTAATTGGTTGTATGTGTCGTGTAATGTTTATAATAACATAAGTTGTTAAATACACACAAGTAGAAAAATATTTATAAGATTTTTTAGAAAAATGATATTCAATTATTCTTCAATTAAGAATATTGAATAACAGAAGTTTTCTTTATTTAAATTTATTTAGAAGTTGCTACAATGCAGTTTTAGTTAATGAAATTTTCGATAACAAATATAATCAAAAAATAATAAATGAAATGAGAAAAAATAATTTCAAAATGGTTGTTAACAATAATGTTGCTTCGATTGAACGTTAGCAAAATACAAAAGATTGAAAAGCTGTTTATGTGCGGCAAGTTCAAGTTTACGAAATGTCAAGTAACTCTTTGTGTTCTTGTTTTTCATTTTATGCTTTTAGATCAAAATGGTGCTGAGCTACATTGTGTGCAAAATGATGTTCACTATGTGTGCATGTGTGTATGTGTGTGTGTGTGTTTAACAACGTCCTGCTTTACAGTTTTTGTTGACATTTGCCGCAACCAAAGCATATATTTTCATTCAGCCTGAGCCAAAGCAAGAGATCTATGCTAGCGCCCTCTATTGTGCATTGCAACCATGGACAAGCTCAACGTTTTTTTTTTTTTTTTAAGCCATGAAAAGAAAGCCACACAAATGCACACACACACATGCACATTTTAATCCTTTACAGTTAATAAAAAGCTTCACCAACAGAAGAAAATACGATAAAAAAAAAGGAAAAAATACACAAGAAAAATAAGAAAAGTTCGAAATAGCAAAATAACTTTTCAAATTTGAAAAAAAAATAAAATAATAGTAGAAACGAACGCTTGGCTGGCGCATTGACGCAGACCGTGCGGCCGTGTGGCGCAACAAACAATGCCAAGTGTCATGCGGTTCAAACTAAAAATGCAACTAAAACTAATCAAAAAAAAAACAAAAAAATTACAAAACAAAAAAAACAACACGAAAATGATTGAATGAATAGCAAAATGTGAAAAAAAAAAAATAATAATAAAAATTCGTGGAAAATGATACGCAACAAAAACAAACATTGAATGCTTCTTGTTCGCAATGAGCGCGATGGGCATTAAATATAAACACACACACACACACACTCATACACACATATGTATGTATATGACGGTGAGCGAAGTAACCGCTGGGAACGTTCTTGATGTTGTTGTTGTTGTTGCTGCTGCTGCGATAATATAGCTGACGATAACTGCGGACACAACTGATGATGATCATGATGATGATGATGGTGATGATGTACCTGGTATTGCTGCTGTTGCTGTTGTTGTTGTTGTGTGCTAGTGTATGTGTGTATGAGTTGGTACATTTACTAATGACCTATTTTGTGACGCCACATGGTTATGCTGTGCGCCTGTAAGTAGGCAATATCACGCATGCATAACGTACATAAATGAACATTTCATCTCACTCACTTGTGATATGTATCGCTCTATCTCTCTCTCTCTCACTCACTCACTCACTCACTTGCTAGCCAACGCATTTACCATTCATCGTTACGCATATGTGAAGCTATGACGCAGCAGAGGCGTCAATGGCGACGGCGACGTCGGCAGCAGTTAGCAATGTTTTTCCCCTCTTTTTTTTTTATTATTTTTTTTTTTTGCTATTGTATTCAATGTTAGCATGAACTTTTGCATCTTCCCTTTTTTTTTTTTTTCTGTGCTCGGCTACATCAATTTATAATTCCCCATTCGCTCTTCATCCATTCGCCATTGCTTATGCAAAATTTATTCAGCATTTCAATTGCTTCACTTGAATCGCCTTCAAAACTGTTTCGCTCCCCCGCCCTGCCCGTCCTTCTCTGCTCTCTCTGATATTTTGCTTTTACATTCAACGCATTTGTTTTTATTCTCTACCTCTACCTCTCCCCCTCTCTCTCTGACACTGTCTCTGTTTTCCCTGTCCCTGCCAGAGCATCTAATCTGTACACTCTACTCAGTCAACCGTGCGGCACAGCATGTCAATTTTTGGCTTTTCGTTATGTTAGTCAGCTTGTTGTTTCTCTTTCAAAGCACACACACAAACACACACACACACACACACAGGATCTTTTTTATTTCTTTTCATATCTGTGGCTCATGCATTGCTGCGTTTTTGTTTTTGTTTCTTTTTTGCACTTTGTTCTTGTTCATATCGCATTGAGCTTTTCCACACGTTGTGCTGTGGTTCATTGAGTGTGGATTTATGTTCAATCCTTATTGGCATTGTGCCAATTTTGTGGGCTTCTTGACATTGTTTTTATTGTTGTTGTAATTTTAACACTTTGAAATTGATTCAATTACAGTTTAAATTTAATTAAATTGCTTGCAAACGCACGGAAATGTCTTCAAACAAACACACACACACGCACACACATGTGCAATCCTTGGTTTATGTGTGTGTATGTGTGTTTGTTTTTTTATTTGATTTTTAAGTCAATGAAATATAACTTTTTGCTAAACTTTATAATGGCGAAAAGCCAATGTGACATTTTCTAATTTCATTCATTTAACTCGGAAATGACTTTGTCGCCTGTCCGTTGCTCTTGCTTTCTCTGTGTGTGTGTGTGTGTGTGTGTGTGTGTGTGTGTGAATTTTTGCGTTCTGTTTTATGCTTATAACTTGCAAAGCGTACAAGGTTCAACACAAAATGTTACAATTATAAACTCTGACTTAACATTTTGCTTCTTTTTTTTCATTTTCTGTTATTTTTTATAGTTTCTTGTTGTTGTTGTTCTATTTTTGCAACTGCTGTAAGATGAATGCCAATAAAATCGACGACGACGACGATGATGATGATGTTGTAGTTTCAGCATGGCTATCGAACTGTCGAAGGACGTGCATTGAACTGAATATGCTCAACTGTTCGAGGGTCAATCAATAAGTAACATTTTTCTCTTAGTCAAATATTTCATTTTTTTACCGCAAAAGTTCAATAATTTATTCATCTCTTTTGGCTTCTGATTATTCTTTCTTGCTGCTAAATTTACCTTCGAATCTCAGGACTCTTTTGGTTATTGGCAATCATAAATACTTTCGCAAATTTTCCCTACAGACAACCAAACGATATTCACATTTTTACATTAAAACTTATATGAATTCGTCTAAAATTCTTCATAATGTTCCTTGGCAGTTGGCGCTTGTAATGAAGTCCTTGAGCATTGCCATCATTTGCTTATGATTCGAACTTTGTAATTATGTTTCTTCATTATACATATATTTCAATATATTTCTTTGGATTTTTTTTTTTTTTTCAATTAAGAGCAATTCATTTGAAATACGAAAAAAAGATACAAACGAATGAATGAAAGCAGTTGCATTATTGAGTGAGAGAGCGACAGAGAGAGATCTAGAGATGGTAGTATGGAAGCATGGCAGAGCTTTTTATACAGAAAAACAAAAAACAAAAAACTTGACCCAAATTTCAATCGAATACATTTGAAATTTGCTTGCATTTGCTTAAAGTTGCCACTGAAATGTTATGCAAAAATGTATCTGCAGCTCAATTAATGTATAACAAGCACAGAATAAACTAATTTTGTGTTTTACAATTTGGCAAAACATTTTTTTTTTAAATTTTATTTTGCAAATCAAAAGCAAAATCGTTGTTTTTGTTTATGATTTGTTTATGCAAAGTGCATTTATATGTCATTAAGCGTGTAACGGTAAATCCGTTGGAAAAAGCCGCAAAATAAACCGCATCATTAACACATCATAGAATATTCTAATAATATGCGAATGAAATTAATACACTAAATGCTTTTAATGCTCATAATCGCTTCGCATTTCGTTTTGACAAAGCATATTCATTTGGCCATGAAGTTTGTAGCATTTAAAGCACTGCTTTACCTTGTGTTGATACAGTTCGAGAACTTCTTTATAAGAAGTCTCCAATTTGTCAGCGATCAATGCTATTACTTTTAGCAATACTTTTATATTGCTTATTATAATCTAAACTTCTATAAATCTCTCCCTTTCTATAGTTTATATAGTCTCTCGCTTACTCTTCTCCTCACTATTGACGTCGAGCTAAGTTAGCATAAACTTTAATAAGATTATGAAAACATTTGTATTTGAAAAATTTTAAATTTTACTACAAAAATTGTGCATGAAGTGCATTAGCACATGGACTCTCATGTA
The DNA here is from genome assembly GCA_034638295.1 of Phortica okadai. Classification (NCBI taxonomy): domain Eukaryota; kingdom Metazoa; phylum Arthropoda; class Insecta; order Diptera; family Drosophilidae; genus Phortica; species Phortica okadai. The sequence continues at coordinate 45,496,007 of CM067848.1, read as the reverse complement.
AATTTGTTCAATTTTTGTTTTTTTTTTATTGAAAAATTAACACAAATAATACAAAAATGCAATTAAAATGGCATAAAATGCAAATTAAATGTAAATATTTTCATTTTGAATTTTGATTATTGAAAATAAATACAAGTGTATTGATTGAAATCCAGTAACCCGCACACACACACACACACACACACACACATACACACTGTGTAAAGTGTGCGCCTTTGGTAAGGCAATATTTGTACTTGTTGCTTAATCCGTTACTCTCAAGAACAATTTTTGTTTTATTTTTCCCGAATTTTTTTATTTACCCGTTTTTCATACAACGTAAAATTCATGCGTATTGCGTAATAAATATTTTTTATGTAAAAAGCAATGCAGATAAATTTTCCGCGTTCCAGAATCCTTTGCTGTTGATTGATTTTCATTGGAATTCAGTACGAAGATATTTATTATGTCAATAATGTTTTTAATTAAAAGACAGAATGTTGTGGCAAAAATATTTCAAACGAATTATAAATGCATGAAAAACATATTTTGTACGTTTGTTCGTGCAACGTTACGAAACGATGCGAAATGCGAACGGATATGAGCGTGAGAGCTGAACCAAACGCATCTCAACTGAGCTGAGCTGAGCTGAGCTGATCTGATTAACTGAGTTTGAGTCTCGTTGGCCTTTGGTTATATAAGTGGCTTTTTATTGATGCATACATGTACAGTGGACAATCCTTATAAGAGGACAGCTTCAATAGTCGAATAAATTTTGTGAACTCAACTATTTCATTATTTTTTCCATAGAAATATTATTCCAATAATCGGATCGAATGGAAAACTAATTATTGGATCAAAAAGTCTGTGATAAAGTTTTTAAAATTCTATTCAAATATTTAAAAACGTTGTTGTCAAAAATGAAATTGGTGATTTCTCTTTTAAACTTTGTTCCTTCATCTATGTTTGTGTCTTAATATAAATATCTTAGCTGTAAAGTTACTAATTGTATCATAATTTAGATTGAAAATTTAATGTGCAAATTTTGGGGTAAATAAATAATTGAATTGGGAAAAAAATTGTGTCCATTTAAGAATAAAACGAAAATTATTAATTAAAAGTTAATTTGACCTCCTCCACCCATAAGCGGACATCTGCCATAACCGGACAAAAACAGTACGACGCCGGTGACTCACAATGAGGAATTTCACTGTATGTCCTTACATACATATATGATATAAATATGTATGTACATATGTATGTATACGTAAGTTTGATAGGTCTTCGGCACTTGCCATTTGCTTTAATATTTTTGCTGTTGTTGTTGTTGTTATTGTGGTTGTTGTTTTTTTTGCTATTGCTATAAATGTTCTTAACACGTCTGCGGTTTGCCAAAGAAACGAAAATTTTACAACTTTCAATGCAATTTGCAATGACGCCATTGGCAACGACCAAAGCTAACTAAAGCATATTTAAGTGTGTGTGTGTGTGTATGTGTGTGTGAGTGTGAGTGTAAAGATGCTGTCAAACTGTTATGCCTTGCAGCGTATTGTTAGTGTTTGTTTCATGGTTATAGAGTAGCAAGCATAAATATTACACATACGCCATGTGTTGTAAATTTGTGTGCCAATAAAAAGTTGTTGTTGTTGTTGTTGTTATTGGGCAATGGCAGTGGCATTAGTTGAGTTATGCTCATTCGACGCCTCGTAAAATATATACATACATATATATTGTAGTTGCCAACAAAAACAATTTATGTTTAGCTGCTTTGGTCTCAGCTGACATTGCGACTTCTCTGCGACTTTCTCACCAAAGCGATATTATTTTATTTTTTTTCCCATATTCCTTCGCCTTTCTTTTTTTCTTTTTTTTTTTTTTTGTATAGCATGCTTTTGTGCGTCGTTGAACTTTAAGTACAAATTGAATTTTGTCGTTGATTTCTGCTCAGACACAACACACATACATACATACATACACGCACAATTACAGCTCAAGATTGAAGTTTTACGCTCGTTGGCCGTCAACAGTTGTCAAATGTCTTCTTCTTCTTCGTTCTGTATTCTTTTATTTATTTATTTATTTTTTTTTAAGTTTCTCTTTTCTCTGGCTGTCTGTCGGTCTGTCTGTCTGCCATACATGCCTGTAAGTGTCTCTATCATTCGCCACTTTTTGCTTATACGTGTGCTGTCACTTTCTTGCTACTCCTCTTCCTCTTCGTCTTCTTCTTTTTCGACTTCTTTGACATTTACCACAACCGCTGCTACTGCGCTGCCACTGTTGCTGATCCAATCTGTGCGTGTCTTTTGTTACCTTTTGCTGTTTGATTTATATTTATTTTTTTTTTTTTGCATGATTTCATTTCATGTCTGCTTATAAATCATGCAACGTAACGGTTTGTTTACATGCGTTCGTGCGTGCAGTGTGCGTGTGTGTGTGTGCGTGTATCTGCTTTAGTTTGGCATACATTCGGCTCATTTGTTCATTTGCTGAATGGCTTTGCTGCTCTCAACCGCTTTGAGTGTATTATAGCTGATGGATGGATTGATTGATTGATTACTGTCTCAATTGGCTTTTGTTTCGCAACTGACATATGCAACACGTTTCGACATTTAACGTCCTATCCTGTCGTGTCGTGTCGTATCGTGTCATGTCATGCCATGGCCAAATTGCCAACAATTTCATGAGCTTGTTTGTCTCTTATATAATTAACTGTTTTAATTGATGTAATAAAATATTTGATTGCATTCGAAATGTACCAAAGTGCTGACAAATTGTAATGTTCATTGGCTGTGGCATCAATTTTAAAATCTGTGTGATTGATGGCGTGCGTGACACTGTTAGTGTTTGTTGTTTGTGTTGCAAGCTCATTGCTGTTTTGTGTCTTGTGTCTGGTGAATGTTAGCGTGAGTCGTGAGTCGTGCGTGAGTTATAAATGTAATTAATATGACTTCAAATTAATGACAATAATATTAAATTGCGAAAATTCAATTAAATTTTTATAATAATGCAATAAAAAAAACTATTGCATAATTACAGGCGTCACTTTAAGTTGTACCAACAACAACAACGACAACACGATAACAACCAAGTCAGCATAATTTCTTTAAGACCAAAAAAAAAAAAAAAAATAAACCAAAAAAAGAAGAAAAATTGTTTCTTTTGTGTTGCTTTGTCACTTTTGATTTTTCATTTGTGCACAGACATTAACTGCAGACAAAAGATATGCGAGCGCAAAGTAAAATAAAAACGCACAAAGCAAAGTAAGTCAAACTAAAGCAGAGAAAAGAAAAGCCAAGCAAAGCAAAGCGAAGTAAAAATGCGAACGACAGATAAGCACGAATACCGTCAGCTACTTGCTGAACAATGCAAAGCAAAGCAAACCAAAAAAAAAAACAACAGACAATAAAACAGAAAATTAAAAAAAATTAAAAAAGAAATCACACACAAAAAGAAAAAAAAAAAGAAAATAAGGAGGATAAATGATTGCTGTATTTGCAACAGAAAATTAACATACTTCCCAGTGCGATCGCACACCAAACCCACCAACCAACCAACCAACCAACAAACTGACTGGCTGACAAAAACTCAAGCTCAAAACATTCAACACTTCAACCTTTTTCCGTTCCTCCGAACGCTTCAGCAGTCAACGTCAACCGCCATCCTTTTCATGCCCTTATCATGCCCTTACCATGCCCTTACTATGCCCTTCCCATGCTCTTACTATGCCCTTACCATGCCCTTATCATGCCCTTACCATACTCTTTAGTGCAGCAACGTCGATTTACGGAAATTACGCACGCCTTAACTTTTAAACGACGACGAATTCTTCTTCATCCGAGTGTGTATGTGTGTGTCTGTCTGTCTGTGTGATTTTTATGTCGACAATTTCTCTTTTCTTCCTCTTTTTTTTGGTTGTTTTTTTTTTTGTTTTTTTTTTGCTGTGCAAACTTTTCAATTTTATTTCTTAGAATTTATCTTTTTTGTAACAAGTTTTTCAATTCGCGCGCAACGGAAGTGACGGCAAAATTGAATTGCAGGCGTTAATTTCCGCGTTGAACGTGAAAAGAATGCAAAACGTGAAAGTAAAAAAAAAAAAAAACCCCAAACCAACAACAACAACAACAACACCTACAACGACATTAAAATCTGTCTGTGCCATAAAAGCGAAATCATGTATTTGTTTTCAAATAAACCAAAAAAAAATATTCATATAAAACAGAAGAAAACAAAATTTTATATTCATACAAAATTGAACAAAAGTTGTTGTTTGTTTTTGTTTATTTGATTATTGTTCTTTAATTTTTTTTTGATTTTTCAATTAAGGCATATTTTGTTGTTACTGTACTACAATTGCATTGCAACAGCATTGCTTCATGTTCAATTTGATTCACTTAATGAAGAGCACAAGCAAGGTACAAGTTGCACACACACACACACACACATACCTTCATAGTTCACAATAAAGCTCTACAAGCACAGGCATACACACATATACATACATACATACATAATAGTCACTGTTGATTTACCTCATAGGAACCGGCCGTGTCGAGTATATCCAATGTTAGACTCACGCCCGCAATTGAAAAGTTTCCCTGATGCATTTCCTCGATGGTCCTTTTGTATTTGGTGGTGAATGTGTTATATAGGAATTGTGTGATTATGGATGTTTTGCCCACTTTGGCAGCGCCCATGACGACAATTTTGTGTCGGGCATTTGCCGGTCCGATGGCATCGTCCACGGCATTATTGCGACCAACTCTGTTGAGCGAGAAAAAATATTGTACAAAAAAAAAAAAGGAAATTGAAAATTGAAAGACAAATATATGCGAGGGAAAGGAAGAGGTGTATGTATGTGTATATATGTATATGTGTGGAAAAAAGACAGAGAGAGAGAGTGAGCAAGAAAGCAGAAGATACACATTAGCTTTATAGTAGACTAGAGTAAAGTATTTATGAGCATAGACACACACATACATACATAGTATGCGTGGGTAGATGCTCGTAAGTTAGAAGATACAAGATACTAGATACACGTGCAGTTGCACTGCCAGAGTAGAGTAACAGTTACTTATTAGTAAGTGTTGTAAAGAAGGCTTTTTTTTCACCGCTGTTATTGTTATTAGTGGCACTGACAGAGACAGAGGAAGAGTGATAGAGAGCTAGAGAGAGAGAGGTATAAAGGCAGCGACATTGACAGCAACTAAGGACAACGCAGTCGAGCGCACCGTGTGTCCTTCGAGTTGTGTTATGTCCGTTAGTTATTGTATTGCATTAACATGAAGTGTCGTCTTGAAAGCGCTTTTTATGACACTTTAACATATTTTGCTTTTCATTTTATTAGCGTTTGTTAGACACAACGCTCGACAGCGCATTTGTTATCGTTGTCGTTGTCGTCGTCGTCGTCGTCGATGATGTTGTTGTAGCGCTTCTTCTTCTTCTTGCTATGCTACGCATTAAATTCGCTTACAAAGTCTTCAATCTTAATGAGCGCAAAAAGTGTTAGCTTGTCTAAGATTTCAAGTACAAATTGTATCCGTTTTGCTTTCATTGCAAAGATTTCAAATTTAAGCTGTTAATTTTTTAATTAGTTTATCAAAAATTGGCATAAGAAAACCAAAAGTTACTCAACTATAAAGAGTGTGCCAAAAATACACAAATATATGCTTATGTAACAAAGAGCTACAAAGCACAAACGGCAATTTAGTGTTAAAACTTTAGCAACGAGTTTATTGTTAGAATGCCGTATGTACACTATGACATTATATAACATAGGAGTATTTGTTTCGTAATTGCAATTTGAAGATTGAAATTTTCAACATTTTATTGCCTTGATTAGCAACGAGTTCATTGTTAGAATGCCGTATGTACACCATGACATTATATAACATAGGAGTATTTGTTTTTAAATTGTTTTAAAATGAAATTTTCAACATTTTATTGCTTTGATTAATATATTATAGAATTCAAATAATTTGTGTCTTTTGGGACACCCTTTATAAACGCAATACTAATGAGCACCAAAAAAAATACAAAAAAAAAAAAAATTACAAAATTCAGACAATTAGTGAACTCATTGGGGTGAAATATTAAAATCGTTAAGCATTTTGCTTACTTAGGGCAACCAAAAGTCTCAATGTCAGTGAAAGTCGTGTAAGCAAGTCTCGCGTCGAGGGATAAGTTTTTCGAACTTTTAATTAAATGCTTACAAATGCCATAAATCAACTGACTTCTTAACGAGAGCAAAAGAACGCTCATGAAATTAAGCCAGCCAACCAACCAACCAACTGACGAACCGACGAATCGACCGACAACAACTCTACGCATTTATTATAAATAGTTTTGATTCGATTTGACTTGAAAATCTATGCAAACTTGTAGCGACCCTAAAATTTACAACGCAGGTGCAAAGTATTAAAATACTTGCATACTTTTCGGCTCAGATACATTTTTAATATGTGTACGTGTAGCTATTTTTAGTTAGCAAGTGTCAAAAGGGGAATCATCACTGAGAACTAAGCCGAATGACATAAAATTGAAAAGCCTTTACCCTACTTAAGGCTATAAATAATGTTAGATACGCTTTTGCGTGAATGTTTAATAGCGCATGAAAACTGAATTTGCGTAAAGGATAGCCGACTTAAGCAGCGGTAAGCACCAGAATAAGAGCAAGATGAAGAAACGACAAGAACAACGACAAGAACAACAAATAATATTTGTTAGAAAGTATACAAGACTTGAGGCAACGCAATGTCGCACCTTTTTTGGCTGTGCGTGCGTTGGCTTGGCTTGACGCATGGCGGCACTGAGATATTTGCCTCTAACCCTTTGAGAGTTGAGCTGAGTAAATCAGCGAGTAAATCAGAAGACACAATTTAAAATTCTCCTTGTGGATGAATTTCGGGCGATGCGAAGCGTGTTGTAATGAATGAGAGGGTTGAAGGAAGAAAATTAATCATACGCCAGCGTGCCTTTGCACATAGAAACAATGTTGTTGTTGTTGTTGTTGTTGGAAGTGTCGTTGGTGTTGTAGTTGAGTGCGAATACATTTTCGGTGACAAGTTCTTTTTTTTTTGTTGGCGTTGAAAGAAGTAAAACATGACACAAAAATGAGAATTATGCAAAACAGGCGACTATAAAATAATTGAGCGACCAAGGTGTAACGGTAAAATTGACGGAGTCCCAATGATAGGGTTGCAACTGAGACTGGGCGTGAGCGTGAGTGTGTTTGTGTAAAGTGACACGAACTCAATGAAGTTGTCATGCTGCCAATGCCACTTGAATGTTGTAGAATAATAATTTTTGTTAGTTTTCCATGCATTGTGTTGTTGTTGTTGTTTTAGTGAACTATACTCACTTGTCACGTTTCGGTTTCTCATCGGCATTCTCATCCTTCATGAACGAAGGCTGCAAGCTGAAACGCCTACGCAGATGACGGCCACGCATTTTGTCTGAATACGCCTTTGATTACGCTCACAGATACAAATACAAATACAAATACAAATGCAGATACAAATGCGATTGCGAATGCGAATAACAGTGTTCAATTGAAATATGCTTTAGTTGGCAAACAGACCGCAGGTGTGTCTTAGGCGTGTTGATATCTTTGTCAGTTTATTGTGCCTCAGCTCTTCAATCTCTCGCCTCTGCTTGCTTGCTTGCTTGTTTGTTTGTTTGAGAACGCGTGCTTGTGCCTCTGACAACTGTTGCTGGTTGCTGTTCTTGCACCTGTGCTCTGCACTGATACGCCTTATTGTTGTTGTTGCTGTTGCTGTTGTTGTATGGTCTATAATGCGCTATAAATCAGTGGCGCACTTGTCACGAACTTTGCGTTTTCTATTATTGTTTTTGTTGCTGCCACAAATCTCTGTATTCTTTCTTTATTTACTTTTCGTGTTTTGAATTTCGTTTTTGGTTTTAGTTTCGTTGACGATTTTATACACAATTTGTGCTTTTTTCTTCTTCTTCTTATTATTATTATTATTACTTTTTTTTTATTATTATTATTTTGTCTTTTTTTATGGCGACATTTGTTGTTTGTTGTTGCTGTTGATGGTCGCAGGACACGATGTCAAAGTCGCTGACGTTGTCGTTGCCGTTGCCGTTGCCGAAACAAGCTGACGATTTTTGAATCTTTTACTTTGACACTCTTGTTGGCATTTAATGCTGGCGGCGCTGCCGGCGTCAGTCGGCGTTGGCAATGTCCGTTTGGGGTGCGATTCCTTTGTGCGTTGGACTATTTGCACGTGGCTAATACCGCAGGCTGTTTCAATTTATGCCGCTTTATGTTTATTATTATTATTGTGATTATTATTATACACACACACACACACACACACACACAGTCAGCTTAAAATGTTGCTGATGCTGCTGCTGCTGCTGCTGCTGAAGTTGATGATGATTGCGCTACACTCGCAGTGCACCGCTGGCCGCAAGTATCTCAAACAGAAGTTCGACGCTTGTAAGTATCTCCAATTGCGGCTTAAATACTTTGTCTTTATTTGTTTTTATTCTCTGTTTTGTTTTTTTTTTGGTTTATTTTTTTTGTTGGTTTTTTGTTTTTGAAATTGTATTCGCAGCTGTTGCTTCAGAAGCAAATGTTGTAAGTGCGTGGGCGTCGATGTTGTAGTTTGACTTCGTCCGTCCGGCTGGTGTTCGTGTCCGTCTACTGATTGCTGCTCTGCTGTATTATTTTATTAGCCGTGAGCGTTTATGTTAATTTTTTTCTGCTTCTTTTTGTGTTCTGTGTTGTATCTCAATGTTGTTGTTGTTGTTATTGTTGTTTGTATACTTTTTAATTGCTTTGCGCTCAGGTATTTAAGCTATTTTCATTTACTTAACGTTGACAATTTTCACGTTTTTCGCATCTATGTTGGTCTGCTTCTTCTTCGTTTTTTGCCCCACTACGCTTGTCTTTTTAATGATTATTATTGTTATTAAAATATTTCTTGTAGTAGTTGCTGTCGCTGTCGTGGTTGTTGTTGTTGTTGTTGTTGTTGTTATAACATGCCTGCAAAGATGAAGAAAAATTTCATTAAAATATAAATTTCAGAAATGTTACAGTTTTATTTTTATGTATTGCATACTTCATGGCGCTGTTGTTGGACAAATTGGTGACTGAATAAGGGTTTTTTTTGTGTTGTTTTTTTCGAGCACTTAGACAACTCAACCTTTCTCAACTCAGTTTTTGTTGTTTTTGTATTTTTTCATATTGTTTTTGTGTTTGTGTGCGTTTTTTTTAGGCTGGCGCCGACAAATGACTGCAACACTTTGGCAACAATTGCTTTCGTGATAATTAAACTTAAAAAGAAACCATTACAATGTTGTTGTTGTTGGCATTTTGCTTAATTTTATTGTTTTTGTGTTGTTTGCGAAGACATTTCGTCGAGCAACAACAAATTGAAGTGCTAACATGTGTGAACATCTGAATTTTTGTCTGCATGACCATTATGACTTATATCTATCTATCTTTCTACGTATCTATACATAAGCAATTATATATCTAACTATAATTTATTGTTCTATCTTTCAATTTTGCTATTTAAGTCGTAATATTCTTTTGCACAACAAAGAACAATTATTATTATTATTATACATATATTGTGCTTTTAGTTATATTACTGACATCTGTGTGTGTGTCTTCTGACTGACTGTTCTTCAAAACGCAATTATAAGTTTTCGGCACATTCAGCTAAATCTACTTAAAACTTTTATTCAATCCATGCCGATAACGTATAATGATGTCAACACAGCATGCAGCAAGCAACAGCTAAAGAGACAAAAGTATCTGCAAGTTGATGTTGTACGGCTGTCTCTCCCTCTGCTTCATATCTTCTTACGACAGCACAGCACAACACAGCGCATTGTATGACATGGCGTGGCGTGGCGTGGCATAGCATGACGTGCCCTGTTGTACTTAGTTGCGTCTCAACTCATTTTAACTCATATTTTCAGGACTCGTCTTCTTTTTGTCTCACACCGAAACAAGTTTCACGAACTTTTGCCTTTACTGCTTACTTTCTACGCACACACACACACACATACATTTAATGTCGTCTATATGTACATATGTATCTACACTTATATGTGTGTATGTGTAATTATGTGTTAAAGAAAGAGAAAAAAAAAGAGTTTTGCCATTTCATTTTCAGCATTTTGAGTTGTTGTTGTTGCTACACGCGACTTTTGCTTTTCATATTTTTGCGTATCTTTATCATTTTTTTTTGTTGTTTTTTTTTCGCTAAACTTTTGCATATTTTGCACTCAGAACACTCGAAATTCTTTGCATACTTGAAATATTTGTTCGCTTGTTTGTTTGTTTGTTTGTTTGTTTTTGTGGCAAATTATCATGGGCCATGTGGTAAAGTCGCCTTGCGCCGCCGACTCGCTCGCACACTTTGCCCCTCTCTGTCTCTGTCTCGCCTGCGTTTCTTAACGAACTGAAATGTTCATTAACACCAACACCAACAACACTTTGCCGTTTGTTAGCCTCGTGTCTGTCTCTCTCTCTCTCTTTCTCTCTCTGTGCCAGTCATGCAAGCTGCGTGTTGTTATTGTTATTTGTTTTGTATTTCTGCATCCTTCTAACTCGTTCGTTTAAACTGTTTTTTTTTTTTTTTTTTGTTGGTTTTCTGTCTTTCCATTTTGTGGTGGCGAAACATTTAATTTTAAGCGATTAAATTATGTTATTTTCGTTAATGGCACATTATGACTACTTACCGTTAAAATTCTTGCGGTTGTCTGTAAGTTGTTTACTCACACCCAACACTCATACACATGCACACATACACACAACGTCGACCACTCGACTTACTATTTGACAATCTACTCGTTTATTTTCTAAGCCTTCATTCGTTCTTATTATATTACGATCTCGCTCACTCCCTGCGCACCCCGAGGCCATCACTGTTCCACACAGGCTAACAACGATTTCACTCGTTCCACCGCATGTTTCGCTTGGTTCGTTCGTTCCGTTTGTTCGTTGATTCGTTCGTTCGTTTGCCTGCTTGCTTGCTTGTTGGCTCGTTAGTTAGTTGGTTGGCTTCGCTTGTCTGTTTGTCTGTTTGTCTGTTTGTTTGTTTGTTTGTTCGTTTGTTGTTTTTGTTGTTGTCTATGAATTTTGTGGTAGACAAAATACGCATTAGATTGTATTTCTCGTTTAAAATTGTCGCATATATTGGAGTATGTATGTGTGTGTGTGTGGTTTGTTTATGAGTGCATGTATATGTATGTGTTTGTGTGCATGTTTATGTGTTTTAAGCCTTTTGTGCTAAGGCTCTTGACACATTTCACATATGCATTATGCTGATTTAGTCAGGTGGCTTGACGGTAACACGGCAGTGGTTTAGCCATAGGCAACTAGTCGAAGCGTAGACGCCAACAACACCCATGTACATTTTCAAAATTCATATTACATGCTGTCGGCAGATTGTTAACACACCAGCAACAACAACAGCAACAAGATGACACAAATGTGTTAGCTTGATTGCACAGCATTAAGCCAAAATGAAAACGCAAACCAAATACATTCTAAGCCATTTCAAGTGAGATCTAAACGTGCAACAAACTGAGCTTAGTATCTTTTTTTTTTCCTTTTCATTTTTTTTTTTTTTATTTGCTAAATCTGTACATTGAATACTTACATATAAACATTAAACTGATTGCTCTTGAATGTCTTAATATGCTTTGAAGTGGAAAAGCTTCGATATTTTAAAGAAATGTAAATTTCAAACATAAATAAAATCTCAGCTCATCTTTTTCTGAAAGTAATTTTTGGTGCGTATATAATTTGTTGCAGCAGTTGAAATTCACATGAAATTAAACAGAGCTTTTGCAATGGTACAAATGATCACAAATAGTAAATCAAATGGAAATTGTTAAATGTGCGAAAATTATGATTATATTTTTTTGTTTTTTGTCTTCATCAAAGGAAGCATTAAATCTGCGGATTTCTTACGCAAAAACGAGCAAAAAAAAATTAAAATTGTTGTGTGTGTGTGTCTAAGTAATTGCGTCGAAAGTCGTATAAGATGCCGTGCTGTATTTCATTGACTGTTCGCGCAACAGTCGCAAAAAACCATCACTTAAGAGCTACCCATTCCAACGTTCCTGATATAGCCCACTGCTATGTCATACAGCGATCGAACAACACATTTGACTCTGAACGCTAAACTGCTTTATGTGATGTGAGGCTGAATGTAACTTAGATCTAAGTTATCTTAGACAGTGTAATTATGACTCTGTTAAGATTATGACTTTTTGTAACTGTTGCGCAAATTTACAATTTAATGCAAAAATAATTATTTTGAACGCCTTTCAGTTTGATGAATTGAGTGTTTTAAGAATTGTTTTGACATTTATTGCTTTTTGTATAATTGACGAACAATAAAGTTAGCGTATTATGTGCTAAGCGAGCAAGTTAATAAAAGAAAAAGTTATAAACTAACGCTGTTAATGTCGCTGTCGCTGCCACCTATCACAGCTACTGCCACAGACGGCGTCGACATTGACGGCGCTAACGCTGTCAAGAGAGAGAACGTTTTATATTCATTACATTTCGTACAAGTGTAATTCATGTTCACTAAAACTTTATCGACAAACTAACAACAAGAAAATTAAAAAAAAACATATACCCACCCACACACACACACACACACACAGAGCCAAATCACACTAACAAAAAAAGTAAATAAATAAAAGGAAAACGTAAAGTAAAGTAAGCAACTAACAATGATAATAAAAACCGAAGAAAAACAGACAGTAACGCCTGAACAAATCAAGTAGGACCAGGAGCATGTAAAAGCAAAGCAACAACAACAACAAAAAAGAAGAAGAAGAAGAAAAAAGGAAAAGGTAACACAAGAAGAAGAAGAAGAATGAGAAGAGCATAGAATGAAGCAAAGCCGCACATAAAGTTTATAACTTGAGGAATTTTGGGTAACTTTCTGCCACAACAACGATGCCAAACGCACATTTACACAGATACTTAGCTACACACACACACACACACACACACACACACACATATACAGATGTACACGGTGGGATACACTAAGGCGGCTTAAAAAAAGGCGTGCTGTAAGCAAACGCAGAGGGGGTGTATTGATGGGCAAGAAACATACTCGCAGAGATATAACAAAGGGCACAGCCCAGCAGCACTTGGTTGGCTCCACTCAACTCGACTCGACTCTACTTGACATGACACGACTCGACTCGACTTGCCTCGCCTCTACTATAAGAAGCTGTGTCCCGAACCCGAAAGTAAAGTACTTGTAATACATGCAGTCAAGACGGCAGCAGCAGTAGGAGCAAAAGGAGCTTTGGGTATTATAAACCCCAATGCGCCATAATCACAGCGAAGGCAGCAGCAGCGCACCAGCATCACCACCAGTAATAAGAACAATAACAACAACAACAATAACCAATAATCAGCAAAAAAAAAAAAAAATACATAGAAAGAGCAGGGCAGATTTTTTATGAGCGCAGACCAACGAACGATCGCAATGTTATTCGCTTTCTCACTCGCACATTCTTTGCACGTTCAAACGTTGCGTCTTATTTAAGCACTATGTCTGTGTGTGTGTGTGTGTGTGTGTGTGCGTGTTTTGCTGCGTTGAACGTTGCGCCGGATTTGCGAAAACTTTTCAATTGCAGTCCAATTTAATTTGAATGGAATTTATCAAAGTGGCAACATATTTTGCGAGTTTTATGAACAACTTTATTTCGAACAAAAAAAAATAAATAAATAAATAACGAACGAACGAACGAAAGAAAGAAACAAAATTACATTGCAACAGCAACAAAAACAAAAACAACAATAACATTTGTTCAGAACTAACTTTAAAGTTAGTCAGTCGACAACGTTTGCCCTCGCTGGTCGCACCAATTCGCTAAACGCAACGCAACATGAACTTTGCTACATTATTCTGATTGTCGGAAATAATTATTGTTTATAAATTAAAAAAAAAAAAAAAAATTAGTAAAACAATATAAAAGATATTATAGTTATAATACGTTATGTTATGCATGAAAACAAAGTTACTTTTGCCGGCCAAAAAAATTCTCTAAAATCACACATTTTATCTGCCCGCACAGTGGCTTTTCCCCCTCAAGACATCTGTGTAGAAGTAATCAAATGAGTTCGGAATTCTTTAAATGCCCTTAAATTGGCTTTGGCTTAATCTGAACGCCGCCTTATAGCAGTAGTGGCGGCTTAATTCAGGAAGTGAAAGTATTGTTAATGAAGTCTTTAGAAATATTTTCTTTTTTTTTTAGATTTTTGATAGAACACTTTCAATCTGCCTTCTTAAAATCAATTTGGATACTTATAAAACTTCCTCAGCATTTTGATTATTTGCATTCGCCTTCTCTTCGCCAACCATCATGACTAAGTGCTTTGTGTTTCATTATTTTTTTTGGGTTTTGGTTTTTTTTTACAAACATTTCACTTACGACTTTGCACATAAATTATTGCTATTAAATTTGTTACTGTTTGCCATTTTGTGTGTGCTTCATTTTTATGTCTTATTAAAAGTATTTTCGGCTTATTGTATTTTTTTTCGCTTTTGTTTTTATTTTCATTTTTTTATTTTGCCACATATTTCATTGCGCAAATCAAATAAAATTTATTTACAATATAAATTTTGTGCCTTTTTTGTTCGTTACGTTTTCAACTTGGTTTCATTTCGTTTCATGTCGTGTCGTTACGTTGCGTTACGTCTCGTCGTCTTGTTACGTTCATATTAGTTCAGCTCAGCTCAACTCAGCTCAGTCCACTCCACTTAACTCGAATGACGAGCGCGTGCCGTTTGCCTTTTAGTGCTGTTGCTTTCACTGCTCTCCTCCCGCCGCTTTTTACCGCTTTGCGATTGCTTTTTTCTATCATTTAGCTTTGAGCGCGTGCGTTTTTGAATGCAAGCATATATGTGTGTGGGTGTGCGTGTGTCCAAGCTCATGTATTTGATACAATTTGAAAAAGAAAGAAAAAAAAAGCAACGCACACACATTCAATAACGGCCAACATTTTCAAATGACTCAATGGAAGGCATTAAAGCACATAAAAGGAAAGAATGAACGACAGAAAGCATGAATGAATGAATGAATGGATGAATGTATGTATGAAGTAAGGAAACAAAGAAGCGCGCTCAGCCAAGCGTGAAGTTTGCGAAACGAGTTTGTTGAATGTTGTGCGATATAAAGCAGCTTGCGCTCAAACTGAATGCCAAGCGCTGAGTTGGCATTGTGCGTATAACCTTAATGCTTTGAAAACCCCCTCAAAAAAAAAGAAGAAAAAAACAAAATAAAAGAATTGAAAATAAAATAAAAATAGGATTAAGAAAAGCACATGTTAAAAATGTGCACAATGATTGGATTTTTAAAGATTTTATAATTTCATATAAGCATTTCCAGACAACCCATCTTGATTTCGATAAATCAACGCTGACTGAGCAGATCTTGAATTTTAAATCTTTGTGACTTGAATTGTGGAGCAAAAAGTTTCGTATTTATTATATGATAAAGTGTCAAAGAGAACACATATTTTAATGATGTTAATAAATTGTTGAAAAGTTTTTAAATTTCTCTCTTTTTTTCTTTCTTTCTTGCTCAACGCCTTAAGTAAAAAAAAAAAAAAAAAATCTTGAAAGTAAAAGTCATCAAGGCAATGTGTATTTATGGCCGTTTTGAGTGTCATTTAAAGCATTTTAAAGGGCGTGGCACGGCACGGTGCGGTGCGGTGGGTGTGGCATGTCACACCAACTTTGTCAAAAGTTTTACATTACGTATACGCCCGATTGTATCAGATTACACAGGCATATTGTACAGAATAAATTGAAGATTCAAAACACGAAAAACAAAAAAACAAAAAAAAAGTAAATAAATAAATAAAATTAAAAATAAACAAAAAATAAAAACAAAAAAATATCACTTTTGCCATTAAAGTGCGACAGACTGTTGCTCATGTTGTCGTTGTTGTTATTGTTGTTGTTGTTGTGGCCTTAAATTAATTCTATGCGCATAGGTAAGCATAAAAGTAAAAATAAGAACAAAAAAATAGAAAAAATAGAAAAAATTGTTGAGCTCATTACATGTTTTTCCTGTCAGTTTTCCGTTTAGTGGCAACCAAAAATCTCTTTAACCTACAACAACAACTACAACATCACTGCTATTTCTGTCACTTTTGCGGCATCTCTAACAAACGCTATCTTTCCTTTTCGCTCTCTCACACACACACACACACACACACACACACACACACACAAACATACAAATTGCCCGCATGACTGGCATGATGAAAATATTTAGCCAAACATTGCTCTATATACATATACATATATATATATGTATATTCTGTGCCTGTGTGTGTGTTGCCTAAAATAAGAATGTGTAGGTATGTATGAATGTGTTTGTGTGTATGCGACTGTGTGATTATATTTTTTTTAAAGCATATTTCGAGGCGACATTTGTTGAGGAATGCCAAAAATAAACGACAGATTAGCGCCATTTATTCTGCATTCTGTGCGTGTTTCTCTCTGAATATGTGTACGTGTGTGTGTGTGTGTGTGTGCGAGTTTGTCTGAATGTGTGATTTTCACATATTTTTTTTTATTTATATTTATTTTGTTTTTTCTTCAATTTTGTTGTTTTTGGTTGGTTTTGTTTTGGTTACCAAATATTATTTAAGCTCACATCATGTGCCAGCCGCACAAGCCCCCCGCCAACACCCACACACCCCTCCCCGCCGACCATGCCACCTGCGACGACACTCAATGCGTTGTTAGCTTATCGCATTTCGAGTATTTTGCGGCATGTGGTAACATTTATGATGGTGTATCTTTCTCACTCCCTCTGTCTCTCACACTCTCTCTCTCTCTCTATATATCTGTGTCTCTGCGTGTGTGTTTCGTTGGTTTTAGCTGACTATGATACGCTCGTATGCCTTACACGCTTGTGGCTGTTATGCGCCCACCTCGCTTAAGCGTATTTTACTTATCTGCTTGAGCTTGCTATGAAAGTGCCCCCAATAGACTTCTGGTTGGTAAAAACAAAAAAAAAAAATTAAGCCGGCAAGAAAAAAAATTCCATTTCACTTATAGTAACATTGAAACGTTTAAAATTGAATGTACTATAACAAAAAAAAAAACCGAAAAAAATTTCTAATAATAATAAAAATTTTCATTGCATATGTGTAGGCGCGCTCAACACTTTATTCATTCATTCATTGTGGTGAAGGTCATGGCACATAATTTGTTTGGCTAATTTTGTAATTTGCACAGTAACATTGAAAATTAGCAACAACAACAACAACAATAAAAATAATAATAATAATAATAATGAACAAAGAAGTCAACAAAATGCATAACAAAGCGGCATAAAAACATGTTAATGATTATCATTTGTTGAGCATGAAACAAAAGCGCCAACGACAGAGACAGCAATAGAAACCGAAACAGAGACAGAGACAGAGATAGAGATAGAGAGACGAAAAAATCAACAAAGCAAAAATCTTAACAAAAATAACAATAACAACACCAACAGCAACAAAAAAAAAAAACAACAAAAGCCTTTGGCAAAATTTTCATTTGTCTTGTTTCACTTTTATTCTTTGTTTTTATTTTTTATTTATGTATAATTTGTATTATTATTTTTTTTGCATTACTTCGTGTTTGTTTGCTTGGCTCACATTTTTTTTTTCGACATTTTTTGTGTATTTTTTATGTTGTTATTGTTGTTGTTTCTCTTTTGTTTCTCTCGTAATGCGACAAAAATGCTAATGAATCAGACTCAATGACTGAGTGAGTGACTGACAAACGTATACAATGACAGATAACAAATACACATGTGAGACACACACACACACACACACATACACACATTTTCACGCTTGTCTATAATTATGTGTGCATGACTATAAGCGAAAAGCTTTTTACAGTATTTGTTGGTAAACGCAACTATGTGTGTGTGCTTGCGTGTGTGTGTGTGTGTGTGTGACATTAAATACATTTATTTAAATGCGAAAACGAAGCTGGAGGCCGTCTGACATTCAACGAGTCACAAAGTTTGACAGTCACTCATTTAATCCGTCCGTCCGTCCGTCTGTTCGTGTGTCAGATTGTCTCTTGTCCCAGCAGTCATATAATTATGCAAGTCTATTGTATTGTTCTGCTTCAATGCACCTCTGGGACCGACGCATCGGACGGACAGCTGACGAAGCCAAAGCCGACGGCGACGTTGAAGTCAATGTCGATTTTAACTTCAGCTTTCCATGCAGAAAAACAAAAAAAAAAAAAAAATCGCGTTCCAAAAACAATAAAAGCGACGCAAAGCAAACAATTCCGCCAAAGGAGAGACAACTGCGACACAAATGCTTAATTCGCGCTAAATGCGGACGGACGGACGGACGGACGGACGGACGGACATGCGACGGCATCCAATGCCAACACACGATTCGAATCAGCCGCTCATTTTTACAACGAACTCATTTGCTAGTTTGTTGCCCAAGCAGTGAGCGCTTTGTATTTAGATGGGCGTAACATTGTCCATATTTCGTTCGAATAAAATTTGATTACTAAAATGAAAACGAGTTGAATTGAATTTCACTCACTCAAAATTCGGGCTAAATGAAACAAGGGAGATTCCGTGTAATCAAAGATTCGGGCAAACGATTTCAAAGTCAACAATTTTTAAATTTTAATAAATTTGTATTATATAATGGATTTTAATGGGTCCTTTAGACAATACGTAGTGTCATAATATGTCTTAATTTCGTGACGAAGGAATCCGGATAATTGGATGTGCAAATAATTCGATATTCGGATAATCGGATGTTCGTATAAACGGGATTCTATTGTTTTACGCAATGAAATTAATGCAGATGCATATTTATTATAGAAGAATACAAATCTGAAACACTTTCTGCTCAGATGATCAAGTAATTTAACCTCTTTAAGCGATACAACTTAATCGACTACCATTTCAATGTGAGCCTTGTCTCTTTTTGTGCATTAGCACAAATCGAATACAGTAAAAACTCAAGAGACAAATGATCTATAAATATTAAAGTACCAAGTTCAATACTCTCATGCTTAAACTTCTTTCGGAAACGAACAATTACAACAAGTTGGTCAGAATTACTTAAACCATGCTTACTCATACACGGAAGCTTTTATGCTATATTATATTTCTACACCATAAATTAAAAGATACTTAAATGCTAAAGACAAAAAAAAAAAAAAAAATCATTTCATTAAAAGATCATTTGTAATTACCAATTTAAAAACTGTTGTATAATATTATGTACGCGACTGTATCACAAAGACTCAACTTAAGTGAAGTGAAGTGAAGCGAAGCGAAAAAGTCAAGAGCAGCAATTTTGTTGTACAGTGTCAGCTATTTAAGCTATTTAAGCATTTTTATCAACAATTGACTCGAATTCTTTGCGTGTGTGTGTGTGCTTGTGTATTTGTGTGTGTGTGTGTGTGTGTGAAATACCATAAAAAGGCCAACAAAAATATGCGTAAATGTGTAATTTGTGCACTTCTTTTGCGGTTTTTCATTTATGTGTTGTATTTTTTTCTGCTCTTGTTTGTTTTTGTGTGACATAAACAAAGAAAAAACCCCAAAAAAAAAAAAAAATAAAAAACAGTAAAGAAGAAGAATAAAGTCAAGAACAATTTAAAGTAACGCACAGCTGGCAATGAATGAGTGTGCGACTGTTGGTGTTTGGCTTATCAGCATGTTGCCAACGAAAAGCAAAGAGTACGTAAAATAGAAGGGCCAATCGGACAGACAGACAGACAGACACAAAGACAGTGCCTGGGCGCTAACAGATAGAGCAGAAGACAGAAAGAAAGACAAACAGACTGACTGACAGACAGACAGGCAGAGCCAATGAACCACGATTGAGCATGTCGATTTGAACTTGCGCTGCAACAACACCAACAACAAGAACAACAATAGCGTGTTAAGTAAAAACAGAAAAAGAAAATTGTCGCAGTCAAAATCGTTGCCCGCGGCATTTGCTACGCATTTCGGATACGGTCGGTCGGTCGTTTGGTCCACTGTGCGACTCCTGTTCTTTGGCCACATTTGTCTATGTATGTATGTATGTATCTGCATTTCATTTATGAATTTCACTTGTTTGCTAGCTTGAATTTTGCTCAAGTTTTGTGTCACTTTATTGGCAACAGAAACGAAAAAAACAAAAAAAGGCGCGCGTTGTTGCTGAACGTCAGATACATTATATTATGCTATACAAACATACATACTTACATACATGTGTCTATGCATGTAGTTGTGTGAGTGTCTGACCCTTACACACACACACACACTGTTGCTTTTTGTTGCTTTTCTCACTTGCTGCTCTAATGAGACAATTTCCATTGCTTTCTTTCTTTTTTTTCCTCTGTTGACTTAAATTTGATCCTAATGAACTTGCTACTTGCCACTTGCCACATGCCTATTCATGCTCGCTCGTTTATACTTATGTACTTCTTCTTCTTATCGTTGATGTTGTTATTACTGTTATTGTTGTTTTTTGTCACTGCGATTATTAGTTGTTGTTGTAAACGTTTCAATTAGTATTTCTGTATCATTCAAAGCTTTTGCAATATGACTGACTGACTGACTGACTGACTGACTAACTGACTGACTGTCCGGTGAACAAGCTCCAAAGCGCCCAAGCGAAAACTGAAGCCCAAAGTAGAAGTTGTATTACATTTGTTGTCTATATGACAAACTGTTTGTCTGTCTGTCTGTCTGTCTATCTGTCTGACTTTATCATTTTGGGCCTCATTTCATTGTCGTTGTATACCTTTTTCTGTCAAAAAACCGCCTATACATTTTCGGCTTTGCTTTTTGCTTAAATTTGGTTTGCTTTTGGCTTTGGCTTTGTTTTTGTTGTAGTTGTTTTTGTTTTTGTTATATTCTATTTGGTTCGGTTTGTTTCCCTGCCCTTACATCAAAGCAATGAATATTTATATGCGTATTTGGCCTCGTTGCCTTTTTGCCAACCAAAGTCGCTTCAAAGTCGCTTCGGCTTCAGCTGAGCTCAAAACAACTTGACTACACTCTACTTGAGTTAAATTGACTCAACTCAACACAACACAACTCAGCTCAGCTCAGCTCCACTGAAGTTGAGCTGATTTTATTTATTTGCATAATTTATTTTGTTTTGCATATGTAAGCATTTTATTACTGTAAAAATAATTAATTTTCATGTTGTTCACTTTATTGTTTTTTTTTTTTCTTTGTTTGAGTGCTGTGAGCTTTATGCCAAAATCTGAGAGTTTTATAACGATGTGATTAACTCGTATTCCGTGCGTTTCAGCTAAAAATAAAAGTAACTGCTTATTTTGCCATTTCGTTCTAGAGGTGTGTTTGTGTCTGTGTGTGTGTGTGTGTGTTTACGTAAAGGATTATAAATGAGTTCAAAGTCAGTTTGACAAATGTACGCTGTTTGTAAAAGTCGTTGAAAGCAGCACTTTAATAATGAATGCCAAATTGAATTCTATGCTATTTGCATTAAATAAGCTTAGCAAAAGTCGCAATGTATATAAAATAAAACTGTTAAAAATGACATAATATTAAAAAGTTCAAATAGCACATTTAATAGTTTAATAGAAAAGACACCCTGAGTCAACTAAAAGTAAGTACAGTGCTTGCTAATATATTCGAACTGGCACTAGTCACACAAATTGCAAAAGCAACAATTTCAATTCTCCAATTTTTGTAAATTTACTTTCTTTTCATACACAAAATATAAAGAGCTCATCATTATTTTCTTACACATAAATTAACTTTAAAAATATTTATTCAACAACTTAATATAAAATTTATAAAAAGAAGACATTCGAAATCTAGAAATACCAAAGTGGCCACAAAGTGTTTTAATTTTTAACCCATCACTGTAGTCAAATAAAAAAGACTTCTTTTGTCCAAGAAGACATTAGTTTTGGGTTTCCTCAAGTCATCTTTCCCATCATTCTTCTCCAAATACGATTTTAAATCAACTTTCAGTTCGAAAAGCTATTCTAATTGATGCGAAACATTTAGAGATTTAGTAGAGATTTCGAAAACCACTCGGATTTCGGTCTTCATATTTGTAACACTCGAAGCTTGTAGCAAAAGTGGCTATGCAATTATAATGAAGACAGCAATGATATTTTCATATAATTTATGATTCATCAAATAGAAATACTGATGAATTGCTGTTTCAGACCAGAGTGCTTTTAGGCGCAAGAACATGACTTTTGATAAATTTCAAAAGAATTACATTGAAACAATTTTGATTGCTTTGTGTAAATGTTCAATGCAATTGACAAAATTCAATGGAAGCATTTGAATAACGTGAATATATGTTAATTATTTTGACACCCGTTGCTTTTAATGACGATGATAATTATGATAATGGTCATGATAATGTTGATAATAATTCTGACAACGACGACGACAATGATGATGACGAAGATGATGATGAAGATACCGATGAGTAATACATGTATGTACTACGCATTTGATACACTCAATCGTTTAGAGATAAACCATTAACAAAAAGATACAAAGCAAACAAAAACAAAATCTGATAAAACATATACCGCCCCCAAGCCGCATATTGCAGGCCCAATGTATCGCTATAATTTATCTTTATCGCATGGAATCGAATTTATCACATTATCGATTGCGCTTTGCGATTACTGTTTTCTGCTATCAGTCAATAAAAACGTGTTAAACGATAAAAATGAATCGAAGCCAAAATACAATTGAGCGAGCATAAAGAATGGTTAAAGCAACAACAACAACTAAAGCAACAAAAAAAAAACCATAGAAAATATTATAGAAAATTAAGTCTTATCGAAATGAGTAGCAATGAGTAATATTGTATAATAGAAGAGATGAGCGTACACTGAGCAAAGTTGAATTGACTTGACTTGACTTGAGTTGAGTTGAGTTTTGTTGAGAAATTTAATATCGCGAATATGAGATTGACAGGCTGACAGCGAACTGAAGCGGGACGTCAGGACATGGCTTGATGCGGGCGTGTGCTATGCACAATCGCTGTTGTTGTTGTTGTTGTTGTTGCAAAATAGACGATGAGAGACGTTGAGGTGTTGAAAGAAAAGCCAATATCAAAGCATTCATAAATCATATGCCATGAATTATATTTATTAGAGAAAAGCAAACGACCCACCGACCGACCAACCGACCGACCGCCAGAGTTGTCTACGCTGAACGCACTTTCAATGATATCGCGCCGTTTGTATCTTCTTCTAACAATAATTTGACTCCAAAGGGGCTTGGGTATTGTTTAGTCTGTGAATTTTTTTTTTGTTTTTTTTTTTTTTTTTTGCATAAAATTCAGCAGCAAATTGTATTCAGACAATAATTTATTGTATCAGATTCGAGCAAATTCATTGAATTAATTATGACAAGCGATGTGTTTATTTATGATCATTAAAGATTACAGATACATTAACGTTTGTAAGGTGATTAGTTGAAGAGCGAACGAGTGAGCAGAATTGTAGCGAAATGAAAAGAGATAGCAAGAAAGCTATCGAAAAAGGAGTAAAAGCTTAGAAAGAAAGAGATAGAAAGTGAGAGAAACAGAAAAAGAAAGAGATATAGAGAAAGAGATGGAGTGAGAGTGAGAGATTCCTAGAAGGTTAGATGAGATCAAATGGTAGATATGAAAACTTTAAGTTCGAACACTTCGAAGAGATCAAATTCGAGACCAAGTTTAAGAACAAATTCAAGACAAAATTCAAGACCAAATTCAAGCCAAAGAATTTGCATAGTAAATGAAAACTTTTGAAATTTTTTGTTTTCAAAAATGTTCACGAAATTTGCCTAAAAAGAAGGTATTTTTAAATATATTTTCAAATCGATAAACATTTTACAGTTTAAAAGCAAAAGACACACGATCGCACTAAGCATAATATTCTTGCATTTATTTTTTACATTAGAAACAAGAAAAACACATTTAAGTAAGTATTTTTAAGTCACTTTCGAAATGATTTACTTTTTCAAATAATTATTTTATTTAACTTTGACTTTAAATGTTTTCGTTTTCTTTGTAATGCAAAAGTTATAAAAACTGTAAAAAAAAACTAAAACTAAATACACTCAAAAAATAAATGCCTTTTGAGATAACACAAAAAAAAAAAAAAAATACAAAATTTCCAGCGCACTTGAAAAAAATGTACCAAAAAACACGTTAACATTTAAAAAGTTTAGCCAGAAAAAAATATGTTTTAAATATAATAAACACTGTTTGTTTTTACAAGAGCATTAATAATTTTGAAATGTTTTTTAAAATGTTACCAATTTAAAAGAAAGTTTGTTGTTATTTTCAATATTGTTTTGTATGCATTTTCAAAACTAACTTTATTGCAGACTTTTAAAGAATTCTTAACGTATTTCAATAATAATATTTGAATGATTTTGAATTTACCTTCAAACACAGCCAACAACAACATTAATACAGAAAAAAAAAACCAAAAAAAAAATCGCTTTTATCATAAAAAAAAATATCACTTTGGCTTTGACACTTCTTGTCGTTTGTTGTTGTCTTTCGACATGCACATTCACTTTTCAAAATTCAAATTCAAATGACTTGGACAAACAGAAAAAAAACAACAATAATGTACTTGTGTGTGTGGCAAATTATTTGCAGAGCGCTCCAAACACGCTGCGACGAGTACCCGGGAAAAACTAAAACGTTTTACACTTGATGCATTCATTCGAACGTGCCGCAAAGGAAATTCAAGCCAAGTCCAACCAAGGCAGAGGCAGCAGCAGCAGCACCACCAGTAGAAACAGCAGCGGCAGCAGCAGAAGCAAGCAGGCAGACGAAGTAAAGGCATTGTATGATTGCCGAGTCTGACGAAGCCGAAATCGAATACGACGCAAGCCGAGAGCCGAAATCAACAATATGAAACATGTTGAGGTGCGTGCCAAGCAGCGTGAATGAGATGGCAAAGCCATGGGTGCGACTGAGTTGGCAATAGCAGCAGCAACAACGGCAGCAGAAGCAGCAATAATATTAAGTCGAAATATGCTTTAAGCGCGCACACACATCGATGCGAACATAGAGCGACAACGTGGAGAGGAACGAGTACGAGTGTTGCGAGTATGAACGATGGACGTGTGAGCGAACAAGAGCGTAAGCGCTACAAGTGCATATCAGCATTGCTGTATGTGTATGTGCGTGTGTGTGTGTGTGTATGTGTTGGGTTGTGCCAGCATGCTTCGAAGGAGAAATATTTGCGTTTTCAAGCATTTTCAATAGCGAAATATGTTCGTTGGTTAGAGCTTTTTTTGCATTGCATACTTTGTGGCGTTGTTGTTTGCAAAAGCTTATAAGGGGTTTTTAAAGCTTCTAACAATGAATGGCTGAATAAATTTCTTCAGCCAAGCGCATACATATGTGTATGTGTGTGTGTGTGTGTATGACATTTAAACTCATGTGGAGAAATTGCTTGTCAGCAAAATTGTTTAATGTTGCAAATGCTTTATGCATGCTACATGTTTTTTTTCCTTCAAACATTTATATGATTTTATTGCTTGTATGTGTTAGTGTGTTGCATAGCTGAAATTATGCTTTAGCTTTATTATGTTAATATTTGTAGCACAAATTATTTGTTGTCATTTTAAAAAACGAATTTCTTTAAGTAAAAAAAAAAAATTGCATTAAGTAACTTTGCTATTCTTTTAATTATCTGTCTGATTTTTTAATATCTTTATTTTTTTTTTTTTTAATGAGACATCTGAGCGTACATTCACACAAAGCGTTTTGGCCTCTGCACATAAAGTTTAATGTCATTAAATAAAAACTTTAATTTAAGAAATTACTTTGTTGTGTCAGCAGACAAACGCACACACACACACACATACGCATTTGCTTACACTTACATAGGCACGCATACAAACAATTTTAAAGTTATCGCACTTAAATATGCAAAAGTGTTGGTAAAATGAAACGCAGACACAAAAACAAATGAACAAAGGCCGGACAAGGCACGGCACGTCACGGCACGGCTCAGCTCGGCAATGTAATGACACAACATGGCATAGCAGGGCATGGCGTGGCTTGACAATGTGTAAGTGTAAGTGAATGCGAGCTGAGAATGAATACAGTTTATAATTGCAGCAGAAATGCGCAGCTAAGCTCATAAATCTTTTTAATTAGCTGATAAACAGGTCGTATACGCGATAAGTTTAACGCCGACCATAAAACGACGTTAAGGTGCCAGGCGCATACACACACAGACACACACACTCACACTCACACAGAGACACACACATACAGACAGACACAGCTCATAAGATGAGTTGGCAACGGCGACAACGCATGTTTCCTGTTTCCTGTTTCCGGTTTCCGGTTTTGTTTCTCATTTGCTTTATTTAACTGTCATTTTGTCCTATCACGCCAATTAAAAGCAGTTTGTCTATGTAACTGTGCGTGTGTATGTTTGTATGTGTTCACAGGAACATTCTGCTCATTACACAAGCAATGCAAATAAGCTTTCAATTCAAAATCACTTGAAAATCTTTCAAGTGTGAAAAAAAAGAATCAAGAGGCAAAACACAAAGCACAAAACAAAAAAAAAATATACTTCAACTTTAGCGATTGATTGGCTTGATTAATTCATTAGTTGAATTGCATGCACACAGCAAATCTAATTAAACACCAAATAATTCAATTGTAATAATAAATAAATACCAAAAATAAACAACAACAAGAACAAATAATAATAATAATAATAATGAGAACTCGCAAAGCGCACGAAAGTCATGTCGGACGTGCACACATGCATTAAATCAATGCTAACAACGCATTCATTACAACAACTAATTACAATGCTCATAAACATTCCGGTATTGCTGTATGTCAATGATGATGATGATGATGATGATGAAGCTGCACAATGACAATGGCCATGGCTTAAAACAACAATCTTAGCAATTACATTAAACACATTTAAATTTCAAGTCACTTGTTTAAGTCGAATACGAAAACAAAGCTAAAGGTTGATGATGATAATAATGCTGAATGCTGAAAGATGAACAAGATGCGAGACAAGAACGAAAACGAAGACAACAACAGCTTTGCAATAATGAGAATGTTGATAATGACACTCTGAAGATGATTGATTGCTTCGTTGTACTTTACTTCACCGTTCGTCCTTCGTTCGTTCATTCGTTTGCCCATTTCATATTCATAATATTCGACATCCAGCATTTAATTAGCAAAGACAGTAACAAAAGCAAAGTGCAAAGTTGAACATTGGTATATGTTAGATTACTTTAAGTTGCTTTTGGCTTATAGGGGATACAACCCCAAATTTAAATCTGAATTCAAATGAAGCAAACAAGCAGATTGCCAATAGGAATTATAATTATGTACATAACGCACACCCACACACACATACATATATATGTATGCGTATGTATTAATGAGCAAATATAAGCCTGCTTACTTAAGACACAAGCAAACATAAATACATACAGGAAGAGTCACACAGACACACTGAAAAAAATGCACATATTGAAATTTTATAAAATATTTGATATATTTGATACAATGATGTAATGATAGTTATTCATATAATTATTCATAAAAATAATAATACTGAAAAAAGAAATCTACTCACATAAAATTATTTTTATAAAAGATTGCAAAAGTTATACTTCATAGTGCCAGCGAACTTTTTATTGGTTCAAGGGCATGACCATAGATTACTTGTGATAAAATTAGGATAGAGGGTCCATCAAAGTCTCAACAAATCTGACCAAGAGGGTCATTGAAAATCAAATGCAAAAATTTTCAGAAAATTTAAAGAAAAACAAATTTACATAATATATGGATGTCTCCTAACTTATAAGAAAAGAGTAAACCAAGCAGAACTTGAATATGAATCAAAACGATTTTTCTTAAAACTGTTCCCGAGTAAAAAAAATATTTTTTTTCCATTTTTCTCGAAGTCCAATTATTTAATTAGCATCATCATAATCCCTTAAGTACCATTTTAATTATTTTCGCGTGCCTTTGTTAATTCCTCTTTTCATCGCCCAAACGAACTCATTAGTACGACATTGGGTGTATCATTATTTTTTTACCATGTAAATTTCTTGGTCAAAGCAAAGCAAAACAAAGCAAATGATTTTTATTATACTTATTTTGTTTGTGGGTTGTTGGCTTTGTATTTTTTATCTCTGTTGCATGAGCGATAATTTTAAGTTGGCAAGAAAAGCACATATTTGATGTGTGACAAAAGAAGCGGCAAAAGCAACGAACGAAGTTGACAGAGGGCAAAAGTATATGTGTCTCGAGACGAGGAGCGCAACATGTGTGCTGAGGTTAAAGTTTGTGCGACCCAAAAGTGTTATTTGTTGAGACTTTTTGTTTCTTTTTCCATGTTTTTTGTTTATTTATTTTTTTTTTTGTTTGTCTTTTAACTAACAAAAGCAAGACAAGTTACAAGAGCGCACAAAAACAACTCAGTGTATTTTATTGTTGTTGAAAATTAACTTAAATCGTGTGTGAAAATGTATTTGACCTTTTTCTGGCATAATTTCCTTTTGCCATGTACGTCTATCTGTCTGTCTGCCTGTTTGTCGCTGTGTATATCCATGTGTGAGTTTGTTTGTTGGTGTTTTCTTTTTGTTGTTGCCAAAATGCTAAAAAATATTCAACAAATCAAAAAAAAAGAAACAAATAATGGAGGGTGCAAGCGTACATATATAAATATATATGTATGTGTGTGTGTGTGTGTGTGTTACACTTAATTGAAACTTTCGCACGCAAACATAAAAAAAATAAAATAAAACAAAAAAAGCAAGAATAAAATTTAAAACAAAAGCGAGAAAAAAAATCACGTATACGTAAAGTGTTGCCCGAAATGTCAAAGTGAGCAACAAGTTTATACATGTACATATATGTATGTGTGGGTGTGTGTATTTGTATGTCACTGTATGTAACTGTGTGTTTGAGTGTATAAATTTTATCCATTGTTCTAGAATACATACATATATGTATGTATGTATCTTGTTGTTGTTATTTTACTATGGT
This sequence comes from Phortica okadai, assembly GCA_034638295.1. Classification (NCBI taxonomy): domain Eukaryota; kingdom Metazoa; phylum Arthropoda; class Insecta; order Diptera; family Drosophilidae; genus Phortica; species Phortica okadai. Next base: position 45,466,963 of record CM067848.1, on the reverse strand, counting down.
AATTGGTGTTGTTGTTGTTGTTTGTTTTTGTTGTTGCTGTTGTCCACACGCTGCTGCTGATTTTGTCATTGTCGTTGGCAGCGGTTTTTCATTGCATTTGTTGGATGCGCGAATTTGCGTCTCTCTCAAAATCGATACTTAATTTATATTTATTTGCATACAAGAACTTTCACACACACACAGAATCATAGTGCAACACGCGCATACCATTTATCATTGTTTGTTTATTTGCTTACATACATTTTAGAGCGCTCAAGTCGAACAATGCCGATCGAACAATGTACATACACACACACACACACCACTCCCGACTCTGGCTCTGGCTCTGCCTCTGCCACATTCACCTCAACTGGCATCGTCGCCATCAACAACACTGTCTGTTGTCCTTCTTGTGCCGTGTCTTTCCTCACCAAGCATCCACAACTGAATTATTTCATCGCTTGTCTGTGGCTTTCAACCACGTGCGCGTGCGAACTTGTTGCGTTGACGTTGTCGTTGACGTTGACGTCGCTGCCACAGCTGCACTGAGCAAGCACATGAAGCTTGTTTCATTTTTTGTTAATTCAATTTTTTTTTTTGGTTTTGTTTTTCTTTTTTGGTCGTGTTATTTTAATTTAAAGCACAGTGAACGTTATGCAGCAACAACACCAACAATACCAACATCGTGTCACGCATGTCACGATGACTTTTATGCGGCGTAGCGTTTTTTGCGGTTCACAGTTATCAACATTTTAATTAACAGCTAATGTGGTTTAAGCGCCAAAAAAACTTTTCAAACCAAAAATAAAATATAATAATTCGTTTTATAAAATTAATTCATTTCAAAATGTTTTTCTCAACGATTTCAATTTCAATTACAATTTCGAAATTCGAAATTTGAACTTTTCGCTAGCAATTATAACTTTTCAACAAACACTGTGTACACGTGCATGTGTGTGGGTGTGTGTGTGTGTGAAAATATTATTATTGCAGGCATAAACACGGATATAATTTTACTGTGTGGCCTCTAATTAAATTGACATGCTGCACATGCCATTGAAATTATGTATAATGAACTGTTCAAACACAAAAGGACATTTCATTTTGCTTATGCTCGTGTTCATGTCCTGCGTTGGCTTCGGCATTGTGTTGGCGTTCAATTAACAGATTTCCTTTTGCAATAAAGTGCACCACAGATGACATGCTATAAATGAATGAATGTGTGACATATTTCGCTTGAATTATAATCGGATTTCATTCATGCATTCATTAGTTCATTTATCAAAGCATAAGATTATAGTGAAAATTCTAAAAATAGCCATCAACACGCGCGCACAAATCACACCACCGCCGCCCGCCCCCTTGCCGCGCCATCTAATTGCACTGATTAACTGAATGTCCTTTTTTTTTTTGCGTTTCACTTGAAATATAATGAACGAAAAAAACATGTATGATTAAAAATAATTGTGTTTGGAATTTTTTTGTTTTTTTGTTTTTCTTTTAAATTTAATATTATTAAAATTAAATGAAATTATTATGAATGAACAAATTTTAATCAAAGGTTTTTTTCCATACATGCTTCAAATATCAGCCACTGACGCATGGCAACAACAACAACAACACAACAATTAAACATAAAACTTAAAAAAAAATTACAAAATATTGTATAATAAAAAAATGTTAATTGAAATAAAATATTTATAAATGGCGTGTTAAATAATTCAGCGTCTGTCAGATGCTCTTAGGCTTGACATGCCCTCCAACACACACACACACACACACACACACACACACACACACACACACACACACACACACACACACACACACACACACACACACAAGTACACACAGGAAGATGGTCAAACAGTTGGACGGACGAAGTGGCATGCCTGAGCATAGCGCAAATATTGCTTTGCAATTGAATTGACATGCAAAGAGAACGTTTGCGTATCCGAATACGAATACGAATACAGTTGAATGAAATTTATGTTGCTTAATTGGATTTGTAGCAAATTAAAATGCAATTTTGCAGAAACACACACACACAGACAGATGTAAACACATATAGATACAAATAGAAATGCGCGAGCGCAGCAACAGTTTGCATTTGTTCATTCATGTATCTATCTATGTATCTCTCTAACAGACAGTTTGCCCATTAAACAATCGTTTTATCTTTGTTTAGTATATATACACATATACACATATATGCTGTTGTTGTTGTTGTTGTTGTTACGCTTGCATTTCAATTTGTTAGCGCTGCAAATGAAGTTGATTTCCTTGAGACATGCTTTGATAAAGCTCAAAATAGATTTGCCATTCAATTATGCCAAAGCCGTGCGCAAAAGACAAAGAACATGTTCGCGCCCACTTGCAGTACTGCGTTGCTTCATCTAATTGAGAGGCTTGACAAGGCAAGGCACGGCACGGCACAGCACAACACGCAAGTAATGCCAAGGGAGCGAACAAAATGTACCAAAGCTACAAGACTGGAGATTGGTAGTGAGTGTGAGAGAGAACGAACAATGATAGTCAATATTTGTATGCAGAAATAATGTAACAAGCGAGCAAGCGAGTGAATGAACAAAAAACAACAGCAACAGCAACAACAACAAAGACAATGCGCGCAAAACATAAAATGTCGCTGACATCTCTGATTGTGTGTCTTTGTCTATGCTTATTGCATGACCAGTGAGTAGAAGAAGAAGAAGAGAGTGAGTGAGTGAATGAGTGTAAGGCAGGCAGGCAGGCAGGGAGAGCAAAAGAGCGTAACAAAAGTAGATTGCCAGCAGCGTACAATGCACAACCACAACAACAGCAATAGCAACAACAACAACAGCTGCATTAATGACTGTGCATGTGCTTGTCAAGAGATGGCGCTGCTGCAGCAATCAGCAGTGAAGGCAGAAGGTAAAAGCATAGCAAGCGACATTTGTGGTTAATGTCAACTGTTGCATAGTCTACTCACTCACGCACGCACGCAGGCAGGCAGGCACTCACTCACGCACGAATGAAACTTGCTCATGGCTTGTTTGTATTTAAAAAAAAAACGATATTTTTATTTGTTGTATTTATTTTCTTTTTTTCTTGCCGCAAATTAGCTTGCATGTAGATACACTTGCATATCTATCTATCTACATACATATACACATACATACATATGTACATAACTGTACCTGCATGCAAACATACATACATAAGTGGCTAATGTGCTGATAATTGTCTAATTGACGCTCTCTTTAACTTTTTCTCATTGACAGTTGGCTGGCAACGTCATTGCAGGATCATTTACTGTAAACTTCTATGTGTGTGTGGGAAAAACTTTAACTTGTCATACAAACAACTTTTATTAATATAGAACAAAAAAAAAAAAAAAAAAAAACACGCAATAATTAAGTACTTTACATATATTGTCATTATTTACTTTTCTTTTTGTTTTTATATTTTAATTTTTGTGTTTTTGTTATATTTTTCAATTTAAATAATTACCACAAACATACTTTCATTCATTCCGTCATTTATACACACACACACATACGCACTTATGCTGGGTAAGCAAAAACATGCTCATATGTTTTCTCTTTCTTACATATGCGTGCATATTCGCTGGTTTGTTAATGCACGCCGGTAAGTATGCTACAAGAAATATATACATACATATATTACTTAACAACAACATTTATTGTTTAAGTAGCTGTTTGCAATGCCACATTGTGCAACTATTATGCTCTATGCTCAAGTATTTGTGTGTGTGTGTCTGTGTGTGTGTTGTGCACACACATACATACATATATGTACATATAAGCTTTTACATGCCGCTCAGAGCATTCACTTCTCAGTTAGTTCATTCAGTTCTGTTCCGCTCCGCTCAGCTCAGCTCTGTTTGGTTTAGTTGAGTTAAGTTGAGCTGAGTTGAGTTCCTTTGTGTTGTTGTTGTTGTTTTTGTTATTTTTTTTTTTTTTTTCTTTGCTACAAGTTTCAATTATTTTAAAGAATACTCGTACAAACACTATGAATGCTACTGAAATGTGCATGTCTATATATAGACATACATACATATGTACATATCTGCATGTCAGTGTGTATCTGTCTGTCTGTCTGTCTGTCTGTCTGTGTGTGTGAGTGTTTGTTAAAATTTTAATTATCACATGCAACCACACGTAAAATAATCACAGTTGTGCGCTGAATCTCTTAGATTACATAGAAACCACCAACTGTACCAAGTATATGTATGTATGTATATGTGTGTGTACGTGTGAATGTTTGATTCAATGTGCGTGTGTATAATTGTTTTTTGTTTGTTTGTTTGTTGTTTGTGTGTTAGTTTTGTAGCCGTAACGTTAGTTTGCCTTAAGGTGCTTGTTTTGCACTTTTCTATGCCAGCGATGTTGTAACTATGAAACGAAGTCTCTTTTATTGGTTTAGTTGCTCGACAAGCAAACAAAAAAAAATATACAAAAATTAAAAAATGAGCAAAAAAAAAAAAATATGAAAAAATAAGAAGTAAAACAACTTTCTAGTAAATAAAGATTTGAAAATAACTGAGCAACTTATAAAGACACCCAGTAGGAAATTGAACTGCTTCACAAGGCGTTCGGTAGGATTTTTTTTTTTTTTTAATGTTTCATTACTTACTCAAACCATACCTATATAACTTCCTTTCATACAGGGTTGATTGATTTCTATAGGCTTTAAGAGTTTGAAAGATCTTTCCTCACTCACTTCTCAAAAACTTTTAAAAAATCAGCTGACGCTTCTCTTCTCGCTTCTAAAAATGCTGAAGGTAATGTGCTGAAAGTTCGTTTGTAATAAAGAAAGTTTTAAAAGGGTTTTGTTGAAATTGAAATTTTTGCAGTTCAAACTTGATGACGCAAAAGTCCTTCCACGCCTGCTTCAAAACGCCTTCAAAGGTACACGGTTCACTTTAAGCTTAAAAGTAAAGCATTTTGAACGCCTTTTTTTATCAATATTCTTAATCTTTCTTCTGGAAAAGTATTTTCACCAAGCTATTGTCATTTTCCTTCTGGTCTTAAACGCACACATTCCTTCACACGCATGTAAAGTTAGACTGAGTTAAGTGGCTTTGCCTGCAAGTGTTTGTGTGTGTGTGTGTGTGTGTGTTGGTGACGATGATGGCAAAGATGAAGTTATCTGGAAGTATATATATGTATGTATGTATGTGTGTGTGCGAGTATTGCATGTTGGCCAATTGCCAAGGCATCGTTGATGGCCGTGCTGTGAGCAAAGTGCCAACGGTCGCATTTGTTGTCTGTTAATAGACTAGGCAATCGTTGTCAACATCGTCGACGTCGACGTCGACGTCATCGTCAACGTTGTCTTCATCATCGACGATGGATGGATGTTGTTGTGTTTGTTGATGTCTGAACTCTTGATGGAAGGGTTAAAAGAGAAAGAGAGAGAGAGAGCGAGAAAGATAGATTGAAAAAGACAGACACAAACACTTTGTTCTATATGCAATCGCTTAGCTGTTTTCACACCTTCTCGCACTTCAACATCCCGACCCATCACACCACACACACACAGACACAGAGTCATTGTCTTTGCCAAGTTTTCACTTTGCAATGTTGTAAAGAGACAAGAGAGAATTTTCAAGCAACTTTGTTATAAGCTTCATGTCCTTATTCATCGTCAAGCTCGACGTTCTCGTCCACGTCGTCTTTGGCATCATCATCTTTGTTGGCAAAAACTTTTTTGACATGCAAATGACAACAATGTTAGTGCAAAAGTCTTCTACAACAGCTCGACGACACTTGCATTCATGCATGCGTACGTGTGTGTGTGTGTGTGTGTGTGAAGTGCATATACATATGTATGTATGTATGACGGTTGACAAAAAGCGCAACAATGTTTTTTTCGTGTTTTATTTTAGTTTTCATTCGTTATTTTGAGGCAAACCGTAAAAACGACAATTGAATTTCAACCACAAATGCCACGCCCACCATTATTACCAACATTGTTGTAGTTGTTGTTGTACACCTCACGTACGTCTGTGTGTGTGTGTGTGTGTGTGCTTTTCTAAGCACTTTCGCTGCCAGCCCACTTCAAACCAACACTTTTCTCACTCTCTTTTTCGCCTTCCCCCCCGCCAACACTCCTTTGCCCAATTTTGCTTGGCTGAAGTACTTTTTTAGTACATTTGTTTTTTTGTATTTGCTCAAGTGCAAAATTCTTTGTTGTTGTTGTTGTTGGTTTTGTTTTTTGTGGCAAACCAAAAAAGCATTCTACGCCTCTCGCCTCGACCCCTGCGCGCCAACGTCACTGAAGCGGCACGACGCCATTTAAAGGTGTTAATTTTTTTTTTTTTAACATTTATTTTACACTTTCTGTTGCTGTTGTTGTACTTGAATATGGCCAGATTAGCTTTTTAGGTCGGTCATTTTAGTTAAATTTCGTTATTTGCTTTTTGCGGTCAACGTTTTTTTTTTTTTTTTTTTTGTTCGCTCCCCTTTTTTGTTTGTTTTGCTTTTGTTTGCATTTGTTTTGTGTTTGTTTTAGTTGGCTTGATTTGTTGGCGGCTCTTAAAACACCTCTTGAGGTCAGCTTGGCCTAATTTGGTGGCCAATTGTGGCTTAATTAAAAGGCATGGCCTTTAAAAGTACCTCTTTGCCAGCGTCGCCTTCGTTTTTTGTGCTTTTAAGTTTGTTTATTGTATAATTTTTGTAAATTTTTTTTTCATTTAAATGTTGTAAAATGTTGGTAGATTTTTAACAGGTTTTTGTTGTTGTTGTAGCAGTTATTTAATTGAATTGCAATTTGCGTAAACAATAAACCATTTAACATGGCATTTAGGCCATCATTTTGATGTTCGATCAATTTTACATAAATGCGAAATGTTTCGAAAATTTCAGTTTAATTGCAAAATGCAACAAAAACAAAAAACAACAAAAAACGAAAAACAAGTGTGCGTGTGGAGGACAAAAATGTATAGCATACTTTGCGGAGCGCACAGAATGAATGAATCTGATTAGTTGATTGTGTAACTGGCAGCAAATGTGCATGTGTGCGTGAGTGTGTCACTTGCAACGGACATGGCAAACGCAATAATGGAAACAAAAATGAAAAAACGAAAAAAATAGAAGGAAGAGTTTGAAAGCAAGCAAGAAATATCCCGCATTGAAAGTCAGTTAGACATGGCATGGGATTGCGTATGTGAAACGTAGAGTGCATTACGGCAAATCTCATTATTGGCGCTGCCAACTGTTTCACAGCACCACCAGCAACATTTCCGGTCGCTTTGCAGTGACGATTGTTAATCCAATTGAATGGATTGCATTTGGCCTTGGGTTATCTACCTGCTATGTGACTGACTGTCTATCTATCTATCTATATGTCTGTCTGTCTGTCTATTTGTCTGTCTTGTTGCTCGTTGGCTTGCTATGTGTAAATCAAATACGATTTCAACGCCAATACGAATCAATATGCGTTAACGCAAAGCAAAAGATGTGCAACAATAATAACAACAACAACAATAATAAAAATAAAAAAAAACAACATTGAGAATATTGCTTAACACCGATATGAAATTGAATTTTCAATAATCCTGTCAGCGGAAATTTTGCCCACGCAAGAAAAACTTTTGCCACTCGAGCAGCAACAAAATCGAAAGAAAAAAAATTAGAAAAAATAGAAAACAAGAAATACAATTGAAAAATGAAATGAAATCAAATGAATGAGATGACGAGGAAGAACAAAAAAATACTAACAGCAAAAAAACATATTCCACCTTATCGAAGTTTAAATAGTCTTCATGCACTTTTTCTATTTTTTTTATGTCATCTCATTTCTCAACTTTCATTATTTAAACTCATTGGGTTCCAGAATTATGATGATTCCTGATTTCGAATTTTTCTCATACAAGGTTTCCTAGATCAACTTATTTTATCATGTTAATTAAGACTGATGCCTTAAATATTGAGAGATATCCCATTGTTGGTGTAACAAACAACATGGCAAAGTTACAATGCCATAGAGAGGAAATACAGTTGAGTTGAGTTGAGTTGAGTTAAGCTGAGAGCATTCACAGCGGGAAGAGAAGCATAAATGCAACTCAAAGGAATAAGCAAGTAATTGTATCTAACATATTGTATATTGTAGATACATTCATGCAGGCGACAGTTATGTGATGAGTGTGCTTACAGTATGACACACACACACAATGCACACTCAATAGACACGCCTCAGCGGCATTGTTGATGACAAACATTATAATGACTGCCATGACGATGTTGATGATGATGATAATGATGATGATGTTGATGTTGAGAATGACGGCGACACCAGCAATCATAACGGTTTACATGCAAATCAGTATACTCAATACACAACAACAACAACAACAACAATGAAACACTGACAAAAGTTCGAACAATATCGATGGCACATAACATATGTATGTATGTATGTATGTATGTCAATAATTCTCCTTGTCTAACATTATGTCTGTCCGCTTGTCCAATTGTCTTTAACTTATTTCTGCTGTTACTCATGTCACCAGTGTGTACATATGTATGTGTGTGTGCGTGTGTCTTTCCGATTGATTGCATTGCACGCTCCATGCATGAAGGAAAGCTTGCCAAGCGTCGCAGCTAAAAAGCATAAAAACAAAAGCAAAAATAACATTAAAAAAAAATAGAAAAGATATAAAAAAAAATGAGGACAACAAATGTGACAAAAAATACAAAAAAAAAAAAAAAATACACTGAGAAAAAAATAGTTGTGCTCAAATCTATTCGCTGCCCTTCGCCTTGCTCGTCGCCCCATTCACACTTACTCGCTTTTTTTATGGTTTATTGAGCGCAAAAGGTGTGTCAACGCTGCGTACAAAATGGCGTCGCTAGCTACAAGTTTCAGCTGAAGTTGAGCAGCACAGCTCAGCTCAGCTCCACTCAGCTGAGGAGCGCGCACATTCGATATTAATGGCATGAGAGTGTTGCATGTCAAATGGTAACAGTTCAATCATAATGAACTCAGTCAATTTTTCTCTCTTTTTAACATTTTTTTTTTTATTTATTTTGAACTGATTCATGCGAATAAGAGGTGAAGGAGAAGGAGCATGAGTGCGAGTGCGAGTGTGAACAATGGCAACATGGCACGGCGCAAAAAGACGTTTTCAAGCGTATGCAGATGAGCTCAACAGGCAAAAAAGTGTGTGTGCGGTCCACACACACACACACACACACACACACACACACACACACACACACGCACACTTGTTACGCTACTTGTTTTGCATTTGGTGTACAATGGAAAAATAAGTTGTGTATGTGTGTGTGTGTGTGTGTGTGTGTGTGTGAGTATTAAATGTTGCACAACAACAATAACAACAACAAAAGCTGATTGCATATAAAGCAAAGAAATACAGAAGATAAGCAACAAAGAATACAAAATCGGTCGCCATGTAAAGTGATATAAATTGTTGCATACATGTAGGCGTGCGCGCGTGCCTTGGCAAGCATTTCGTGCTTAGCTAAACTTTTTTGCTTTTGCTTTTGCCTTTCGACTGTTTACTACAACGTTGCTTTCTACGCGTTCCGCCTTCTTTTTTCCTTCTCTCCTTCTCTCACTCTCTCAGTCTCACCCTTTCTCTCCCTCTTTGCCATTGTGTCACACACTTGAAGATTGAAGATGTCGTGTGTGTGAGTGTGTGTGTTGTGCAACGGTGCGTGTGTGCAAGAATTACGACTCATAAAATGCAATAAATTTCATTTGTTGGAAAATTGTTTCGAAAATCCACGTTTATGCTTACATTTCGCTCACGATAAACTTCTTCTCATTCCGCTCGTCGTCATCCTCCTCATCGTGATCCTGGTTCTCAAGCTGTTCCTAGTCCTCACGTTGTCGTTCAAGTGCAAAGTTCAAATGCGTATACGAGTATATCGTATTGCCACACGCGGCGTATGATTAATTTCAATTTTATGATTAATGTTGCGCTCACAACATTTATTGGATTTATTTATTTCTTTCTTTCTTTCCTTCTTTCAATGAAAGTTCAACGAGTTTTTTTTTTTTTTTTTTTTTTTTGTTTTTCATAAGCTTTGAATTGTTTTCGATTAAATTGCATTGATGTTTTTGATTTTGTAATAATTTTTTTTTTTTTTTTAAGTTCTAAGTTTTAAGTTCACATTCTGCTTGCTGAAACATGCTCACAACTCTTTTAACATTGCCCTCACCCCTCAACGGTATGCCGCCACAGCAACTTCAATTTACAACACGCTCGCGGTTAAAATATATTTCAATTACAAAATAATATCATGAAATGCATGCAGGGAAAAAAGTTCAGCATCAAACCGAATGTATAATACGCTATTGAGAAGTATTGAAATAATTTTTTTTTCGCATATAATCTGTTGGTCAATGCAGGAACCAACAGGAGAAAGCAACGTTAAGGAATGGCAAGTAAATGGCATGATAAAAGAGTGACAGTGAAACAAAACGTAATGAGAGTTGAAGCAATGGACATGTCAAATCAGAGGTGAGGAAGAAGAAGAAAAAGGGTAAACGAGATGAGAAATTTTGTTAGCTGTAAAATAAAATAAAATATCTTGCAATAACTGACAGTGTGCAATTTAAGCACAGTTTCTTTTCTTCATGCCTCCCTTCACACCTTCCTTCATGCCTTCCTTCACGCCTTCCTTCACGCCGTCCATCATGCCTTCCTTCACGCCTTTGTTTTTGCCTTCCTTTTTTCCTTCCTGCCTTTCTTCATGCCCTTATTCATGCATTCCCAACTACCTGGCTTGCAACGATTACAAATTCCTTTGCAAAAATGAAATACTTTCAACATTTACGTTTTCAATTAAGAGAAATAACAACATATACAAATTAAATATATATACATTTTTTGTGGAAATATTTTTGCATATATTTTTTTTTTTTTCAAAAACTTTTTTCAGAATTTTCAATTAAAATTTTAAACAAAAAATTAAAAAAAAAACCAAAATTGAAAAATAAATTGTTTACACATGCACACGAAGCAAAATTTATTCATGCTTGTAATAAATACAAATACAAACAAACAAACAAACAAAAAAAGTGCTGCCGCCAAATGGGCCAGAAAAAAATTGTATCTTTCTCAATCAACTCGAATTGAATTGAAGTAAAAAACCATAAGCAAAAGCGAATGTAACAGTAAAGATAATGAATGAATTCAGACGGCAAAAAAACATTTTTTTTTTTTTGTTAACACAAAATTGGAAAAAAAATAAATAAATAAAATAAGAAAATTAAAAAATATAAAAAGAGTAATAATCGAAAACCTCAAAGAAACAAGTGAAGCCAAATAAATGAGAGGCGGGCAAGAGGATGAGGCGTATTGCGGCAGTTAAACGCAATTTTATGTTTCAACACTTTAATGCCGTGGAGACAGGACAACAGCATCAACATCAGCATCAGCAACGACATTAACGTTGTAGTTGTTGTAGCTGTTGTGGTTGTTGTTGTCGTCAAATCAGCTTCAGTTACATTTATACTGAGCTCACAAATGATCATTGATGGCTTTTATATGCTGGCCAATGCTTTTGTTGTCACACACACACCCACACACACACACACACAGACACACAGACACACAACGAACACATTATAAGAGTTTCGACTGTGATGACGACAAGTCATTGAAGTATTTTGAGTGCTTTCTGCAACTGTGATTAAATACCAACATGCAATCAACAAATGCCAAAGCAAAGAATAAAACGCAAAATGAAAGAAAACGAAACAACAACAACAAAATCCAACCAAGCAACCAAGCAAGAAAATGTTGTCCTAACAGCTTTAAGGCAAAGGTGACGTGTGGTAAGTATAAACAGAAAATAAAAGAACCGAACAGAAAACCAATGAAAAAAAAAAATAAAAGAGAATGAGAATGAAAAAGAAAATCAGAAAATAGATGTAGGCAAGTGGCATGACAACATGATGCCGGAAGTTGAGAAGTGTTTCTGTGTGAGAGACAGGAAGGAAACGTGCAAGCAAAGAAAAAATTCTTTACAATACTTTGACATTTCAAACACACACACACGCACACACAGACAGACAGACAGACACACACGCACACATAGCAAGTTGCGCAGACATTTGATTTTTTTTTCATTTTTATTTTTATTGTTGTTGTTTTTGTTTGGCTTCACTTTGCGCTGTGATTTAACTCAACTTGATTCAATTCAAATCGATTTGACTAAAGACGAGTTAAGTTGAATTAAGTTGAGTTAAGTTTAGTTGCGTTACATGGCGTTGAATTTAGTTTATTGCCAAGAATTGTAATCAAGTGAACATGCCTGCGTTAAACATTAAACATTTTAGCACAGCGTTGCTGATCACTCAATCCTGTAATTTTTTCACGAAGCACCTGGCAAAGTAAGGGCATGCAAACATCATTCTAAGGAAGCACACAATGCATGCCCCGTTAGAAACACGAACTCAATACCCATTCCACGTGTCATGCTATTGTCAGCGAGAGTGCACGAGATACTTCTAACCACTCGCTGCTACTTACAGTGAGCATGTCATGCTCGGCTCATTCTTTTTGCCAAGGAACAATTTGACATTGAAAAAAACCACATTAACATTGCCAAAAGCATTGAATGGTGAATGGTCTATGAAGGCATGCCAGCAGTAAAAGAAGTCTCTTATTTCTGCTACATTCAAACATGTACAATTTGGTGTTTTTCGCATATTATGTTTCAAATGTGTTTTATCAAGCTTAACCATCCTTCATTCATCCCACACACACACACACACAGTGGCACATTTCACTTCATTGATCAAATACTGATTTGCCAAGCAAACCAAAGCAAAGCCAAAGCCAAAGCAGAGCAAAGCTTCCAACAAAACCGCAAACCAATTCAGCTTGGTTCAATTCAATGGACAGATTGAACATGATTCTGTTGCGACATCTGCAATGAATTTCCACTCGAAAATAGATATTTTTCCGATTATTTCTTTCACATCTTACTTTCAATAGCGTTTGTTATCGTTGTTGTTGTTGTTGCTGTTGCTGTTGCTATTGCTATTGCTGCTGCTGCTGCTGGTGATGTTTTTTGCTTTCGCTTTTGTTTGTATTTTATTGAACTTGTTTCTTGCTGGCTTTTGGGCGGGTTTCGCTTTCAATGAGACGATAATTGGTTTAAGTTTGACAGCTGAGTTTCTGTGCAAATACTTTTCTTCTTCTTCGCCTCTTCCTCCTCCTTCTATTTCTTTTTCTATTTTTTTTTTTTTTTTTTTTTTTTGGTGCTCATTGCGGTTGAATCGCCGCGCCGTTCTTGTTCGTGTTTCTTTTAATCTTTTCAAGCAAAAAGTTTATTCAATCGCGTCTATTAGTGTATGAGTGAGTGCTTAGCGTGCGTGTGTGTGTGTGTGTGTGTGTGTGTGTGTGTGAGCTTGAGCATTATTAGCAGCGTGAGTAAAAGTAAGCTGCTTTAAGTGGCGGGCGAGTGTGCTGGATGAAAGGATTAGATTTGAGCAAATTAACTTTAATTGCGTGATTTTATTCGATTTTTCGACGTGTTTGTTTTAATAATGAAACGAAGAAATAAACATTTTGCGAATATTTACACAGTCTAAGAGCAAAATAATTAAAATAATATTATTGCAAAGAAAGCAAAAAGATAAAACGAATATTGACGTTAAATAATAAAAAGAAAAGTCGAAGGAATTTTAAATGTAAAACGCAAACAAAAAAAAAAAAAAAAGCTTAAGCCTTAAAAAATACAAAAAAAAAAAAAAAATCCATAAACCAAAAAAAAAAGAAAAAAGAGTACAAATATGAATAAATAAATATAAAAGAGTAGAGGAAGCAAAAATAACAACAACAAATGCACTAAATTCCGGTTTGTGTTTTTGTTTTTGCTGGCAAAGCATAAAAGCCACAAGATGAGACCATAACGGTACCATGAGAGCAAAATACGAGCATTTCCATTCGCTAATCCATGCCAAACGTTCAAGGACTATCAACGCATTTATGATGCCAAAGTGGACGGCCAGCCAGTGAGCCCCAGACAGACACACACACACACGCTAGCTGACTAAAAGCATGGCGCAAACAACACACACACACACACACACAGCAGGGCCATTTTCCAATAAGGCGAATACAAGTTAGCATGCAATAAACTTGCAATATGCCAAAACAGCCAATATTGTATATTTTCAATGATGCCTTCCTCGCGCTTTATTTTCTTTTATTTCATACACACACACACACATACACACACATACATGTTTTGTGTTTTTTTGCACTTCTGTGCCGCGTTCAAGCGTTAAGTACACAATTGTCGATGGCATGAGCAGTTTCCATGAAGGTTACTTGGCTAAGAAGCGCGCACGCCAAAAAAAAAAAAAAAACCCAAAATAAGCATAACAAGAAGAAGAAGTAGAAAAAGTTGTGTTGCGTTGTGTTGTGTTGTGGCAGACGGTGTGAATGGCTTAGCGGGCAGCGCGAAGATGTTAAAGAGTGTGAAGAACAAACGCACAAAATAATAAGGCGAACATCGAACGAACGAACGAACGAACGCGCCAATGAACAATAATAGTGAAAGGAACCAAAAAAAAACAATCGATTTTCCGGATTTTCTGACAGCGACGACGACGACGGACGACAGACGACAGACGACAGACAACCGACGACTCAACCTTTAAAAAATGCGCTTAAGTTTTATTGTATGCCAATCTCATTAACTTCTTTTATTATTTTTTGTTTTTGTATGTTTTAGCCAATGTGTGTGTGTGTGCGTATGAGTGTGTGATGGCGAAGCTGACAGTAACGCAGCTTCCGTTCAATGCTCTAAAAGGGCAAAGCATAATAACCAATAAACGAGACGCAAGCAAGCAAGCAAGCAAACAACAACAACAATAACAATAACAAAAGCGACTGAACGAAAAACGATAAAAAATAAAGCAATATCCTTCACTTATTTGACATTTGGGGTATCATTAATGAGACTGTTGTTGTTGTTGTTTTTGTTGTTGTTGTTGTTGTTGCTGTTGGTCTTGTAGGGAATTGGCTTGACTTTACTTTGCACCAACCTAACCTAACCTAACTTAACCAACGAGACTACTTTTTATACACTCTCTCTCTCGCTCTCTCTCTGTCTCTTTTACTCTCCCCTATGAATACTTCATTGGCAATTTTAGTTATTTGCTTTTGTTCTTGGCATTTTCGGATTTTGTAGTGTTGTTTTTATTTTACTTTGCTTATATATGTATACATATATATACTTTTTTTTTTTTGGTTTTTCTGTTTTTTTCGGTTGCTTCTATTGTTATTGCTTCTTTGCCTTCGACGAAAAACTGTTCAGTCAAACCTTTAAAATTCAATATGCAAGCAATCTTATGATTAATGAGCACGCCACCAATCGCAGTCACACACACACTCACACACACACACACATGCACACAAAGCTTTGTTTATAAGTTAGCAAGCCAGAAAGCAACTTTGGCTTGATGATGATGACTTAGACAAACAATTGAACGTGAGATTTGTACGGATTTCGATTTAAGCTGCTGTCAAATAATTTCCTACACACGCTGCCTCACTCTTCCAGCCTTCTCTCTCTAACCCATTCGTGTGTGTGTGTGTTTTGATTTCAAATAATTTTCTTGCTACTTCTTCAGTTCGTCCGTCGGTCAGACTTTTTATTTATCTAACAAATCTTTCATTTGCTTTTAAACATAAAATCAATTTAACTTTTTCCGTCACTCAAAGTCACTTCAATCATTGCTGTCTTTAGCAATCAACTTCAATCTAAACAGTTTTCTAAAAGATTAAGAAGATCATGCGAAAGTTAATAAATTATTTATATTAGTTTTTGATTATCTAAGTCAACTTACATAACAAATTAAACTTCAATTTGTTGTATTAAAAACTTGACCTGAAAACTTTTATTTAATTCCTCTTTTATGTTTGAAGCACTAAATGAAAATGTTTTTTTTTCTTCATTCTTCCTTTCTTGACTAAGGTTAGTATTTGCGCAGGACACTCACAAATTGGTCACTCTAATTGCATCATGTACAAGAACCACAAATTTGTCCATCCTTAGCCCAGTTTTGAACCGTGGTACAGTAAGCGTATCCTTGCAAAATCTTTGCCTACAAATTTAAAGTTCATCCACAAAAAGCTTTGAAATTTGAAATACACATTTATACCAAATCGACAAAATTTCCCAAAAACACACCAATAAGAAGATTTAGAGAAAGCAGGACTTAAGGACTTTTCAAATATAATCCACGTTGAGATTTGTGGAAATTAATACGAGGTACATTTTCTTTAAATTCCCCCAACTTATTTTCCACACCAAAGTCACATTCCCCGGGTGGATTTTAATTGTCCTAGGTCAGGCGAAATAAAAAAATCAGTAAGGTGCGGGAGGGCGCTAACTTCTAGTGATGCACGAAGTTTTCTATACAACGACGTTAAATCTAGCTTCTCTTCCTCTTCTTCATTTTGTATGGCAGGTACCAGTTCCAGTGGTTAGATATAGCCGGTTCCGACAAATGATTCACTGCGTAAAGAGTATAAAAACGGATTTTTCGTTGATATTTTTATTATTCTTTTTGTTTTTATTGTTAATAAAATGCACATTCTTATTCTTATTATTCATTGTGTTTTAAGTATTATCGCATGATTAGTTTTTCTCTCTTTTTACAATTTTTAATGTTGTCTTTTCCAAAAAGTTTTACATTAAAATTAAATACGAGTAAAAAACACAATAAAAAAAAAACACTATAAGTTTGAATCTCTTCTTATCACGCTTACAATTACGACATATAAACAAATTATTTCTTGGTGTTATTTTCTTTTTTTTAATTTTTTATTTTGTAATAAATTATTCCGAATTTCGATATTGTTTGAAAAATATAAAAAAAAAAAAAAATAACAGAGATAATTAAAATTGTAATTAACATAAATCTCAAGCACGTAATTAATAATTAATTAATAATATATATTATGCTGTTTGTGTGTAAATATGAAAAATGCATGTGGATGTGTATCTGTGTGGTGGATGTGTGTGTGGCATATAATACTTTTGTTTTCAATATAGGCTAAAAATTTTTAAATCTCGCTATATCGAAATTTTATTTCAACGCACAGAAACCGATTTTATTATTATTCCTATTTTTATTTTTTCATATAAAATTCAATTCATGAGATTGATTTATTCATTCAACAGAATAAAATTATTGTCGCGCATAAATCATTAAAAATACAAGCATTGAGAAAAAATCTTTTGGCACGACATTTCTTTTTAATGAGTAACAAATTTTATCATAAAACAAATGAGATTAAAAAAATACATAAATAAAAATAAAGAATTCAAATCAAGAAACAAAAAACAATCTTCAGCTATATTCACTTAAGTTGTGTTGGTGTGTGTGTGTGTTAAAGTGTGTGTATGTGTATATGTGTATGTCTATATATGTGAAGTACACAAAACCAAAACGATAATTTGTAAAATTTAAAAAAATATATATGTATATAAATTAAATCCACTTCTACTACGCTTAAGTATTTTCAAATATTGGGGATTCATTGCAATCTTGTACCGTCTCGCGATACTTGGAGAAGAGACCACGCACCTTGCTAAGTGGTGTTCTATAAATAGATTGCGAAGTGGTAGGAGTGACAACTGCAATCGGTGTTGTTGGCAGAGCCGTGTTGGTAGCGACAGTATTGGCCACACTGCCTTGACTGGCCGCATTTGCAACATTTGCAGCATTTGTAGCATTTGCAACGGCCTCCGCTCGCAAACTGACACTAACTGATTTTAACTTCGGTGTGACCAATAAACGTCTATTTTTACCCGTTAGTTTATATAGAGTTGATTTGTCATTTGCGAATGTTTGCTCATTCATCATAAATTCTATTAACGGCATCGAACCTTTCTGCTGGCCAGTTTCCTGTTCTGATTGTTGTGTCAGCTGTGTATCAGACAAGGATATGCGTGGCTTGTGCGTCTTAACTACGAGTGTGGGCGAGGGGAATCTATACAGAAATAAGGAAAACATTATGAATCTAAATTAACTAATATTCTCTGTTAAAAACTTACTGGTCCATTTCTTCACTGGAGAAGCGCAACATTGCCTCTTTCCAGGCAAAAATATTGGGGAACTTCTCAATTTCGATGTCGGCATTTGAAATTGCAATAAAGACGTCCAAGTCACGTTTTGTTGGCTCATCACTGTGTAAAAAAAAAAAAAAAACAAACAATCAGTTATAAAGATCTTGGTTATATATCAATGCTGACAATTTAAACGTACCCAAAAATGTACAATTTGTACTTTTGCTCTTCAATCATTGAATCTGGCGTGCGAATCCCAGGTGGCGTATGGAAGCACTCATCGTCTGAACCACAATTTGACTAGAAAAACAAGTTACCATAGATAATAAATAAAATTGAATAATAATTATATCTTTATTTTATTTTTAACACACCCAAAACTCCTCATCAGTATCGTCATTTTCCTCTGTACCGTTTTGAGATTGTACAGTTGATGCAGAACTGTCAGAGACAAATGTGACATTAGCAGGTTGTGTTGACGATTCTGACTGCTGCTTATCCTTAATTTCAGCGATCTCTTTGGCCTCAAGCTGCTGAGCATAAAAGGACTCGGTGCGTTTGCGACGACTTGTCTTACGGCTTAGATTCGCTTCCCACTGACAATCGCAAGCTTTCTCCTGCGCCCAAGCGGCAGAACATAACTCCTCGGTTTTAAGATAATCTGGCAGTTCATCCGCTGCAACAAGATCGAATTGCATTAAGTTGTATTCTCAATTTTTGGTTTTAAATCACATAAACTTACATGATTGTTCTAACATTTGTAGCATATGTGCAAAAACACATTCTAAATGTTCACGACGTTCGCCACTCTTAATCAGCTGACTACGCAACATATCTTGTATCTTAATCTTGTTGGCTAGCATTACCTCCTGTGATTGCGAAATATAAATCGCGACCAGATTGCCAATACGTGAATGAACTTTGGAGAAATCGACCGTGTGAAAGCGTGTATCTTCCTTAAAACTACATATTAATGATTTCAGTCTTTTTAATTCGGAAAGCAAAGTGTCATTGATGGACACAACGTTGTTAATATTGTTGACAATTGTTTTGGTCATACGCTTGGCGAAAACTTGTAATGATTTCTCTACGCATGTGTACGATGTGTTCGCCTGCGGTATAGTTGTTGTAATTGTTGTCGCAAGCTGTGTTGCTAATGCGCTTGTAGTGGCAGTGAATGTCGATGTCGAAAGCATGGAAGCATGCTGTGGAAGTGACAATTTTGCTGGCGTCCCGTCAAAATTATTGAACATACGTTGGCCATCACCGTTGACACCGCATTTCGATAGAGCACTGCACAATTCGGCATAATCAAGTTGCTTTGAAGGCCTTTCTGCAGCTTCAATCATATTTTTACGCTCCACAAAATACTGCTCAAGTTTCTCCAAACCAACTGGCTGTGCAATATCAACAAACTCATCAAGAAAATCCCAATGTTCGCTCCAATCGACATTCTCCTGTTTAGCCAACTGACGGCCAATCACTTCCAGACCTTTCTCAAAATCAGTGTTCTTGATATGACGCTCTTTATAGCTGTCATCCAGCTCACTCGAATTGAATGAATTTTGCAAAGTCGGTGAATTGAGTATGTCAGAATTAAACGAATCTTCAGCGCTACGATATAACTTGAAACGACCATTCCTAGCTGGCGTGTTTGGAAATGCAATAGTGCCAAATTTTTCGTAATGTTCCAACGAACTGCCACTTGTGTGCGTGCTGTTATTGTTAGCTTCAATTCCGTAATCAATTAGGCTATGTTCGTCAACCGGTTCTGGCTGATTTGGTTCGACATTTATTTGTTGATTCTCAGGAAACTTTTCATGATTTCCATTTTGCTTATCAGCTAATTTGCAATATATTTCTCCATTCATACTTTCAATTCCTGTGCTATCGACGACTTCTTCCTCTGGCAGTGCTAATTTCATGTCTTTTATCGTGTCCAAAGGTTCAGAACCAGTCCCGAAACCATTGATTACACACTTATTTCCTGTACTAGGGCTAAAAAGCATGCGACGTCGAAGTGGAAATGAAATGCTTCCTTTCGAGGGCGTAATACGGTTCTTAACACAGTATGGTGATTTCAGGGGTGTAATTTGACGCATGGGTGACGGTGATGATGATGCGGCAAGACGTGGCGGTGTCTTCCAACGACGACAAAACTTTTGCGCTTGTTCCATGTTCATTGGGCCAGCCAACGCTTTTATTTTATAATCGGGATTGTGCGGATCACCGACCTCTTCACTATTACAGAATTCCTGCAAGCAATAAACGTGATGAATCAGTTAACCAAATAAAGTGGCTATACTTACTGGCGGATTGTTTGATGAAAAAGGTTGACCAACTTGAGGGGGCAAAGTCAAATCAGGTGCGCGTAACACGGGTACAAAAAAACGCTCAGTCAGAAGAAGCTCGATCTTGCGATATACTTCGGGATCAGGATTACGTGCACGCTGGCAAATTATCTAGAAATGATATTAAGTTTTTTTTTACAATTAAATATTCGCCTACTTATGTATGTGGTATACACTCTTAGAAAAAAGCAAAACAAACAAAAAAATATTATATTTTTTAAAATTCCTAAGTGATCCTTACCACATAAATTGCATGTTATTGAAGAAAGAAATCAAATACTTACATCTTTTGGCTTTTGTCCATCTTTATTAGCCAATGATTTACACTGAACAAAGGAAGTCAAGACTGCAACTACCTCAACATGACCATTCTTCGATGCAAAATGTAAAGGCGTCTCGCTACGTCCCTTGTCCGGCATGTTGAGATAATAATCCAACAAGGTATTGGTCAGCGTTGCGCACATATTCGGATTGCCGCGCTTGCCCGTATACAGGCTGGCGAAGCGTCGATCGGACACCGCATGCAATATTAACTCAGCAATGCGTGGCTGATCGAATTGTGCACAAATATGCATTGCATTATATCGATAGCCTTCTTTAAGATTAGACGGTGTATCACCCGAACTAATTAGATAACGCGGATTCTCCAATATATAACGATGCACCATATTATAATCACCGGCCTCAATTTTCTTCCGAAATTCGACGAGTTCTTGTTTTGTGGGTGCACGAAATGGCGGACGCTCTGCAGATGCTAATGTGGCAAGGCCGCTGGGAATGTTGACAATACCGCTACCGCTCGCTGATACCGGCAGGGAAGCACTAATTGTTTGCGGATTGCCGTTCGATGTGTTATTCGTCCAATCACCATTGCTTTGAGTAGATTCATTGCCATCACCATTAGCCTCATTATTGCTATCTGTACTGGTGGCTTCAGGGAACGAAACGCTTGGATTGGTGCTCTGAGTTGCTGTAGAAATGGCTGAAGGTTGTTCTAAATTGTACGGCAGTGTTAGTTGATAAGGCGTTTTTGTTTCATTGTCAGCACACTCACTCTTCACTTTTCCGCACAGCTTCATTGATTCTACACTCTCGAAACCGAACTGCACATATCGTAAAGCTTGCTCGATATTGGGAAACTCTCGCAGACGTCCCTCCTTGCACTGACGTAGTACATCAAGCGCTTTCGATTTCTCCTGGAATATCAGCCAATGCGCTGAATCAGCTAAAATAAGATGATAAAAAATAAATAAACATTAATAATATTGATGAGAGAACAATAGGTTAATCTATTTTCATCTTCGAGTTCTAGGAAAACATCATTACTGCCGTCAAACCCTCATCATTGACAATTTGGGTTAAATCTATAATTTCACTCTCACCCTCCCCCCGGGCAGGTCTATGCCAAATTTAAGTGCCATAAATATTATTGTCTATGACGCCAAATATCAACAAGCTACAACAATGCGCAAAGGCAATGAACGATCAAAAATAAAACGAGAACAAAAAAATACGGAAAATGTGCTGATAGGCACAGCGTAATAAATGTATAAAGCAAAACAAAAAAATCGCAAAAACACGTTGTTGCTTTTGGCCGCAACGATGGCGACAACAACAACCAGAACGACGACACGGACAAATTGAATGACACACTGTCGTAATCGCAGTCATAGCTGATGGGCAAGACAAGCGTGCGCGGTATCAGCCAACGCAGCAGCTTGGCCGGGTACACAGACAAGGCAATCGTATCGAAAGATTGTGTCAATGATGACGACGTCTCTAATGCAACTTATACGCGAGAAGTGCATGGCACGTTGGGGACAGGGGTTTACGTTGGTGTCGCTACCACCGCCGTCATTCTGTCGCTCCCTCTCCATTATTAGCATAAGATAAAAATATTATCGTGAGGGCGCTAAATGTACGACCGGGCTATCAAAACGGGCAAGACGCACGCGTAAACAGTGCGGGAAGGTGAATTTACACAATGCCATTGCCTCAAAAAACTCAGGCGCAATATTTTAAAATATGTTTTATCGAAAATAATTGTTTTCGCAACTGTTCTTTGCGTTGAATGACAAGTGGTTGAAACTGTGTTTTTACTGTGTGGGTAACGAATGAACTCCAGCCAGCCAAAGACAGACGAAAATTTAATGACAAAAATGTGTTTAACTGCATCTAATTAGATTAGACGTACATTAAATAAAAAGCTGCTGTAAAAACATTACAACCACGCCCACATGACCCGTTGCATGACACGAACTGTGGCCAAGTCACGGACAGACAATCGTTATACATCGCAGTAGGGTATACAAACTACGGCTGGCCTAATTTCAGCACAGCAGCCTCATTTATTATTGAAGCGCGCGTATGACGTGATCTCGTTTTTGTTTTGTATGCTTCGTTTAATTTTTTTTCCCGACCATTTTTTTTTGGTTTTTGTGGCCTTTCTGCGTCAACAAAAAAAAAAAAAAAGCAAACTATGAAAATACTTTCATTTGGCACAAGTAAAAGGCTAAAATAGTCCAATTGGCTCCAATACATATGTACATACGTGGAAAGTGTTGAGAGAAGGAAAACAGTAACAAACTTATAAGTAACGGCAACGCAAATAAGAACCGTAATATGCCGTTAAGTTTGATTTGATTACGACAATTTGCGTAATTTTGAGAAAGGCCAAAACCAAAACTCAACACCCGCTGATTTATATACTCACGTGGGTAATCTGGATCGTAAGCCGGCTTTACAAAACCAGGCTCCGTCGGGTGTTCAACCGGTTTGTAATTGATGGCAGCAACAGAGCCGGGACAAAGTTCCACGGAGCCTTCGAAATTTGTTTTGGTCGGAATATAAACGCCGTAGAACGACATTTTGCTACGACGCTTTAAGAAACCACCGCGACGGTTTCGCAGAACGACCGACTCTCAGCAGCAGAGCACGCGAGCGTGCAGCAATGGCTGCACAATCACAACAACAGTTACAACAACCACGGCAACGGTGACGACGAACAAGCGCCAAAAGCAAAACGTACAAACAATTTTTCGCAAATAAGCAACACGATACAATTGTTTATATTTATATGTTACAGAAACTTGTTTCGATACAGTCTTTTGAACAGTCTCGTTTACTTTAAGCACACACGCTCCGTAACTCGTTATTTGTATGTCTTTGCAATTATTTTGCGAGATAATAACACAAACAAAAAAATTTGCGTCTTTCTCGTTGGAGTTCCATTGGACTTACAAATACAGTAGTATGTTAGATAACAGTCGGTATTTCTGTTATTGACAGAGGCGAGAAAGAGACGGGGCTTGAAAGAGTGAAAGAAAGCATAGAAAAACGCCGCTTAAAATGTTGCCCAAAACGGGCAATAACAGAGCTGTTAAGTCTTACAGTGGCAGTCACTTGACGTATGTTCGCGACAAATGTCAAGTGACATGAGATGGTACACCTGCAAGTCTCTAGGTACGTGACCGATTGTCTGAAGTCTAATTTACTCATCTCTTAGTAACGAATTTCGGATTTGAATGCGGCAGAGATTTTTGGGAGAAAAAATCAGTTAATCTGTCTTTGTTAACTTAAACTTTACGAAAATTGTTGCAAAGTACTTTCCCAAAAAAAATATTTAATGATTTACGAAATAGAGCTGGGAAACAATCGATGGCACTATCGAGGTCATTAACTCGTTATTTGTATGTAAAAACACAAACAAAAAAATTTGCGTCTTTCTCGTTGGAGTCCAACACGATAGAGCTGGGAATCAATCGAAGGCACTATCGAGGTATCGAATATTTACCTCTCTGAGCCACTATCGATAGTATTTTGTCACTATCGTTCCCGCTTTTATAAGTGCTTACTAGTTTTTTAAAATGTACTAACAAAATGTACTAAATATACGAATTCGTCAATATAACTTTATGAATAATGTTAAAAATCAACAGGCTATTATTATTAATGGTTGGTTAATGTTTTAAATGTAAAATCATGCCAAAAAATAATGTAAAAGTAACTTTACAGCAAAATTTTAGGGTTTTTTGGAAGCACAATTTTCGAATGCAACGCTGTGGCAAAAATGTAAACAAACTGCTTCCTCTTCTGGTCCAATTGACTCTGTTATGACACTGCATAACATACATTGGTTTAGCCTATGTCGCGGTGCACTCCATGGGGATATTTCCCTACCCTCCATTATTTTAAATCACCCTTTTCACGATTTCTTCCTCTTGTGGTTGTCGACGCTTTTGATGCAATTTGTTGCTTTTGAGTAAATATGGGCTCGTACGCGTTTTTCCCAAATCCGAGTCATTTCGCGCCATTCTGAATTTCGAATTATTAAATTTTCATTCAATTAACTTAATTTTCATCAAAATGTCCCACAATACCAAACAACATGGTTGGGTTGTAAGAGACCCACAGACGAATTTAATTAAATGCAATGTGTGTAATGAAGGGCTCCCGGAGGGATCTTTTAAGGTTTGAAATTTTCAGTTTTAAAAACTGTTGGTTGCAGTTCACACGTTGGGGTGGTAGACAAATGCGTTCAATACGGCGTATATCATCTAGAGTGTTCTCAGCCATGGCGTGTAGTTAGCGGTTACTTCACCCGCAAAATATAGTATTCCATTTCAAATACTATATTTTTATGCCAATATTTACTAAATATATAATATTCTATTTCATATGCAATATTTTGTCAATTGCGGTGTTCACGCATTTGTCGTTAACCTATGAATGTATGGAAATATGAACGTTAACGACGAAAATGCGTGAACACTTTTGAACACACGAAAAAACGTTACAAATCATTTGACTGAATATTAAATAAATCAGTTTATGTGCGTAATTTAGTTTCTTGGAGGGAAATATTTTTATTTATGCATGAATATAGAATTAATTAACTTATTGTAGTAAAATTGTGCACAGGTCTAGGCCCTGAGGGAGAAATTGAGTAAACATTGGATGAATTTATGGACGACAATGTTGACATACAATTGTGCCATCCAGTGACGAAGTCGAAGAGCCAAAATCTGCATTTTGATGCAAAAG
Source organism: Phortica okadai (assembly GCA_034638295.1). Taxonomy (NCBI): domain Eukaryota; kingdom Metazoa; phylum Arthropoda; class Insecta; order Diptera; family Drosophilidae; genus Phortica; species Phortica okadai. The sequence goes on along the minus strand of CM067848.1, from coordinate 45,441,519 downwards.
TTGTATGTGTTGTGTGATTGTTTCTAACATAAGAGTATTCTTTACAAAGGTAGTTATATGGAGTGAAATTGGCAATGTAATGGTTTATGTTAAGTAAGGTGACAGAATAACGTACGTCTTTTAAAATTAAATTCTTCCGAAAGTACAGCCACTTTTTCATAGAAAATAACTAAAAATTGCCATTTTCATATTTTCATACTTCCATAGGTTAACTAACAACATGCCTCGGGGTCAATGAAACTCTATGAAAATTTGGCCTGTGTATTTTGTTGTTGGAAATTTAACTTTTCATAGACTTATAGGTTAACGACAAATACGTGAACACCGCAAATAATATCGATACTATCGAATATTTATGTGAAAAACATCGAAAATATCGAATATCGTCACTATCGATGTTTTTTGTTGTTTTTGTTGTTGCTGGCACGTACGGAGTGTCGTGAGTTAGATGGCCACAAAATGCAGAACTCCAAGATACAGAGCCCAATATTCTATTTTATATGTAATATTTGTCAATAATATCGATACTATCGAATATTTATGTGAAAAACATCGAAAATATCGAATATCGTCACTATCGATGTTGTAATATTTTGTCAATAATATCGATACTATCGAATATTTATGTGAAAAACATCGAAAATATCGAATATGGTCACTATCGATGTTGTAATATTTTGTCAATAATATCGATACTATCGAATATTTATGTGAAAAACATCGAAAATATCGAATATCGTCACTATCGATGTTTTTTGTTGTTTTTGTTGTTGCTGGCACGTACGGAGTGTCGTGAGTTAGATGGCCACAAAATGCAGAACTCCAAGATGCAGAGCCCAATATTCTATTTTATATGTAATATTTGTCAATAATATCGATACTATCGAATATTTATGTGAAAAACATCGAAAATATCGAATATGGTCACTATCGATGTTGTAATATTTTGTCAATAATATCGATATTATCGAATATTTATGTGAAAAACATCGAAAATATCGAATATCGTCACTATCGATGTTGTAATATTTTGTCAATAATATCGATACTATCGAATATTTATGTGAAAAACATCGAAAATAGCGAATTTGACAACACTACAATCAACTGTAATACTTTGTTGTTTTTGTTGTTTTTGTTGTTGCTGGCACGTACGAGTGTCGTGAGTTAGATGGCCACTATAAGCTAACATAATAGCTTGCCATACAGTCAGGGTTGCCAACTTGGGGGTTTTCCCCCTAAATTTAGGGTGTTTTTGAGTTGAATGGGTTTTTTTTGGGGGTGCTATGTTTTTAGGGGTATTTTTAGGGTTTTTTTTTAAACTTTGTTATTATTATAATAAAGGTGTTCACGACCAACTCAGTAACGAGGCATTACTTAATTGACGGTAAGGCGATTTTTTTTTAATAAAATCGCAAAGAACATCTGGTAACGTTGCAAAGTTCATTTGAGAGCAACAGAATTTTAACAGGGCTAAAGAGTGGAATTGTGAGATCTTGTTGATTTTCAGTGCTGTAAGAGGGGGGTAACAACGCTGTTAAACCGATAATGAAAATCAAGTGCCGCATGTTCGCTTAAAATTTTAGGTAGCAAGAGGTGGTACACCTTCAATTGGTTGAGAAACGCAAACGGGCCATTTGACACAAGAGTGTCGCCGACGTCGGCAGAGTGTCGGCAGAAGTGGAAGAGCAAGAAAAATGAAACCGGGGTCGGAAAACCTCCACGATTGGAGATGTGGCTAAAATCGCCAGTGGTGGAAGCGCAACATGTGCTTTGTCAATCGAGAAATATGGCAGAAATAATACAGTGACACAACAGTGACACAAAAATGACTCGAATCCTCTCTCGCTCTCAATTGAGCGAACATCATCTCTTGCTCTCAATCTGATTTCCAACGCGTTGTTTGCCTTATGTTTTTATATAGAACCCCGTCACTTGAACCATAATACAATTACTAAAGATAGTCTCATCGGCTATCGAAACGTTCGGGTTTTGTTCGTGTGCGTGTTCGTTTTTTGATGGTTTTTTAACCATTTTTTTTTATTTCAATTTTTGTCGTTTGTTTGACTGGACGTGTGTCGTTCCGTGGCTCCCGCAGATAGTTCGCTCAGCGTAAATTTTTTTCAATTGTTTAGACGTATCCAATTTAGAAAAATTAAATAATTCAGATACTGATTTTCTAGAAATTGTATGGTTTTTAGGGGTTTTTGATTTGTGTTTAGGGGGATACAGTTTTGAAAGTTGGTAACACTGCATACAGTCTGCGCTCGCAGGCGAAACAAAGCCAAAAAAAAAAAAAAGTTAGATGGCCACAAAATGCAGAACTCCAAGGCTAAAATGGATGAAATTAAAACGAAGTTTATGGATCTTTTGCACAAACAGGTTGGTGTTTTAACATATAAATATGAAAAATGATCAATTTATGATATTTGCGTGCAGACAAATCGCCAAATGAAAATTCCAGCAATGGGGTTCTCGGATTACTTCATACAAACCGTAACGATGGACGGGGGGGAAACGGCGCAAAGTGGTGCTGCTAAGGCTGCAATAAATGTAGACGCGCATCAAAAGAATTTAGCTCACGAAAGTGTCAGTGGTATCGACGACATACAAAATCTGGGGGCGGTTGCAACCAACGCACAAAAATCTGATCAGGAAATACTTGAGAGCATTGAAGGAATTTACTACGAAAACGATAGCAATCCTCAAATGTATGAACTTGAGGTAAGTCCTGTTTAAATTACATTAGCTGAACTTATGCGGAAGTCTAATAATGCAATTAACCTGACATTTTAGAAAGTGCTCCGTGCTGGTGTCGATTCCAAACGAATTGAAGAAACTATGGCACAACTACGCACACAACACAAAGTACTCTCCAAGCAAGTTTTGCAGAACATACTGGAGCAGCGCAGCGCTTGTAACATAGAGTTTGCGGCCATTAACGATATTCAAAAAGATTTGGAGGAGTCACTATGGACTTGTCGCAAAGCGCGATCCTACCTAAACTACGCTCGCACCAATCTAACGACGACAAGTCTTGAAATACTTGCCTCGTACAAAAAGCGAGAAGTTATAAAGGACGTGCTAAGCATATTGAGTGCAATAAAGGAATTGGTATGCAGTTGTAGGCCAAATTGTATGTATACGTAATTTATACTCTTTATTGCAATTTACAGAGAACAACGGATGTCGCCGTTCAAAAATTACTGGCCGATCATAACTACTCCGGCGCCATTTCACTTTTGCTGAAATGCAAGGGCTCCGCCGAATCGTACATGGAGTACACTTGTGTACAATCACTGCACAAAAAACTGCAAGAAACCATGCTCCTAATGGAATTCCAACTGGACACAGTTCTTAACGAGATGGTCTTGAATTTCGAAATGCGCAAATATGCTAATCTACAGGAAGCTTACAAGTTGATGAATAAGTCATTAATTGCAATGGATCAACTGCACATAAATTTCATTTCAGCAATACATTCCTCGGTGAATTCTGTTCTTCGCGGCTACAATGATCCGTGCATTGACGAGAATGTAAAGTTCCTTTATGAAACACTATGTGAGCAAGTGACTGCTGACAAGTACATTCCCTGCCTGATAAGTTTGTGCAAAACCTTCTGGACAATATTGGCCTCCTATTATCAGATTGTGATGTGGCATCACAACTATAAACTGTATCCAGCCGAGTTGGAGGACTCGCCGGATATGTATATACAAGAGAAACTAAAAAAGGGTCAATCGCGCATTTGGAACGATATTTTAACGAAAGTGTGCATCTTCCTTCAAAGCACAAAACTGATAACGCTTAAGTATGATCAGTTCATACAGGTGCTTTCGATTGTACAACGTCTCAAAAAGGTTGGCATTGAATTCTGTGGCGAACAATCGGAAAAATTGATCGAAACGATGCAAATGCAAAGCGAAGAGTTTTTTATTCGGTATCATAGATCGTGTGTAGAAGAGATTTGCCTCTTCCTCGATAATGAATCATGGACAGTTGTCGATTCGTTCACAAACATATTGCAGTTGCCGGTAAAATGAAATATGAAATCTTTTAGAGTAAACAATTATTTTACTTGATTTTAATTATAGGAATTTCGTGCCGTACGTCACACGCTGCGTCGCCACAAATCACCGCCCGTTGCGTTGATTGTTTCAACGCCATCAGACAACAATTCGCCGATTAGCAACAATAATTGCGATGAACTTGTCTCCGTTCATTCGCAAGATGGTGGCAGTTCCATTTATGGTTCCTATGGCTACTTCTTGCGTTTTTCAGAGAAAAGTTCACCCTTTGATGGTGGTCTCGACGCAGCAATGCTGGAAGAGGATATATTGTCAGGAATTGTTGATGAGGCCTCCTGTTATTTTTCTGAAGAAAGTGATGACGATCAAAAGAGTTTGCAGAGCAAATATGACGAAGAAAGTGGACCTTTAATAGTCAATAATACAACGTTAAATGTCTTTCGCTGCATTGGCCGTTATCTGCAGATGTGCAAATTGCTGCATTGTATTTCGCCAAAAATTGTTGCTTGCATGCTAGAACTGATTGACTTTTATGCTTATGCCGTTCATGAAATTTTCGGCAAGGATGCTGTAAGCAACAAAGAGCCTTAAATTTATTTTCTGTTATTAATTAAGTCTAAAATTTACAGATGGTGCAAATGGAGAGTTTTTATACAAAAAAACTTGAAGATAAATTGCGTCATGTCGAGTCGAAGGTCATTGCAAATATCAAAATGTGGCCACTGAACTTTTCATCGCTGGTGAGTGCAAAGAGACATAAAATTGATGAAGAAATATCTATTCAATCGTTGACAAACATTTATAGACTAACAATGAATTGGCCAATCCAGATACTCTGTACGGTCTTCTTCAACGCATCGTAGCGGTTGAGAGCGGTCATAGCATGGTACAGCAGTTTATGATGCTTCAAAACTATCTAAACCACTTGTTGCCGGTAAGCGATCGACCGCTGTTAATAAACTATTTTGAGTATGGCAATGAATATATGGCCGACATTGCACGACCAGTGTACACATGCGTGACTTCGCGTATCATTGATTTGCCGGCCATTCTAAATCAAATAGCAAAAGTCAAATGGGACGTGAACCATGTAAGCTTTCAACATAACGGCTACATAGACATAATGAACAGGGTAAGCATTTTTATTTTGTTTCTGGTGAACTTGGCTCAAAATTATTATTACCAACAGAATGTGCAAAATTTTGCTATGAGACTGGAAGAAATCTCAAAAGAAGTTGCTGTGCCAGCAGCACAGGTATGGAATTCGATGGCACATGTGGCTACACGATTACTTGTGGAAGGGTAAGCTTTGTGTTTGTATTATTTATTTGGTTGCCATCAACTCATAGACATATTGTAAATTTCAGCTTTTCCAATGTTAAAAAGTGTTCGGCTGGTGGTCGTGCACTCATGCAGTTGGATTTCACAAATTTTATGTCAATACTTGAATTAATATCGAATCAAAAGTTTCTCGAACATCGCGCCTATGTCGATGTCTTCATTAAGGCTTATTATTTCTCAAATGAGCAATTCGAGACATGGATTGAATCTCAACGATATCAGGATCAGTACACCACCAAACAGCTGACAAGCCTAATACAATGCATCTGCGTGAGCGATAAACGAACGCGTCAAAAGCTACTTAATATGCTGGGTGGTAGCAGTGGTGTGCTCGGCAATTCCAGTTTGAATCTGAGCGCGTTAGGGGCGAGTAGTCCCAGTCCCGGTTCATCCGCGAATCCTGGCACATAGTTGCGAGCACAGTGTGCAATACATGACAAACGATCGAAACGAGAAAAGTGTACATTAATTAGTTTTTAGTAATAACTTTTTATGATTATTTATTGAAACGGTTTTTTACTATCGTGTTTATCTTCTTTTAACACACATTCCATTTATTTTCCAAAAATTAGTATCAATTTTAGTGAAATAGGCGATCTCGAACGTACAAAATTTAGTATTCTCTAATGACTTAATTGGTCTTGAGCAAAAGCAATTTGATGAATCTGAATTTGAATCTCTCTTCCTCTCTCTATATATATTTTTCTTCCTATTTTAAAAACAATAACATGCTCTCTATTTATCATATTGTTTATTTACAATTTGTTTTATATTTTATGCATAATTTATTACAATTGTACCTTAAATAATTTTATCATTATTACAATTAACAACAACATTATCATTTATTGGCAACTGGAAACGGACAAATAATTATAGTAACTAAAAGTAATAAAGAATACATATGTATTATGTTAAATTGACGCGTACGCCTGCATGTCTATATGTATGTATGTGTGCATCTGTATACCGCATAAATAAAGAGTATTTTCAGATATTAGTATTTATCCTTCATATCCTTTCATATCCGCTTTAATTAATGCTGGCAACACTGGTTGCACGCAAAGGATGGCACTGCCATTGCAAAATAGAGTTTTTGGGGGTGTGTTTTGCCGTCTGGATACCGCACTGCATATTCGTATCATTCAGTTGCAGTAATGGAAGAGAACGCACTAATAGCAAATATTGCAACAATTCTTACCAAAGATTTGCTCATGGACGGAAAAAAAGGCACAGCCAATCTACTAAAGTCATCTAGTCGCTGCTATTCAACATTGCTCGACAGCACGGATTCAGAAGGCGATGAACCATTTTCGTTTTTTATGCGACAAAAGCATTCGCTAAAAAAATCGCAGCCATCGACACGTCTCAAGCAGGCGGTGAAAAAGGCAGGGTGCCCGACTAAAACCCCAAAAGGAATCATAAAGAGGCGCGCACCAACAGGCTTTGATGAACTTAAATTCAAAGTTATAAAACTTCGTAATCCTAATAACAAGAGCGGAAAAACTATCAAGCCAAACCCCACCATCGACTCATCGTCACAGTACAAGTACCCAGACCTGAATCTGGCGGCTCGTTACGAAGACACAGATTTTGAGCAAAATCTGCATGTGAGCAAGACAACATTCCTGGTATGTTCACAAAAAAAGGCAGAGCATCTTACACGACTTTTAAATTGGCCTTTAATTGTGTGCTTTTTCAGCATGTATTCCAAGGATTGTGTGAAGTGTTCACGCTTGGTTCAAAGGTTTCGCCGCAGACAGCATTCTCGCTTTCTATGTGGAAACTAACCACCGACGAACATTTTGAGGCGATTTCACAGAAATTTGAGATTCCCTTAGCGGACTGTCAGCGAATAATACGTCGCTTTTGGCACAATGTCTCTGATAAGTATGAAAGTTTTATAAAGTGGCCCAATTCTCTAGCAACACAGCAGCGCACGCTGGATGGCTTTCAAGGTAATGCCGAGCTGAAGTGCTTCCAAGAGCTGTTCGGCATTATATCGATAAAATGCTTGCACATCTTTCTCGAAAGTGAAGACGCAGACGTGTCCGTAATATGTCAAATAGTTTGTAATGCTGAACGTAAGATAATTGACTGTTTCGTGGAACTTGCACAGGACTACAATTTTGATAATTCTCCGATCGGACAAACACTTGCCTGGAATTCACGCACGATGCCCGCTGGCAGCTATTTGATTGGTAACGAGTGCTTTCCGCTCAAAGCTTACCTTATACGACCCATCGAATCGGAATGTTTCCGAAAGGATGCTGTTTTCAATCAAATGCTCGCGCCAGCATTCAAACTGGCCGATGATGCGTTGGACATGATGGCAATGCGCTTTAATACGTTGTATGCGTTAGAAGCACGTGATTTAAGTGAGGTCCGGCAAATATTTGAGACTATTTGTTCATTGCATAACCTTTGTATTGACAACAAGGACAACTATTTTGACCGTAAGAAAGAGTTGGCTAACTCCAACTGGGCTAGCTCAGCTGATCTGGCCACTATTTCTGGCAGCGAAAAGGATCCCAAGGGTCTCTCACGCCGCGGAGCTCTAATTGATAATTTAGTTCACTTATAAATAAACCAAAATAAAATAAAAATCATTAAAAATGGTAAAAAGAATAAACTATTGGAGGCAATAAAAACTTTCTGGGGTCTACGACGCATCTTTTTAATAAATATACCACCCACTTATACCACAAGGTTATAAAAACTGTTTAATGTCGTCGAAAAAGTAACGTACCTTTTTTGAATTTGTGTCAGAAAGAGGCACTTGCTTCAACAAAACGACGCAGTTAATGCAAAAAACGAAATGACATGGTCGTGGGCCAAATGACAAGGTCGCGTTAGTAATGACCGGCTCAATGTTGATTCGGGTTGCATCGTCACTTGAGCTAGGTCAATGTGGGAGACACCTCAAGAGTTCCGGGAATAGTTTTTGTATTGACATTTCTACGTTAAAGTGCTGTAAGCGAACTGAATTTTCTTAAGATAAGCGGCACTTCAAAACCCACAAGTGGCAAAACTGAAAAGCGACTGTTTTGTCATTCACTGTAAAGGCAGTTGTAAACAAACGCACGTGCGGCAATAGACAATTTATTTTTTAACAATTTAAATTGATTGTAAATGGATTCTTTAGACTTTTTCCGGCAACTCACAAGAGGTGCCCGGTTTACAAAACGTGATGCAAAGGGCCCAGTGCTGCCAATTCCTACAAAGCGCCTAAAAAGGGAAGAAGACTTAAAGGAAGACTCTATTGGTAGCAGCGAGAACGACAATCTTTCCGATGTGGAAGAGACAGGATCATCAACGCGTCATGAAAAAAATACTAAGCAAGAGTCCGAAGATGAGCCTGAATTTGAGTTCCTGGACGGTGTTGCACCAACGAAAAAGAATAGCAAGAAAAAGGCACCCAAGGTGGACCGAGAGCAACAACTGGAACAAGAAATGGTACGTCCTCATTACGATATTAGCAATTCGACTTATTAAATGAGTTAATTTCTTTTAGATAAACATACTGCGTAAAGAGAAACGCATAACAGTGCATGGAAAAAATTTGCCCCCACCAATTATGAGTTTTGAGGAGTTACAGACGCACTACAATGTCAACGAGAAACTAGTAAAGAATTTGTTGGCATGTAAATATCCAGAACCGACGCCAATTCAAATGCAAGCAATGCCCATATTGCTGAAGGGACGACCACTACTGGCTTGTGCGCCAACTGGTTCGGGCAAGACGGTTGCTTTCCTTGCACCAATCATCAATGACTTACGGGCACCTCAAAAAGTCGGCTTTCGTGCTATTGTGTTAGCTCCAACGCGTGAGTTGGCTCAGCAAATTTACCGAGAGTGCGTTCGTCTTTCCGAGAAAACGGCCTTGCATATACACTTTATTAGCAAAATAAGTCAAGTTAAGCAAAAAATCGGACCCGAAAGTAGTCACAAATGTGATATTTTGATATCCACGCCAAATCGGATACGATATTTGCTGCAGCAGGAGCCGCCTATGCTGGATTTGAAAAGGTTAGAATGTATGCAGGACGTCATGTCGATTGTAATAATATTTTCATAATTTTCAGTGTTGAATGGTTTGTGCTTGACGAAGCCGATCGTCTAATGGAGGAGGGTCAAAATAATTTTAAGGAGCAACTCGATGATATATTGGCTGCATGCACAAATCCGAATAAGAAGCTAGCCTTATTTAGTGCTACTTACACAGTGCCAGTGGCCAAATGGGCATTGAAAAATCTCAAGAATTTGGCACGTGTGACAGTGGGTCATCATAATGCAGCGACTGAAACCGTAGAGCAGGAACTTCGATTTGTTGGTTCCGAGAGCGGCAAGCTATTGGAGATTCGCAATTTGGTGCACGAAGGCCTTAAGCCACCAGTACTCGTATTTGTACAAAGCAAAGATCGCGCTAAGCAACTATTCGAGGAGCTGATACTTGACGGTGTTAATGTGGATATCATACACGCCGATCGTACGCAACAACAGCGTGACAACTGCGTTCGAGCATTCCGCGAGGGGCACATCTGGGTACTTATCTGTACGGAACTGATGGGACGTGGTATCGATTTCAAGGGCGTAAATTTGGTTATCAATTTTGATTTTCCACCTTCGATTATTTCCTACATACACCGCATAGGACGCACAGGTCGCGCTGGCCGACCGGGTCGAGCCATAACCTTCTATACACAAAATGATATGCAGTATCTGCGAAGGTAAAATACATTTTTGGTCACTTTTTATAAATTTGAATGATAATAAATCATCTAACTTACAGCATTGCTCAAATCGTAAAGAACTCCGGTGGCAAGGTTCCTGAACACATGTTGTTTATGAAGAAACTACGCAAAACGGAAACAAAACGACTTGCGAATTTTGCTGTAAAACGAGAGGATATATCAACGGAGTATAAGCCCATACCAGCTAAGCAAGAAAAATATGAAAAGTTTTTAAATAAACAAAAGGCAAAAAAAGATTTTGAGGAGAACAGCGCAGATGGCAAGCAACCACAACCGAAACAGCAAAAAGCGAAATTCAACGGCCACAAAAAAAAGGGATCAACAGCGGCGGGTAGAGTAACAAAGCAAGGCAACGTAAAAAAACGCAATGTAAAATCTAAGGTTAAATAATGAGACTATTGTTCAGTTGAAAACGAAATAAAAGTGATTTAAATACAATGTCAGTTAAATTGTAACTGAGCCGGCCCCCGAATCACCTTAGAGAGCCGGCTCAAATTATATAGATAAGAATGTTTTTTTTTTAACTTTTTTTTTATTGTACACTAACATACATAAAAGATTTGTTTTCATTTTAAAGATTTAAATTTCTTATTTCACATACACATGTACACAATACATAAAACTTAATCCTAAAATATACATATATAGAAGACATTTTCATTGCACTTGTCACGAATGCGTTTCACTTAAAACAGAACTAACGTACATACATAAAAAAAAGTCACATTATATATCGATATAGTAAGAAGGCACATTGGTTTCGCTATAAGATCAGTTTTTTGATTTGTATTCTTTCGAGTTTTAACCACACCAGCATGTATTAAGACTCGCACAACCAGTCGCATGGTAGTTTCGGCATCTTGCTCGCCGGCCACGGCAAATAGCCAGACGTCTTGAATACCCAATAGTCATATGACACTTTGGTGATGAGCGCCACTAAGAGTATCACCTCGGCGGCAATCAGATAGTAAATGTAATCGGTCCAATCTGGCGGCGCTTGACACAGTTTCGTTTCTTGTAATTCAATAACACTCTGTGGTAGATTACGACACTTGATCTCCATGTAATCAGGTATGTCATTGCTTCGCTCTTTTAACCAATTCGGTAATGTTTTGGCCGTATTGCAATCGCATTGTAATTTATTGCCGGCCAGATAGATACGGCGGCCATGTTCAATATCCATGAATGCATTGTTAAGAAAGTACTCAGGGATCTGAAATAGTAATAATGGTACAATTAATTAGATAAACAAAGGATCAAAGATCGCATAAAATAAAATGCAAACCTTGCTCAGGGAATTGTTTCGCATATAAATCCGTTGGAAGTGTTCAATGAATTTTGTCCCCTCGAGCTCTAAAATTGATGAAATCTGATTGTTGTCAGCAAGCAATTTATCAATGTTATGGTAAGCTGGATTCTTGTGGAAGTGATCACCCAGACTAGTAATCTTCATTTAAATAATAACATAACCAATTATTAAACAGAAAATTTAAGACCAACAATTAATTAACCTTATTATTGGTTATGTTCAGCGTAAATGTGTTGTCCGGCAAAATTTCGGGTAGCTTTGTAAGGCCCAGATTAGAACAGTCAACATTGCAAACGGATTTCGGTTGATCACTTTGTATGATCATTATTTTATCCTGATAACAAGTGCAGTTTCCGTGACCCTCTATTGTCGGACATTTGGTGCGGCATTGTTTAGTGCGCTCAAGTTGCTTTATCGATACGTAGTCAGTCGAGTTAAACCATTGGTGTGTGGCGTTGTATAGGCAAAATGATTTCTCTGGATTGGCAAACTTAAACGAGTCACTATTGATGGCCTCATGTAGAGTATCGCAGGGCATTTGTGGGTTACCGCTTTAAATTCAAAAAGATAATGTTTCATGCCACAACAACAACAACACAAACGTTAAATTATCTCACCTAATGTCCATTGTTATATTTCTATTTTGATTCCAGTTGGGCACACGTGTAAGATTATTTTTCGATGTATCCAAAAATTCGAGATGAACCGCATTTTTGACTACACGGGTTGGTATTGTGTCAATATTGTTATTCGATATATTGACACACTTCATTGCCGAATTGCGTGGAAAGGTATTGACCACCTTTGTGACGCTGCCATCGGTGATAGCCAGGGATTGCAGAAAACGGTATATGCTACTAACTAAATCAATTTGTGTTATGGTCATGTTGCGCACGTGCAAATAAGTCCAATTCGTAAAATTGCTGCAACTTGAGATCATTGTTATGTGCGTTATGTTGCAGCAGTACCATGCATTTGGCTTATTTGGATATGCCCGGCACTGGCAGCTGTTGATGTCGCGATTGTTGCCATTATTAAAATTCGCTTGCGTCTGCATTGATTCATCGGAAGATGATGCCGTGCCAGCAGATCCCTTTAAAGTGATTGCTGCCGGCACGGGATGGGTCGTTGGCGTACCACTGTCATGATTATTGTTCTCATACCAGTTAAGGCAGAGTTCTTCCTCAGCATAGAAACAGTTTTTTAAATAATCTGGCACTGATTTCTCTGGTTGAGGTTTGAGTGTTGTTGACATTAGCATCGGTGGTATAGGTGCTGCTGCTATGCCGCTATCAGATTCGATCGGCGGTTGTGCATGATGTACCATAGGCTGTGGTTGCTTTTGCTGCTCGAGGTGTGTTTGTGGCGCATTCACTTGCAACTCTGGTGAAGATGAAGCAGCGTCAGATTCACTACGGTTAGGTAGTTCTTCACCCAGTACAAAAGAAACTGAGGCCAAATTGGCCAAAATAAACGTTAACGAGTAACATAATAGAGACTATAAAACAAGAGAAACGGAAACAAAATTGGTTAAATATTTAACGTAACATTAATGAAAAGGGAAATAAACGATTTCGCATGCCATTTGTGGTAGCAACGTTTGTCTATCAGTCTGTCTGTTCAACCGCTCGTTTGTCTACAGACTTGTTTGCACAACTAATTGACACTGGGAACCAACAGGTGGGTTCTACGCTTGGCGTGCCGCGCCTTATACCTAAGTCGTTTGTGACCGTTTTATGGTCGTTTAACATTTAAGCCATAATCGTTGGTTGTTGGTTTTGAGCTTATCGCGCTAAATTAACACAATTTATAGAGTAATTACACTGCTCATGCGTCACCCGCCCGACCTACAAAAAAAAGACGAAATGACACTCGCACGTTAATTTAATAATTAATTAGCAATTTTACGTTTGAAACGGCCGCTTTATTATGGGCTTTTCGTTTTGCATTGTTATAGCAATAAAGTATGTACATAAATTCATTTATTTACTCAAGATTTTAACGGCGGCGCCTTCGGTTTATCTACTTTGAACTGAACTTTGTGCACAAATCGGAACGATTCATATTATAAACTATCTATAAATAGCTGCATATGTATGTATGTACATATGAATGTATGCAAATATGTAATGGATTTTAATGTTTACTCACGCTTTTGTTGCACCGCATATTGCTTGATGGATGGCAAACTGCAGAATGCTGTCGGATTAAGGTTTGTTAACGTTGAAACGACGTAAATTCTTATCACATTCAAAATTATTAATATGTATGTAAATATATAAGGCACGGGTACGATGTTTGTACATAATTTCTTTACATTTCGTTAGTTAAACATCCTCCACATCACACCAATTGCTATTAGTTGTTGCTTCACTTCGTAACATAAAATATGAAAGTAAATATTAAAAAAAAAAAAACTAAAACAATATTTGTGGACCGAGAATAAACCAAAACAACAGCTCACCATTAACCAACCAACCGACCAATACGATACGATCCACAAGAGCAACTGTTGTCAAGAGTGCTGCGACTTTATAATTTTTCCGGGCAGATCTTGCTAAAAAAAAAACTAGAAAAACAACTAGAATTTTCTTCATTTACAATAAGACTTGGGCAAAGAAGAATTGATATTGAACACATGCAATTCAGGGAATTATATAAACAAAAATTGTATGAATCGGACCTAAAACATTTTAAAAAAGTTTATAAACCATTCTATTTTCAGTTCAAATTTTTATGCGATCGATTGTCCTGCCTTAGCAATAGAAGAGTGACAGCACTAACTTCAAATTTTCATACTTCGGGAATTTTAGTTTTTCTGAAAACCAAAAAAAAAAAGTTTTGAATATGATGTATATATTTTTATATATTATGTATTGTAAATAGGAAATTAATATGTCTTGTCTGGTTATTAATTTATGATGGTTTTAAATGGAAAAGATTATACATAAATAAAAAAAAAATTTGAACTGTAAAAAACGACAACTTAGGTCGGGTTGTCTTAATATTGGCTATATAATTCCCTAAAACATGTTTGTTAAAAATTGTTGTGCTTTTTCCATTAAGTAACGTGACTACTCTGTTTTGACAAATACACACAAATTTTTGAAAAAACTGATTTAGCAACACTGTATTCATCTATTCTCAAAAAAAAGGCCAAAATTTTAGCTGTCGGCTGTGTGACAATTTTTTTGGTTGTCGAGTCTGAAAAATACCCAAAAACCGTCAAAAAAGACCGATTAGCAACACTTGACTAACGCCTGGAACAGTTTCGCGCGTTACCAGCACGGTTGCCAACATACTCTTTAAACCCCTAAATTTAGTGGTTTAAAGAGTGGAATGGGATTTTTTTGGGGTATTTTTGTCAACTTGATAAATAACATGAATTAAATCGTACATTAAAAAAGTCGCATTCGCATTGAGCGAGAACCGCAAACGGGCCAAATTGACACAAAAGTGTCGACAGAGTGTCAGCAAAAGTGGAAGAAGAAGCACTGAAACCCCTGATTGGAATTACCCTGGATTGGTTTGGGAAAAATTCCAGCGGATGCACCGCGACATGCGCTTATTCAATTCCCCTGTGTCGTGTCACAAAAAAATGACACGGGAGAGTAAGAATTCTCTCTCTGCTCTCACCACGCAGAGCTGTCAAATCACCGTTCAGCGTAAATTCTTTATTGTTTTACGTAGTTTTACGACTTTTTCCTTGTATTTTTATTTGGAAATATTTTCTGTGAGCTTCTTTTCAGCTCTTCTGTCTTTTTACAATAATATTTATTTAGGGGTTTCTGGTTGGAGTTTAGGGAGAACCACTTTTGAAATTTGGTAACACTGGTTACCAGCTGGAGATCGCCACTCGCATCACGCCAATTGTCAATCTGCCATTTTAAGAGACTACCTGCGAGAGTAATTGTTTTGTTGTTGCCAACAAAAAGAAGAAAAATATTTGTTGCTAAAATTGAACGAACGAAATCTCTAAATTTGTTGCTAATAATTAGCGCTTTAAACAAATAATTGAGTGCAAAAATTTGCGATAAGGGCGTATGGAGAGTAGTGGTTAATATTTGTTTAGAGTGCGCGTTCAATGAAAATGTAAAAAGTCGTCATCATAATTGTCTTCAAACAAAATCGAAGAAGTAGTGCGAACGAACAAACGAGCTTTGGACGTCGAGCTGATTGAGTGAGTGAGTGTGTGTATGTGTGTGTGAGCCAGTGTTTGGGTCACAGCAGTTGTTGGTGGAGGAGGAGGAAGAGGAGGTGAAGCAAGTTTGTTGCCGTGAGGTTTTAGAGTGCGCAACGGGCGCGCGGGCGACTGTCGTATCAACAGCAGGCAGGCGACCCGAAAGTAGTAGCGCGCACTGTAAATCAGGCACTGAATTATTCTATTGCTCCATCAGCCTACGCATCAACAGTGGATACAGCATTATACTTGTAAGTGTTGAGACAACAGTTTTATGTGTGTGTATGCTTTGCCTTTAGGGTCGATCCTTCAAGTGATCATCAGTTACTATAATGCACAAATGCGTTGCACGCCTCAGCAATTTGTTGTATTCGTCGCATCCCGCTGGAAGCTTGTCAGTGCAGAGACCGTAGATACCGTATGAGTTAGTTGGTGAATGTTGTTGCTGCTGTCATTGACAGCAGAGGAAGTTAAGTTGAATCATCGTGCGGAACTTGTTTTATTTGTTGTTGTTATTGTTGTTGCTGTTTTGATTGAAAACCATACAAAAGCCGAAACAAAGACCTAAGCATAAAGCGCGACGCGTTCAACTGAATCGAACGAATGCAAGAGCAGCGGCGATGGTTGTAAGGCGGTGACGCCAACAGTGTCTGTGATATATTCCAATTCTAACAGCTGCGCTTCAAACACTTTGGTAGAATTATTTACATGGTTTTTTTTTTTAATCAGCAACATAGAGGCTATCGCAAGACGACCGGAAAGTATGCGGGCGGGCTGAATAAATTTGTAAACAATGATTTCGTTGAATAGCTTATCTTATCTCGTGTCTTGCGAATGCGGTCGCTTCGATGATTTTAGAATTTGTCTATGTGTCGCTAATTTTGGTTCGCCATATCTTTATTTCTGTTTTGCAGCAGTACTATACCCAGCAAAAATGGAAGAAAAGCGCATCGCAGACTATTTTGTCGTAGCCGGCATGCCAGAGAAGCCACAGCTACTTCAAGAGAGCATATTCAATGATTCTGGGCACTTACGCGCTGCTAGCACAATTGAGCCTATTACAGATATTGGTGTCTATTATCCGTTGTTGGGCGAGGAAGTACCGCCCGGGTTTCAAGTGCTCGAATACACACCGACTGGCTTGCAAGCGAATCTTAATCATGGCTCAGTGCGCACAACTGAATGCTATATCTACTACAAACGCGGCAAGGATCGGCCACCATTAGTTGATATCGGTGGGTATATCATAGCGTACCATGAATGTAAAATATTTTCAATATTATTACCATTGCAGGCGTACTCTATGAAGGTCATGAGCGTATTATGGCCGATGCAGAAATTGTTACTGAAACGCCTGGCGGCCGTGTTGCGAATGTAAACAATTCATCGGCTAAGACATTTCTAACATATCGACGTGCACGTCCTGACATGCCTTGTAATGAGCTTGTAGTCACCGAACTTTGCGTAATTGTTCAGAGTAAAGGCGAACGACCGCCGCACGCGTTCTGTTTAATCTACAAAACGCTGAACAAGGGCTATGTCGGCAGCGACGTTTATCTCTGCTATAAAAAGTCAATGTACCGTCCAAAGCATATAAGCTATCAACCGGAGATTCTGTTACGCTATCCCACGGTCGATCATAATGATTTTCCTTTAAATCTGTGTCCGAGTGTGCCACTGTTCTGTTTGCCCATGGGAGCCTCATTAGAGGCGTGGCCACATGTCAACGGTTCAGAGAAACGGAAACCCATCAATCCTGTATTTAGTACGTTTGTGCTTACGGTCAATGATGGTACCTATAAAGTGTACGGTTCGGCTTTAACCTTCTACGAAGATTTTGAGTAAGTAATTACGTGCGAAAACAGTTTAATATATGGTTATTTTGACGCATTGTCTGTTCTCATTAATAGTGAAACACAGCTGACTGAAAAACAACGAGAGTTACTTGGTTGGAGTGAGGAATTCAGCAAACAACATTCGTTGCACATGATTAAGGCTATTTGCCTTTTATCGCATCATCCGTTTGGTGATACTTTCGATAAGTGGCTCAAATATTTGCATGTAAGTTACCTATTTTAATATTTTTGAATAACAATTGGTAATCAAGTCATTTCACAGAAAATGGTAGTGGCTGGCGTTGATATGCCCATACCTGTTGAACGTTATATTACACAACTACTCGAGGAGGTTCCATTTCCGGCACCCAGCATACATTTACAGCTTTCAAGCGAGTCTAACGATCGTATATTACTCACGCAGCCAGAAGATTCACCATTACCAAGAAGTGGCGCTGGTTTTCATATGTTTCTTCAGAATTTGGGCACTGATAATTGTCTGCATGTTTTACTGCTGGCTCTGACCGAGCAAAAAATCCTCTTACACTCGCTTAGGTTGGTTGTTGTCAATGTGTTTTTCAATGAATTAGAATTTAATAGCTGTGTTTATTCCAGACCCGCTACACTGACTGCTGTCGCAGAAGCTATCGTCTCGCTGTTGTTTCCATTCAAATGGCAGTGTCCCTACATACCCTTATGTCCACTGGGTCTATCCGAAGTATTACATGCGCCGTTGCCTTATCTTATTGGCGTTGATTCGCGTTTCTTTGACCTGTATGATCCGCCTACGGATGTGACCTGTATTGATTTGGATACAAACACCATAAGCGTGAGTTTGTTTACCAATTAAGTCAGCTTAAATAAATGCTTTAACATTCTGTTTTATTTTTAGCTGTGCGAATCGCAGAAGCATTTAACGCCCAAGTTACTGCCGAAACGCGCGGCACGTTATCTACGCCAGACGCTTACAGAGCTGGAGAACTCGAAGCCTATAAGTCACGACTCTACGAACAGTCTTGATCGTGATATTAGAAAACGGAAGCGAGAGGTTTGTAGCAACACGATAGCTTATAGTTTGAAACTATTTTAATGCTAACGAATATTTATTTTAGTTATTAATGGAACAACGAATCCAAGAGGCCTTTTTGCTGTTTATGGCATCAATATTACGCGGTTACCGCGACTATTTGGTGCCGATATCAAAGGCGCCGTCCGTCGGCGCAACCGATCCAAGTGCCTTATTTCAATTGAAGGCATTCCTGCGTTCACGTGATAAGGTAAACACATAATTTGTCATCATCTTTTTTACATTGTTCAAATAGTTTTCATCTTTAAAATAGCTCATACCCAATTACACGCTTTTTATTACTAGTAATAATGATATTATTATTGTTTTCCTTTTGCAGGCTCATCACAAATTTTTCGAACTGCTGATGAAGACGCAAATGTTTATACGCTTTATTGAGGAGCGCTCTTTTGTATCCGATGGCGATCACGGACTGACATTTTTCGACGAATGTGCGGAAAGGGTCGGCACCTACGATGAGACGCCCTCAGATGTGCGTCTTGTTGACTGGGAAAGTGGTCATAATAGTGAACGCACCAAATATATATTCCCACCCGATAGCGTTGGACCGAACAAAGGTACGTAAATTGCAAACATAAGCATTGAAGTGCATTAAATTATTTTGGTTTTACAGATGCGCCCGCGACTAAATATAATTATGAAAACTTTACACTTGAACCGAGTCTACTTAAGACGTCGCGGAAGACTGCAATCTCCAATTTCCTGCAAATGCAGTTGAACGCTTCATTATCGCCCGGCTCGCCGATAGCACGTCGCACAAAGCATGAGATCAAATTGTCGCAGAAAATGGCTCGTCGCTGTCAGCTGCACCCGGAGGCTTGGGCTAAATATTTATTGGCCACCTGCTATTCGCTGTACTTTCTCATATTGCCGTCCATGGTTCTGGACTCGCGGCAAGCGGGCAAAGAGCATGACATATTGCGTGCCGCATACGATATACTGTTACGTGCAAGTAAACTGCGTATTACGTGCGATGAGTTCTGCTACCGTATAATGATGCAATTGTGCGGCATACACAATTTGCCTGTCTTGGCTGTGCGCCTACATTATCTGATGAAGCGTTCAGGTGTGCAACCGAATGCGTTGACCTACGGTTTTTATAATCGTTGTGTGCTGGAGTCTCAATGGCCGAGCGATAGTACAACGATGAGTCAATTGCGTTGGAATCGTATCAAGAATGTCGTATTGGGTGCAGCCCATTTTAGACGCGCGGGCCGGCGACGCGCTGCTAATGTTTCGGCGTCGGCAAATAGAGCGTTGTCTGCATCGTATGACCATAATCTGAGTACGCTCGAATCGGTTGATGGGAATTCACGCACTAGTCTCGCCTCGTCGAGTTCATCGCATTTGGAACGCACTGCTGCAGGCAGTGAGGCTGGCGGTGGTCATAGCACTTCGTTGCTCGATTTTGCTGCTTTCGATAAATTACGCAGCAAATTGGGCAGCATAGTGCGACAATCAGTAGCCGTGAGTCCGCAGGACAATGGCGATGTCGTGAATAGCGCGGGTTTGCTTATATCAACCGATGCAGCAACCGTTGCCGCAGCTGCTGCTGCGACGAGTCCAAACTGTGAGGTGAGTAGTCAGGCGGTGGGCACAAAGCGACAACTTTCGAAGCGTGAAAGTTTTGGTGGTGACGCTGAGTTGCTTGACAAAATCAATGCACAGCAACGTGCGCAAATTATTGGCGATGGACCAACCGAAGATTACGAAGAAGCAGACGACGAAGAGCTTGACGAAGACGATGAAGGCCTCAAAATGAAACATAGCACTGCGGATGGCTTAGACGAAGAATACGAACTCGAATACAATCGTGTTGTTCAAAGTCCAACCAAGTGAGTCACTACAATTAAGCTCCAAATTGTAACCAGCACAATTTAAATTATTTTTTTGTTCACTTATATCATTTAGAATTTCGCCTCGCACGCCTGTAACACAAAATGATCCTTTGGGTGCGCTGAATGACGATGAGCCAAGCGTTCAGGTGGCCAGCGTGCCTGACAATGCGGCTGCTTCGGCTGTGTCGGTTACGGCACAAAACAACAATAGCATCTATAGCGACAAGCCAATACTGTTTCGGGGCCAACGTAGTGCCACCTTTGACGAGTCAACGCAGATCGGTAAAAGCATGCATCGCTCGGAGACAATGCCCGCAGCCACTGTCACGTCTAGCTTGGCCAACATCGGTTCTTCGCTTAAGCTCACATTTGGGTAATTTCAAGCTGTATAATTTACTTGCTTCTAATCGAGTATATTTTCTAGCAACACTCGTTTGTTTTTATCTCTTCATTTCGATTACTTTGTATCCTGCCTCATTTCCGAAACTTTACTTTCGCTTAGCGACAGCACGGCCCATAAATCGTTCGAGTCTAGAATTATTGTCTCGTTACTTTGGTTTCAAACGAGTTCTATCAATTGCATGCCAGTTCCTCGGAGTTGACTTACACAACGTTCGGTTTTTTATGTTGTGGTTTATTTTATTTTTTTTATTCTTTTAAAAATTATTATTTTTTTTTTTATGTATTTCTTTTGCTGTTTACTTCATTCAAGACACTTTACTTTTATTTTTCGAATTTGATTTTTGCATTTGGTTTTTGTCCATTTAATGAATTCGTTTTTGTAAAATGTTTTATCGTAGACGTTATTCACCCGCACGAATGTCCTTTAAGAAAGACTTGAAATTGCCCACCAATATTATAGAAAATATATCCAGTATGAGGTAAGTTCAAAATGCCAACAACGTTACAAAAATAAAACAACAGCTTTCATTTTACAAAAAAAAAAAAAAAATACAAAAATTTAATACGAAACATTTTGTTCCAAAGTTGATAAATTTGCTCACGATCTCAGTTGTTCTTGTTGTATTCTTCTTCTTTATTTTTATATAACATACACACTTGAGTTGTTCCACATTGGTGCTGGTAACCGCTTCTTATGATTATACATACATATATAGTAACATTTTTTGTTAATCGCAAATTCAAACTGAGTTTTGGCGTTTGAAGGTCTACAAACATATTTTTGGGTAAATCACAAATTCTTGGTGTGGTCACACGTCGCGCTGTCTTGGAAAGCTAACTCCCACCTTAAATAATAATAATAATACTAATAATCCAATCTATAACGCCTATTAAAATCCATTAAAACTCACTTGCACAATTTCATTTATGTTATCATCGAAATTCATTAATATTCATGTTGGTTTTATAAATGACTTAATTTTTAATTCTTAAGGAATTTGTATTGTAATGTTTAAAAACAAAATTCGATAAGATATAATAACATTGCCATTTATCATTCCTCTTCTATCTCTTTCTTTTTCACTACACGCTCGTTTGCTCTCGCCCGCTTGCATAAAAATTGTAGTCCAAGTCTGACTGGCAAGAAATCAAATGAAATCATTCAGGGCAGCCTGAGTAGTATCAAATATGCCGCCAATTCGTTAACGCGCAAATTCGATGAGATTAAAGGAGCCATTTCGGCAAATACAACGCCGGTGAAAACTAATTTAATTGTTGCTGGTGCAGGACACGTTCATTTAGATGGCAACGTTGGTGGTGGCGTCGGCGGCGAGGACGATATGATTACGCATGAAGACGGCACAATGAAACTGCGTCGCGTATCTAGCGATTTGGATCCTTGGGGACGTCTTAGCGAATCTCGCAAATCAAGTTACAACAATCTTGTGCCGCTTGGCGAGAATTCAACAACGATGGCGACGAACATTTTCCCGGTGTTACCTGACAACCTCTACAGTCCAACGGCGGATGTAAGATGTGGAGCAAAAATGTTGTTTTTCAACAATTTGATTTGAGCTTATTTTATTTTCAGTGTCCCAATCCACAGCCCGATTGTGATGTGCTGATACAGTTGACGACATGCTCCCAGTGTCGCAATTGCTCGGTGCTGATGTATGATGAAGAGATAATGTCTGGCTGGTCGGCAGAGGATTCCAATTTGAATACGACATGTCATGCGTGTAACAAAAGTACTGTGCCATTCCTGAGCGTACAGATTAGGCGCTTCGATGCAACATTGATGGAAACAACGCCGGATGCGGCGCACGAAGATGCAGCGAACAGTCAACAGAGTGCCGACAATTTAACGGTGCCGTATCTAAATCCACTCGTGCTGCGCAAAGAACTAGAGAATATACTCACACAAGAGGGAGACGTGGCGTTGATTAAATCCAATTTAGTGGAAGCGCATCCAATAATATATTGGAATCTGCTATGGATTATGGAGCGTATCGAGAGTAAAACTCACTTACCGGACTTGTGTTTGTCTGTTAAGGTTTGTATTGAAAAAATGTTTATTTGTTAAATGGTTTAATGTATTTGCTGTGTTATTTAATTATAGACCGATGAGGAACTTGATCCGCTGTCCAAAGTAAAGTCGGTTCAAATTCAATGTCTCTGGGACAATTTACGTTTACACAGCGAAGCTGGTCTGCCCATGTATATACTTTACAAGGAGACACAACCAACGAGTCCGTTGATCAAGGCGCTGTTGACAGATCAAGCACAGCTCAACAAAAAGTAAATGGTCTTTGATTGGTATTAAATATTTTCTAAATTTGATTTTTTTTCTTTTCCAAAACAGTGTCATACAGCAAATCATCTCGGCAATTCGTTGTAATGATCTAATGACGCCGCTTAAGCGTTTGGCTAACGAACGTCATAAGCTGAAGAATAGTGGCGTTGATCGAACACATTCATTCTATCGGGATATACTCTTCTTGGCACTTATTGCCGTTGGCCGTTATAATGTCGATTTGGCGACATTCCATCGTGAATATGCGGCCGTTTTTGACAAGCTCACGGAGCGCGAGTGCAATATGTATTATCGTAATCAGGATTTGCCGCCATCAGCGGCAACAATATTTTGTCGTGCGTATTTTAAACCTTTGATACTTCCTTGACGTGAATTAGATACAAGACTATCTGAACAACAATACCAAGAAAGACAAATCGAAAGCGGTATCGACACCAACAGTACCAACAACAGCAATAATATATTTAGTAGCGACCACAACGAAAGCAGTCGGTCGCCAACACCGATAAATTTGGCGACAATAACGACGTAGTAGTTTTAAGTGTATTCAAAAAAAAAAAAAAAAAAAACAAAAACAAGCAATCAAAGCTCGAAACCGACCAGAATGAGAAAAATGTTAATGAATGAGAGTGCGCCGTTTAAATTGGGTAGTAGACAGTGCTATAGAGCGCAGGAACGCAGAATGTTATGGTGCGGTATGGTGTGTTTATGAGCGGTCAGTGGGTGGTGCATTGGATGGGTGCGTGTGTGTATGTATGTTCGATTGTATGTTTGCGTGTACGGATGTAGATTTTTATACTTCTGTGTTTTAATGTTTATATTTTTTAAATATTTATTTGTTTTTCGAAATTTTAATTATTTACATAAACCTAAAAAAAAGAACAACAATATTTGTTCTTTAAACTCGATTTGAAATTAAAAGAAAAAAAAAACATTCTGTCCACATCAGTTCTTTAAGCACCAATGATTCATGTAATCCTTTGTTATCCTTATGTGATCTGTCCGTCTGTATTTCATAAGTTTTTGTGCAATTTTACAATTGCTTCTTAACCGAGTCCGTATAATAAAAAAATTTAGGTAGTGGCAGATTCAAATAGCTTTTGAACAAACAAAAAAAAAAAGGAGCTTATTTAACGCTGGTTTCGAACTAGTTTACTTCTAAACCGTTGGACAACCTTGATTTTTACAAAGCTTAAATTTACTTAAAGTACTTAACATTTGTTTATACACATCAATTTTTTATTGTATGGTTTGACGATAATGTTGTTTTATTTTGTTGAAATTATTGTTGAAAAAATTTTTCTACGCACATTTATATGTATTATTCTTTTGGTCCTCATCTCGCATCTTGGATTCAATTTTTTTGACTGGTTTCTGTGACAATACATATAAATCTAATTAATTTTGTTTTTAGTGCTTAGAAATGACTTCTACTTAACCCCAAGATATCTGCCTTATTATATTTAAAATATATATGAATGTACATGTAACAGTATATATGTATATACGTACGTATAATTATATACATATGTAGTTTACATTATTGTAAAGGAAAAAAAAGACAGGTGAGAACGTGTAGCATGTTTCATGTTATTCAAATGCGTACTTTTTAGCGAGATTGAATAAAATTTTGTAGATGGTTTTCGGTATGTGGTTTGTTAAGGACAAAACTCATGTGTTTCGGCTAGGCTAAAATTAAAAGAACAAAAAAAATTGAAAAAGACGAAGGCAGAAAAAAAGATTTAGACCAACGCTTAAAAATGTTAGACATATACACAACTCGTACATAATTATATAAATAAATAAAAATAAAAAATATAAAAAAAACGAACGTTACGTTGCACATTTAGTGAAAAAAAAAAAAAAATTAAATCGAAACTTCAAACTTTTTTTTTCTAATCAATTAATCTTTGTAAAAGCGCATCGAAAAATTCCTTGTCTCGTTTATGGTGTATTTAAATGTACTTATATGAGAGTATTAGGTCATATGAATATTTACAAATTACTAAGCAATAAATTGTTAAAACTAAAATCGTAATAATAAAAATAATGCAAGACAAAAAAAAAAAACATCTCATATGAGAATATTTGATAGTGTAAACGGGGCACCATTTAAAGAAAAAAGATCAATAAAGTTAAAATGAACACGTTAAATTGGAACACATATTTCATTGAATTGACTTTTATGTTTGTAAAACTGTTAAAATGTATTTAATTAAAATACAACTATTTTTTTTGCCATGTATGAATTGAACATTAAGTAATCAAATTTGCTTAGTAGTCACTTGTTTGCTCTTTAGACGACTCAATGGCTTTTGTTGCCGGTTTTGTGCTTTTTTCCAGAAACTGACTTATAAGCATGTTCTTTGTATTTGTTGCTATTTGCTGGCCAAGCGGAACTGACATAAGCAGAGGCACGCGTTTTTTGTTATCTTTGTTTGCAGCAACAGCAACTTTAGCTGTCAATTGTGTTTGTTCTTCGCTGCCCTCCGATTGTTGGCTATCACTCTCGGCAGCGTCTGATGCTTTTGCGTTGCTTTTCTCTATTCTATTTGCAGACTTTGGCTGTAGCACGTAGGACCAATTGTTATCTAATGTTAGGCCAGACATTTCATATTTCTGTAACACTTGTTCCGAAACATTCCAACATAAACGCTTCTTTTGTTTTTTATGCTTCTTTGCTGTTTGATTGGTTGCGTTCGCATGGAGCTTATCGACCACGACTGGCTTCCATTCAGCGTACTCATCGATTTTTTCGCGTAAGACACTTTTGGCTGGCACGAGCTCCTGTTCGTTTTTGATTGATTCGACATTTGCTTTTAGATAGGCTATAAACTCGCTAATTATAAATGATTTGGCATGTGTGTTGCCATGCAATAAACGTATGAGATCCTTTAGCTGTGTTGGCGTTAGAGTTATGCGCTTTAATTTTTTGCTTGTCTTTTCCTCGCCAGACGCAGTAACATCCATGTTATCTGGCTCCGTTGGTTCGACAAATATGATGGGACCTGTACAAAGGTATGCACGTTTGTCTAACATCTCCCACATAATGTTCGGCAGCTCGTTCGGCTGATTGCCATTCTCATCCAACCAGATGCAGCCAATGAGTCGAGGTTTGATTTTTTTTGTTTCTTTTTTCATTTCTTGTACAAATTCTTGTTGTAAAATTTGAAGCTTAGCCTTTTGAGCCTCACGCGAATAATTATCGTCGCCGCTATCACCAAACTCATCATCATTCTGCAATTCTTCGTCGCTAAGATGTCCATGCGGCACGAACCATTTGTTATCGACTTCATAGTCTTCTTCTTCCGATTCTCTCTCTTCTTTGTCATCGTCGCTGCCATCCAATGATTCGCCCGGTTCCTCTTCTTCCCACTCATCATCCGAGTCAATTTCGTAGTCGAAGTATTTCTAATACATATATAAAAATGTTGTATTATTCGAACATTATAGGCCTGATTTTTAATGTGTTCACCTTATCTTGTGCAAAAGGCTGACGAGCTGTGATTATTTGAGTGCGTTTACGCCATGTGCCGTAATAGGGTGGGCGACGATTTTCGTGGAACTTCAAAAATTTTGCACGCAAACGTTCAACGGGCGCTTGTTCTTCAATGATAGCTTGACCCACGCGTTCCAGATCATCATCTACAAGTGGAAAAACAATTTAAGTAAATAACAACGTCTCTTTAAGTTTTAAGCTAACTCACCTATAGTTTGAGCATCTTCAGCGGGATTGTCATTGGCCGAACGACACCACTTTACGGGAATAATGCTGCCAGCAGCCAGTTGCTCCAGGTAAAGTTGTGTTTGTGGCAATGTGCTCAATTGGCATACTGAATTATCCAATCTTAGCCGTGCCTCTGCCTCGATTGTTTTGCGTGTAATCGGCGACAAATGCATGCCGTCTTTCACCTGGAATGGACGAAATGCTAGCTGGCCGTCACCGATTTTGGTATCGTTTGAATTTTGATCATGATCGGACTGAATTGATTTTCTTAGCGGTTTAGCAACAAAAAATTTTGTAAACGCTTCGGATGCCCGCTTCTTTTTCTGTTCAGCCTCATCCTTCTCAAACTCTTTGCGCTTGCGTTCATCATCCTTTTTACGCTGTTCTTCCTCCTTGGCTTCGTTGCGTTTGCGTTTCTCTTCATTTTTTGCCTCCACTTCAGCAAGTCGTTTGCGTTCTTTCTCTTCGCGTTCCATACGTTTCTGTTCGTCTTTCGCCTCACGTTCCTTACGACGCTCTTCGTCTTTTTCTTCACGTTCACGTTTCTTGGCCAACTCACGCTGTTCTTTCTCCTCCTGTTTCTGCAGACGAGCTTCGTGTAATTTTCTTTCCTTTTCTTGGCGTGCTTGACGTCGTTGCTCGAAGAGTTTTTGCTGTTTTGGCGTCAAATGCTTATTCGATGTAATGTCAGCCGGTGACTGGCAAACTTCAATTTCTGCATTGGCGACCTCTAAGTCAATGTGGGATTTATCATTTAAGCATTCCTTGTCGTTGCTTGTGGCTCTTTTTTCAATCCCATTATCTGAAGCAGCTTCAGTTGCAGTCTCAGCACCGACCTTTTCTTTGGGCTTAACAGTTTCTTGCTGATTATCAACATGAGCATCATTAACCTCACTGATCTCTTCTTTGAACTTGGAGACAATTACATTAGTTGGAGAATTATTTTCATGTTGTTCCGTCACTGTTGTTTTTTCATCAGCATTGTTCAAGTCGATTTTCTGGCGTTTTTGTGGATTCAATTTATCAGCAATGATTTCTATGTCATCACTCGAACTGCCATGTGGTGAACGCTCCGGTTTGATGCCATCTCCAACTGCCCCCGAAAAAGTGTCTTCGGCAGTTTTTTTCAAAGATTTGCGGCGTTTGTGTTTTTTACTCGACATCGGCAACTTTATTTGGAATGTGCTGACGTTGCTGTTGGATTTGCCGCAGGTTGCACCACTGGGTATTTCTTCTTTGACCTCCAAGTTTATTTCGTCATCACTGTCGGATAGTTTTACAATTTCGTTTTCGAGATTCTCCTCATCTGTGGTTGGCTTCAGTTTTTTGGTTTCCGTTTGTCCAGGTTGATCTCCGTTAGTGTCGTCGAGACATTTTGCCGTATGGCCGAAGGAGAGGGTACGTTTGCGTGTACTCGGCTCCTGCTCTGCAGGTTGTGTTGTTCGCTTTTCCGTAGTTTCTTCACCTTTTGGTGTAATAATTTTAAACGGCAAACGCATCTGCACCAATTTCTTGCCACTGTTGGACTTCTCCGGGCCTTTGCCATTAGTTACTTGTTTTGGCGTCTTTTTGCTGGCCGAACTCATTTTTTAATTTAATTTAGCACCTAAAATATTCGTTGTTTTTGAATGGTAGATTATAAACAAACAAACATTGATATGCTAATTCACTGACAAATGACAAATAAAAGCGCGCGAATATCGCGAAAGACCAATAACAATTGATAATGTATCGAACCGATTTCGGTGGAAAAGCAGAGCTGATTTTCAATGGGGGCTGACATATTGATAATTGATCCAATGTGCAGTGCAGTTGTACGGGCAGTTGGGCTATTTCAATATGGGATACAGCCACAAGTTTGAGCGTTTTCGTCTAACGTATAATTGGTCTGCTAAAAGCAGTTATTTTAACAGTTTTGATAATGCAGTGTTCAACAGGCACGACATTATTGTTCGCAAGATATGACAAAAACTCCATGACATCAACCGCTGGTTTGAGACAAGGATATGATCGTTGTAGATGGCGCTAGTTAACTAATTGATGCAAATAAAATCCACAAAATCAACGATTTACAAATGCTGTTTGCACATGCAGTAAGCGCATACATTTGTTTGCGCTTACTTTGCAATTAAAGGGTGGGGTCCTGACCGTTTTTAATTTAGGGATTTAATTTATGGATTATATTTATATTATTACCGCAAATATTTTATAGTTGATTTCAACTGAAATTGCTCAAAATGCAACAATTTATTTTAAGGTTATTTTAAAGTAACTTTGAATTTAATTATTTAAAGTATTATTAAGAATCATAAAAACAAGGATTTGGTGGTAATTGAGCCATGTCTGCCTTAAGACAAGCTTGGAATTACATATAACCTTGGCCGTGTGTTTGTATAGAGCTATTAATCCAATTCCATTCTAAAGAAATGTGTTAAAATGTAATGTATTTTCTATGACTTACAGCAAAATATGATTAAAATCGAATGTAAATAATAATAAAAAAATCATGTTTGTGTTAAAAACAAATTGATGAAAACATATGTACTTATTTATGTCTGATTTGATGGAATTGTAATAAAGTGCTTTGTTAAGTATCGATTAGATTCGTTGGCTTCGGTGTCGAAAGATTTTCGTGTTTACCAAATGTCTGAGCTAAATAAGATTTGTGTGTGTTAAATCAAACGTGCAACGTAACTTAAGCATTTGTTAAGGCAACCTGCAATGAACGAGCCCACCCTGTATGCCCGGCCAAACCACAACAACCGTTAAGCAGACTCAACGGATGGAAGGAAGGAAGGAAGGAAGGGAATTAATGCCTTAATCGACAAACAAAAAAAAAAAAAAAAAAATCGACACAAAAATAAATAAATAAAGAAATGAAATGAAATGTTGAAATAACTCATAAGAAACTTTGCCAGCTGTCAAACTTTTCAATAACCTTCACTTGTTGTGGGTGGCATGCAGTCGCCCACTGCCCCCCTCCGCTCATCTGCTCGCCTGGGCCAGCAAGTATATCATCGAAGTTTATTCAGTTTAATGTGGCATTTTTACTAATCCTTTGGATAATTCGACGTCGTCGTCGTCGTCGTCATAGTCGAATCATGCTGGCTGCCGTTAGAGTCACTGAGTCAGTGAGTGAGTGAGTCGATTATGTTGTTAATAAGCGTGTAAGTAGCAGTCGGCATAGTGTCATGTTGACATGGCGTTATTCATTTAAATGTAATTTGTTGTTTGCCAAAGTAAAATAAACACAGCAGCACGGAAGGGGTTTGTTTTGCACCAACAACAACAACAACAACGACAAAGACAACATTTGCGGTCACTCAAGCACACACACACACACACACATACACACACACATACATGAGAGCACAAAAGGATGCGCAGCGCTTTTAAAATGCAAACTGTTGGCCAAGTGGCTCTTGTTGTTGTTGTTGCTGTTGCTGTTGTTGTGCTTCATGATTATTATTATTATTATTTGCGGTATCTGTCAGCGTACTCGTAACCCATTTAACTTCTTTCTAAATCTAATATCGACATTTGTCTGCGATAATGAAGCGTCTAGCAGCGGGGGTGGCCCAGCACGGAGGGCGAATCGCCGCTGACAACGCATCAACAACAAATCTGTGCACACACGCCAGCAGCCAAGCGAAGCTCTTTAATACAAATAATAATAATGATAATAATTCCAGAATTCCATCGGGACACGCAACTGTTTTGCTTCTTCTTCTTTTTTTTTTTTTTGTCTTTTCATTTTTCCTAAGCTCTGCGGCCACAAACACAAACCGCAGGATGCCATGCCCCGTTGGGCGTTGAACGGTAGAGCGTGTTGCTTGCTTGCTTGGTTGGTTGGTGGGTCGGTCGGTGGGTCGGTCTCTCGTTGAGGTCGCAAATGGCATACGAAAATGGAAATTCGGTCATGCATGAGAACGTAGGTAATAGAAAATCTATTAGCGTTTGCCGACTGATTGCTGCACAGATGCTTCGAAGTGGCAAACTGCAGATACAAAAGCGTACGCGTACGCAGATCCTTTTGATGACACGCGTCGTCGCTGTCGTTCAACTGTGCGCTTTGCCTTCACCCACGATTCATGTTTGAAATAAGAGACCTGTTGGCGTGAACCGTGCATGACAGATAGACAGACAGACAGACAGGCAGACAGATAGATAGACTGACGAAGTCACTTTAGCATTTGGACAGACAGTGAGGCAGTTAGGCATAGGCAAAGGAAAGGGGGTGCGCGGCACGATATGCACTCAGGTTTTGTTACAGTGTATGACAAGTTATTGCCTTCACATTACAGCAAAAGTAAACTAAAACATTGAACGGTACAATGTCTGGCACAGTGGCTTTCAATGTGTTAATAATAATAATAAAATTCAGACATTATATATAAATTTGCTTAGTTCTTGACAAAAGCTCAGGCTCGCCTAAGGACAATGAGCTTAAAAGTATTCCTTTTTCTATGTTGACATTATTCTCAGAGCTGAATTTCTTAACTTTTCCACTTGCTGGAGCTCTAAAGAGAAGATCAGCGCAAAGATGGCTAAAAAAGCTCAGCATTATTAATCGAAATGGTTCTCTTAGGGGACGTCCACAAATTACGTGACATTTTTTTCTAGAAATCTAGACCCCTCCCCCCTCTTGGTGAAATTTAGTGAGATTTTGAAGAACCCCTCCCTCTGTATCTCACGTGAGATTTTGCTTAAAATTTTGGAAAAAAAAAATTGTAAATTAATGGACTAAAAAGTTCATGCGAGATGTCCGGTGAACCCCCCTCCCCTTAAGTGAGATTTGGTGTGATTTTGTTGAACCCCCCTTACCGTAATTTTAACTCACGTAATTTAGGGACGTCCCCTTAAATGTTTAATTATCTTTTTTTAATTTTTTTTTTACCGTAATCTTTTGGTTGATCTACATTCTAGATATAAATATTGATTGCACTTGAAGTTGAAAAAGTGATTAATGTGCATTGCAAACCACTGTGCAACGTGTGCGCACAATTTTTCTTCACTTGCTCGACGACAATCGCGGCAGCGGCGACGACGACGACGATGGCTCAGTGTTTAAGTAATTGGAGGGTAAAATGTGTTTCCAATTTGCTGTTTTTGCAACAACAATAACAACAAAAGCAACAACAGCAACAGCAATAGCAATAGCAACATAGACAACAACAAGTACAAGATTGGAAAAAGTATTGAATTACACACACCGTACAATGTTTGAATGAATAGCAACGCTTTTCCTTCTATGTTGGGTTGAATTGGTTTGGTGGGCTGGTGGGTGGTGGTGGGTTAGTGGTGCCTGCACTGTTACTATGCTGCTATTGTGGCCTGAGTCTGAAGTGGGCCTCAATTGGGTTGCATTGGTTTGGGTTTGGTTTGGGTTTGGGTTGAGACAACTCAACAGCGACAGCGACAACATGGCACGATTACGTCGAGCATTGGAAACATTGAGGTATATTTGTGGCTTCTCAGTGTCTTTTCACTTTTTCACATTGCATGTAATTTTTTTTTCTTTTTTTTTGTTTTGTCTCGCTTTTCTTTTTTCCTTTTTTTTTTTGCTTTGTATTTTGTTTGTCGTTTCAGCGTTTTAATAGATTTTATTTGGTAGCAAGCTTCTGCTTCTGCTTCTTCTTCTGCCACTACTGTCTCAGCTATGCCGCCGTTCGTACTCTGCTCTGCTCTGCTCCCAGACCTGGTCTACTCTTTAGTCAAGTTAAAAGGCAATCCCGAAGGAATCGTCGTGAAAATTCATTAGTTTCTCATTTTATACTATTCAATTTACGTTGGATTTACTTTGTTGTCAATTTTGTTGTTATTATTACTGTTGTTGTTGTTGTTGCTTTCGCTTGTCTATTATTTATAATAATGTAAACGGAGTTCGTTCTGACTCGGCTTCATTATGATTCCCTTTGATGACTCTGGAAGGCCTTGAGTTGATTTTAATTCTGAGTTCAGAGTTGAGTTCCGAATTCTTTGTGTGTGAGTGTGTGTGTGTGTGTGCGTTGGCGAGACATGAGTCCATTAAAATTGTAACAGAAAATTTTACGCATTGTATTGTCATCAAAAACAACAGCAACAACAACAACAACAGCAATGTGAGGCAAGTGCATTAGACACACACACACACACACACACAAACACACACACACACAACGCTGTCATTTCAGTTAGCCAGTCTTGTATAAACGGCGAACGCATCCTTCAAGCGCACGGACGGACAGACAGGCGGACGGACGGACGTACATGCATGTTCCAATGTCTACATTCGTATTTGGCTCAGAATAAAAGAATAAAAACAATGACATTTTGTTTGCCCTTACGTTCAGTTTGCCCGCGCTTCTTAGAAATCGAAATTCCCACACTTTTCTCTCGTTGTTGGCTGCGGTGTTGCAGGAGGAAGTGCAGCAGTGCAACAATGGTGCATGCAGCGGATATGGCATAACGAACACATTGACATTTGTACCTGTCGGCGACGTGCATGCATCAATGAAAGCAACAAAGCAACAAGAAAACTAAAAACAAGAAAGAAAAAAGGAAAAAAGAAAGAGTCTAAGCGTAATATGGATTTTTTTTTTTTGCCGCTTCGATGCCTTGCCAGCCAAAACGAAACGCTCGCAGCGAATTCATTGCAGCATCATTGCGTGGTTGTTGTTGTTGTCAATTTTAAGCTTCATTACCAACAAATTGGCTCACAACGTGCTCCACAATGAGCTGGCCAATTGCGTGACTTGACAATATTTTTGTTTTTCTTCTTCTTTCTCTACACTTTGACCATTAGACGACGCTTAATTGTCGCGAGCTCGCCGCTTGATGAGGCTTAAATGCGTTTGTCATGCTGCCAAATTGGCAGTCAAAAGTTCGATACTTGAAAGTCATTGGCGGCAATGTACATACATACATACACACATACATATTGTACATGCTTATGTTGCCAGATTGTGCCGATCAACAATTGGCGAAGATGAGCAAATTATACATGTCAGGCAGGCGTAATTATTACAGATCACTGACTTCAAAGTGCGCCTGTTAATTGATTAAATGCAACAGTTTTCAAAACAAAAACAAAAACGAACAAAAATAATAACAATAAAAGAAAGTCAAGAAAATTTCAAGTCATGCTGCACAAACTTGACGCCGCCGCGTCTGCGCCGTCACAGACGCTACAGCGGCAATGGAACGAAACGAAACGGCGCGGAATATGTATGCCCAAGAGGCACACACAACTAATGCCAATCAATGTGGAAAATTCATTTCAATTCGATTCGTAAGCATTAATGCATTTAAGACAGAGCGAGAGGGCACACTGACAAAGTGCATGAAAAGGTGAAGAGCAGAAGTGAAAAGTGGAAAGAAATTTGTAAAGCATTGAATGCACATAAAGAAGCAACAAAAAAAAAAAAAATAAAATCTAAAATAGAGAAATAAGCGTAACGTAAAATGTTTTGATTTCAATTTGAAATTTGTTTTACCAATTCTTGCTCGCATTTTCATTGTGCCATTGAGTTTTTTGTTTTGTTTTTTTTTTTTTTTCTGTTCATCTTTTTATTTGTTACACATTGAGCTGAAAATTTGGAAAAAAAAAAAAAAAAGTGAAAAGGCCACAGGAAGTCAAAGTGTCACTCAGTTATGTACTTAGGCGCTCAAATTGATATTGTTTCCTCATTGCTGTTTGGCTATGCCGACAGCGGAAAGGCGGAAATTCGGCTAATTTTTGTTGCGCCCCTTGTGTGACGCTGTCGCACTCACTCGCACTCACCCTCTCACGCACTTTTTGATCGCTACCGCTGTGCGAAATTATTAATTTACGAGCTGTCAACAGTTTTTCTTTATTTGCTGCCGTTTGTTTACAAGCGATCCTTTTTTTCTGCTATACAATCTTCCATGCCGCTCGCCGCGCACACACTTCGCTCACGCATATATACATACATACATACATACATATATGTATTTGGTGTGTTTGTATGATTGCTGAGTGCGTGAAATGTCAATAAATAATTTGTCGATTTAATGCCAACGCGACTTCCGCCATTTTGTTTGTTGGCGCAAATCTTTCGTTTGATTGACGCGCTTCGACGTCGCCTCGTCATCACAGTTATAATTATTACAATCATCAGCATTGCCATTGTAATCAATGTGTTCATCATCATGATGATCATTGAAGTTGCTTTTTTTTCTACTATTTTTTATTTTTTTTTTGTTGTTTGTTGTTATCGATCATGCAATTATCATCATGACTTTTATATTTTTATACTTACACGCCGCCGCCCACTTTTTGTTGCTGCCAACCAACTTTATACGCTTTCATGTAAGCTTTAAAAACCCGGACAAACAGAAAAAAATAGAAATTCAATTTTAGAATGAAATTCGTTTTGAGAAAATACACCATTAGAGCGTGCTAATTAAATATTGTGCCGCGGCAGGAATTCAACTCCGTCATTATTTTGACAATGGCTGAGCAATGATCTAATCTGTGTGCGTGCGTGCGTGCGCGTGTGTGTGTGTGCGCGCTGCCAATTAGCCCAAATGTCATAGACCTGTCAACTTTGTTGGTCGTTTGTTGGCGTCTCAAAGCTAAAGTTCGCATGATTCGCTTGGGAAGCGAAAATCTTTAAGAAAAATAGTTAAAAGTTTCTTTTAATCAAATATTAAACATTACACGTTCAGCTCAAAATGTTATAAAGAGAAAAAAACAACGAGAACGTGATTTCATAAGCCACACAAGTCGATTAATCAAACTCCTTGTGCTTCAGAATTTGAGAGTATAATTTTTATAATTCAGAAATAATAAATAAAAATAATAAAAAAAACATTATTTTAAGAACATTTCCAGCGCTCGTTCTAGACATGTTGCTTGTTTTTGGCACTATAAAAAATATTTGTACAGTGAAAGCGGCCGTCACATACAGTTCTGATAAACGGACACCCAAGATCAAGCAAATTTTTTTATAATTTTCATAATCCTGCCATAGAAAATGCATTCCATTGATTGGACGCTCAAAAAACAGACATTGTGTGGAAGCTTTCACTAAATATAACACAATTATTGGTATATTTGTTAAAATATAACGTTTTCTGAAATCTCAAAATAATTCAATTAATCTCAATAGAAATTATATCAAATGAAATCATTTTGAAATTGCTGAGAACGAAGTTTCTTGTTAGGTTTTCTTGCATATCTCTGAATCAATATGACAATAGCAACATAAACGAATATAATATATAAAATAAATAAGAATAAGAAAAAGAAAAAACGAAAATCTTTTAATAATCCATCACAGCTCCGATTTCCATTTACATTTTGATTTTTGAAATATTTTGATGGCAAATGAGATTTAAAAACGTTGCAGTCAAGCGATATTAATGAATTCGGCGTTCACATGCACGCCTGCGCACCGACAATTCTCACACCACACCACACCATAGCACAGCACAGCGCAGCACAGCAACGAACGAGCAGATAAGAATCTAAACGAAACCGCAGACAAACCAAAGAAAGGTAAACGTTGCAGCTCGAGCGCATTCATCATCGTCAGCACCATCGATGTGACTGCGCTAAGACAGATCAATTAGCTAATGCAGGGATAACCCAATATGAGAACTTGAGCCAACGCACAGCGATCAAGCGGCAGCCGAGCCGAATGAGCAAATGGAACGAGCAAATGGAACGAACGAATGTAAGAAAGAACAAACGAATGAACGATCCCGTTTATCGCCTTTTTGTTGAATGCTGCGTTAAGAAGAAGCTAATCCCAGTAGCGTTCCACTGTTATTGTCGACCATCAGGCCCGCTCGACTAGATTAGCGGTATTTGTGTTGTTGTTGTTGTTGTTCTTGCTACTGACATCTTCGTCTGAATTGCTGATGATCGCCAGCGTCTTAACTTGTTTATCGTCAACTTTAAGCATTTATCATTTTTCCCAAAGACATCGTCGGTAAAACGTTTGCTTTTGAGTGGGCCCGCGGGTAGAAGGTGTTTGTTGTTTGTTTAGTCGTTTGGTTGGTCACACTGACGCACATTGGTCGCTGTATGAATGCCTGGCAAATATGCAAATGTCTTTTCAATCACTGTTGACTTTTCAGCTACTGAATTCAAAAATGTTTCCATTCCATTTCAATTTTGTTTTTTTTTTTTTTTTCGTACGCTCTTTTCGCTTGGTTAATCTTAACCGCAAACGATGCAGTCAGTACGTCCGTCTGTCTGTCTGTCTGTCTGTCAGTCAGTCAGCTAGATATTATATACAAATAGCTGAAGAACTCAGTCTCGAGAACTCAAAATCACTTGAGAAATATCATGGCAACGACAATGATGATGTTGTTGATGATGATGATGATGAGGATGATGACGACGACAACGAGAATTGCTTTTGCTTGCTTGCTTGCTGCTTGTGATGATGACATCTAAAGCTTCCTTCACAGGTGCCACTTGTAATTGTTACGTTTACTACAAGTCTAAGAAGCAGAAGATGTGGCAAAGAAAAGCGTTGCATCAGTGATGGAAAGAGGGAAAAAAAGAAATGAGAAAATTCAATGAAGAAGTGGAATTCCC
The DNA here is from genome assembly GCA_034638295.1 of Phortica okadai. Taxonomy (NCBI): domain Eukaryota; kingdom Metazoa; phylum Arthropoda; class Insecta; order Diptera; family Drosophilidae; genus Phortica; species Phortica okadai. The sequence continues at coordinate 45,404,152 of CM067848.1, read as the reverse complement.
AAGTCAATGAGCACGTCATGAATGTTATTTGTTTGCTTGTTTGAAATACTCACATTTGTTCTACAACTAAGCATTGAGTATGTCTTGTACTTGAGTGTGTGCTGGTTTTGTTGTTTCACTGTGTGTGTGTGCGTATGTGTGTGTGTGTTGTGGTTGTGATGGGGTTGTAGATGGCAATGGTGATGTTGGTAACTGGCTCTAGAAATGCGCTTAAATAGCGAATGTCCTTGTGTTCTATTCACATATAAAGTGGAGCCAGTGCACCAACAACAACAACAACAACAATAATAACAACAATAACAACAATAACAACAACAACGTCAACGAGCACAACAAAAGCGCGCACGAACACTTGACAACACTTCAAGAGGCCTCTAAATGAGCAATTCAATTCAAGTTGGCAGCCCTTGCCATTGTTTACATGCATGGATTGCCTGCTGATTCTTTTATTAATCATTTTCAACATTTTTTTTGTTTTTTTTGTATTTTATATTTTATTATACTCTATTTTTTTTTAATAATAGAAGTCAAACCGTGTTGTTGTTGTAATTTTTTTTTAGCAAGACATGAATTTATTGAGCATTTAAACATCGAAGAAGGCAAAGCAGTGCACGCTCATTATGGGCACTGTTTGCACACCTCACAAGTATGCGGAAGAACGACACACACACACACAGACACACATGCATGCATGCATATGGGGGTGGGCCGATGTGGCAACTCTGCGGTTTTGCACTCGAAATATTCAATTACGCCACAGGCGGTCGTCATTTATTGCTTTTGCTTGATTTTGCCGCCGACGTCGACGTCAACTTTGACGGCTCTGCCAACGTTGCGCCGCGCTGCACATTTTGGAAATTTTGTCATAATTGTTGTTGGCGAACACTTTTTGCCTCTGGGTTTTTATTTTTTTGTTGCTGTTTTTTTTTTGCTGTCTTGCTTTTCACGCTCATCGCCGTCGTTGTTGACACTTGAGCTCAGGCGGTGGTATTTAATATTTAGCTCAGCTGCGCCCCTGTCAGTGTGCGCTGAATGACTGCTCCTGCCGACGCGTCGCTTGTTGACATTTGCTTTTTTGCGCTGCGCTGCCAACAAAGCATATAATTTAAAAATTTCAAACACTTTGACTGGCAAAAAGTCACATGAGCACACGTTGATAGCAGCGCTGACATCAATAATCATACACCGTCTGTGTGTGCGGTGAGTGGTGAGGGGTGTGGTGGGGCGTTACGTATATCATAAAAGTAAGAAAGCAAGCATCATCAAGTGTCAAATATGCATTTTGCAGCTTCAGATTGGATTTTGCCAATGATGATGCTGCCACACTGCACATGATGGTAATGCCATTGATGCTGATGATGCTGATGATGATGATGATGCCACTGATGATGATTATAATGCCATTGCAAATGTGCTTGCGTTTATCGACTTTAAATTCATTTCATTTCATTTCTGTTCATTTCTGTTCATTTTTATCAACTTTGTTGCTGTTGTTGCTATTGTTTTTGTTGTCATAATCGTTTGCCATTTTGAATTTCAATTAATGATGGCGTTGACTGCTGATTTGTCAATGATAAATTACAAAAAAAAGAGAAAAAAGATGGAAATGCGCAGCAAACTTCCTGCTGATTGCTTAATTGACAAAAAGCATATGGCATAATGCATGAATGAGTGATGAATAAACGGACAGACAATCAGACAGACAGACAGACGGACGGACAGACGGAAAGACAGACGAGGCAAGTGCAAGCTGCGTGTGGGGCACTAAGCTGCTCGATCTGTGAGAGACAATGGACGAAAACGACAGAAGCTAAAGTGACCCGACACAAAACCAACAACAACAACAACAACAATAACAACAATAACAACAACAACAATAACAACAATAATAAAGCAAACCAGCAATAATAATGCCAACAACACCAACGCCATATTACTACAGCATATATACATATATATAATATAATGTGTTTGCTTGTGTGTGTGTGTGTGTGTGTGCATACACAGGTAAGCTCAGATTCGCAGCACAATCGAAACGTTTCCAATATCGAAGACGTTGAAAATGCATTAAGACGGGAGTCAAATTCTTGTGCTCACTCATTCACTCACTCACACCCCTCCCCTGCCCCACACCCACCCACCACGTTGCTTGACATGGCCCTCACCGTCACTCGCAAGAGATTAAAATCTAAAAAACTGTCAATTAGAGCATTTCTCCTCATCACACACAAAACAAAAAAAAAAAAAAAAGAAGCAAAAAAAAAAAAAATAAATAAAAAAAAAAACAAAAAAAAAAATAAAAAAGAAATAATAAGAGACTTAAGCCGGTGCTGCTCACACGTCAACTCATTGCGTGTCAGTTGGTGTTGTTGTTGTTGCTGTTGTTGTTGTTGTTGCTGAATCGCGTTGGCTTGACTCAACTCGCCTCAACTCAACTCGCTTGACTCGCAGTTAGCCCATAGCACATTTCAGCCAATGGACCACCTTCAAGTCTGGTCCGGTCCGGTCCGGACAGCTCTGCTCTGCTCTGCTTTGGTTTGGTCACCTCCACCATGACTGAAAATGTGTTACTTTGGAATTCATTGACATATTTTTGTATATACTTTTCTTCTTCTTCTTCTACATTTTCTTTTTTTCCGTTTGTTGGTTTTTTTTTTTATTTTTTGCGCTCTCTCTTTCTTATTTGTTGCTGTTCTTGTTGTTGTCGTTGTTGTTGTTGTGAGGGTTTTAAATTACTTTGAACGCGAGGTTTTTGTCACCCACCCAACGCGTTGACTTAAAAAAATCATTTCTACATTATTTGAGTTGAGTTCTTCCGCTCGTTCGTTCGTTCGTTCCTTCATTTGTTTCTTTATTTGTACATTCGATCTTGACTGGATTCTTTGGCAAGCTTTCTGTCTTTCCATCTGCTCTTCCGCCTCCTCTCTGTAACTGTCACACTGCTCACTTCCTCCCACAATCCCTACATACATACATACATACATAGATGTATGACACTCTCGCTGCTCTGCTGTTGACCGTTGACGTGCATCATGGTAGACAATGAGGGAAGAGATTAAAAATAATACCTTGACTGCTTATGTTGCTCGCTCATACACACACACACACACACACATATGTAGGTGCATGCATACATAAATGTGTTTGTTTGTCGCTTCAACGTTTGTCCTCAGTTACACTTTATGGTCGCATTTTGGTTGTATCTCGTATCTGTATCTGTGACTGGTCGTTGGTGGTCAGTAATGTCAACAGCAACAACAACAACAACAACATTATTATTATTATTATCAACATCATTATCGTCTTTTGTTGTTGCTGTTGTTGTTGTTGTCATTATCCCTTCAGGCGCTCAGTCCTTGCTATACTATTGAACAATGGCAAGTGCCTCATTAAATTTATGCGCAAAATGCATTTCATAATTGAAAATGTAATCAAAGAACCTTCTGAGTATTTCCTCTAAGGTGTGCCATAGTGCACGTGAATGTCAAATGTCATGAATGGCTTCGAATTTTCTTAGAAAAAAATACATACATGTTTTTAAGCCAATGTTTATGTCACATGAGTGACAAAATGCTTCGATATTTAATCTTTTGCTATGCTAAAAACTAATAAAGAGATTTGGAAAAAAAGCTACCATTGCAACTTAAGTTTCTACAGCTAAATGATGTAATCTCTATATAGAGATTCGGATTTTTTTAAAACTTGCTGATATTAACGTTATTTAAATCAAATTAGCACATAAAGATTTTTGAATAAAAGCGTATTTTTGCACCGATCTGTTCTATATCTATAACGGTCTATAGTTAGAAGAAGCCTTTCTGCATAACTTTCCACTTTTTTTTTATTATTTTTGTTTTTAATAACAAAATCGTTATTTTTCCTATTAATTACGATTGCTTTCACACAATAAAAAGAATGGAATGTCAATATTACATAAGCATATATATAAGTCTAGAGTTCATTATAAGCCAACAAATGTTTGCAACTGAAAATTGATATTCAAACAAGAGAAATAATAATAATAAGAAAATGAAAATTCTTTTCATTGTTTGCTGTTCATATTTCGATGCCTTTCTTGGCTTGAATAGAGGATTCTTTGTTTTGAGTGTAAAAGGAAACCGCATGCGAGATGACTGACGCTCATTGCCTGCTGCCGGACCGTCTCCACTTCACTCTATTCAACTGAACTCAAATCAGCACATCGCACTTTGCCTTTGACATTTCTCACTTAGAGTTTCGCTGATAGTGATCAACATAAACAAGAGCATCATTGAGCTACATGCTCATTGCGTTTGGACATAATAGTAGCTCATAATGTTGGCGCGATGTTTCAGTTCGATAAACAATCTAACAGACAGACTGACGGGCTGTCGATCTGTTGATCTTTGTAGGTAAAAATGGCCATTCAATTAGGCAACTTGTAATAAAAACTCGCTCGATTGCAATAGAGAAACAGGAGTCGAAAGCCGAAGCCGAAGAAGGCTTCGATTTATCGCTTCGGTTATTTGATGCGTTGCGTCACACAATGAGTTTGCTTTATGCTTTGGCGGCCATTTGAGATACTTTTGTGTTGTTTGTTTGCTTTGCTTTCAAGGAGCCTTGCTTATGCTTATCGTTGTTAATCGCGTTGACGGCGTTTGTCTTACGGTCAGGTTGACAACATTTGAGCACGCCAGCAAGAAAGCAAAACAAAGCAGAGCAAAAAACAACAAAAAAGTAAGAAAAATAAGCATTTCGTGTAACAAAATGGCGTCTGAGCGCGCGGCGACCTAACTTAATTAGCAGGAATTACTCACATATACATACATACATATATATATATAGATAATCGTATGTATGTATATGCATAATTGTATTTTAATGCCGTTGACTTTAATTAATGCGAAAAATTGCAGCAAATTAAACGTAATGAAACGAAGAATTCTGCCATATGCCTTAATAAATGAAGCTTTGTGAAGCTGCTGCCGGGCTGGGCTGTGCTCTCAGCCAGCGACGTAACAGAAGGCGGGCATGGTGGCAGTTTCATTAGCGTAAGATGCCGCAACAGGATAATGCTTTCTGATCATAGCAACCAGCGTGAAAGCATTTAACTTGCTGCTGTTGCTACAGTCATTGCTGTTGTTGCTACTGCTTTTATTGTTGCCGCTAATGCCAAAGGCATCTCTATCTATCTCTGTCTCATTCACACACATTCAGTCACCTGCTGAACTCCTTTCCGGCCCAATCATTTGCTTATTTATACAGCCATAGTCACTGACTTTGAGTACATGTAAGCTCTCGACTTCGTTTCGCTTCTCTGCCCCGCTTCACCATGCCACGCCACGCCACGCCTTGCAACATTCAGCGCGCACACACATCATGCTACGCACATTTAACGTTTGTGGCATACAAAAACACATAATCAACTGCAAAACGTTTGCGGCCAAATTTAAGCGTCGACGTTACGCTTCCATTTGCCGCTTATCGTTTGCTGCCGCCTCGTTGCCAGGGCTGCATTTAATTGAGCATATGCCAATTAGCATGCAGCAGAAATGGCATCAACACAAACGTAATCATCGTCATCATTAGCATTATCATTATCATTATCATGATCTCGTGAGCATTTGCAGGCGCTCGACTACCATCTATATAGCTGACTGACTGCCTTGTCTGCCTACCTGGCCAGCGTTGTCATATCATTAGCAACAACTCTTGCTGCCAACAGTTCACCCTCACCCTCACCCTCAGCCGCTTCTATGGCTCTCCCCCTCCCCCAATGAATTTAAGCGTTGCCAGCCCATTAGTCAAAGTATTTGTTCCATGTTGGATTTGATAATTTGTTGTTGTTGTTGTTGCTGTTGTGTTTTATTTTTTGGTGCTTTATTTATTTTTTTTTTCACCGTTGCCTTTGTTGTTGTTGCTTTTGCTATTTTAACTTTCAACTTTACACAAAAGGCGGCACTGATTTTGCAGCAACCCTCACGGCAAGGATAACGATTATGCATCTAACACAGGCCAGGCCTGCACGTCATCACGTCATCACGTCAGCGCATCTCAGCCACCACCCCCGTCTCACGGTAAGCTTCACTTTGACTCTGTGTTGCCATTGATGTTATTGTTGATAATAATAATTATGACAATGATCGTAATCATTATGATATGCCGAAAGTCGTTTGACGTCAACGTCAACATCAACGTCGACGTCGACGCATTGCTTGATTAATTTTTATCTATTTAGTAAATGTGTATTTATTTTTTTTTTTATTCCTGCAAAGCGAAAGCGAAAGCGAAAAAAAAAAAAATAAAAATAATCAACAACAACAAGCATTGCCTTTGGTTGTTGTTGTTGTTGTTGCTGTTGTTATGCATAGTTGTTGGTCTAGTTAATGTTCTGTTGTTTCTGCTGCTGCTGGTGTTCCTGTTGGTACTTGTGTTGTTGTTGTTATTGGTGGTGTTTCATAATTCATGCTGTGTGTACTTGGTGTTCCGTGCTCGCCGTGTTTCGTTTGCCGCTCGTTTCTCTATTTAATTAACTTAAAAGCGTGTGGATAATTCCTTCGTATTTATTACGTGTTATACTCTCTCATTGTCTGTGTGTGTGTATGTGGGTGTGTTTGTCTGTGTGGGTACTTTGATGAAAAGTCAAATAAATTGCAAATGAAAAGCATTTATACAACAACAACAACAATAATAATATACTTATGAAAATTTCTTTGCTGCAAGCATACAACAACATTGCACACGAAAACAACAATGAAAACAGTATTTTTTTGTTTCATTTATGTTTTCAAAAGTTTAATTAAAATTGTTATTTTTTTTTGCCAACAAAAACACTCATTATATAATAGTTTTTAATTACTTTAATGTGTTTTTTATTTATGTATTTTAAACGTACTAAAGAATTGTAGATCTTCAATAAATCGGCCACACAATAAGCCGAACGTTCGAGTAGTAAACTATTATTGGAACGTTTGGTTTATCGACTGTACAATTTATCAAAGTTTTACTGTACTTTTGGTATGAGACAAAAACAAATTATACAATTTGAAGTGTCGACGTTATTAACAATTTATTTACAGTGAAAATTCACAAATTAAAACAACAGTTTTGCCTAAAATTCGAATTTATTAAATTTCTCTATATATACATGATATTAAAATAAGTATAAAAATACACACGTCTCATAGAAATACAACTTGCTCATCTTATAGCTTAAAACAAAGTTTTCATAATAATTGAAATTTCGAAATTTATACAATTTTTAGAACTTTATTTATTTATAGAACACACTTGCTGTTACTTATGTATCTCAGAATAGAATTTGTGCGCGTTTACTGTATTTATTTTTAGTAAATCAAATCACTTACGTAACTCTAAAGTTCTTATTAATCTTAAAAGATGTTTTAAAACAAAACTTTCGCCATTGAAAAATTTCCGCCCACATTGCAATGTAAATTTAGACTGAAGCTGTTAATTGCGCATAAAACTGACTTTTCGCGTGCGTGCGTGAGTGAGCGTGAGTGCATTAAGACCAGCTCAAAGTTGTGTAAAGTTTTGATTAACTGATGAACTTGTTAATCAGTTGAAAAAAAGCCTTTGATGGAAATCTTTTTTTGGATCATTTTACATTTGTTCGAAGGCGTTTGCATTTTTAGAATGTTTCTTCCACTTTAAGTCTTTAAAACTAAAAAATGTTAAATGTAACGAGTTCAAGATTATCCTTCTCGCTCTCACTCTCGCTCACTATCTCTTTCTAACTCCACTTCGCTCATTGCGTTCCGTTCGAAATTATTAAATTGCTGGCAATTTTTGTTGTTTTGTGATATGTTGTCGTCGTCGTCGTCGTCGTCGTCGCATAGCATTTGTTAGCTGTAATTACAGCTTGAAGTTATTATTGGTAGCGAGCGTGAGCGTTAAGGACACGCAGCAGTGGAAATATGCATTAAAAAAACAACAAAAAAACGAAAAAAAAAAAAAAACAAATTACAATAAATAACTGACAACACACACACACACACACATATACATATGGCGTATACATTTTTGTATCTGTATCTGTATTTGTTTTTGTATTTATGGCGCTCGTATCTATCTAGCTATGTATGTATGTATGTGTGTCTGCAGTTGGCTTATTTGCGCTGTGCTCGTACCATGCGTCGTATACGTAACAAGATGTGTAGCTAAAATGTGACAGAAATACATACATATGCACTCGAACGCTGTATACATACATACATACATATGTACGTTTGTGTGCTTGTAGATACATAAATAAATATTTAGTGGTAAATACATATAAATATCGAACCAAATGCTTCGTTTCGTTTCGTTTCGTTTCGTTTGCTTGTTACAATTCGTGCGCCTTCTCTTAGTGCCAAACCCTCCTCCCTCCCGCCCTACCGCCCTACCGCCCTACCACACTTGATACAACTGACCGCGTGTCAGGCGCCCAACTCGGAGCATTGCCTGCACCCGTTCGTATCTGTCGTATGAATATCGCTGACGAGCAAACGAAGTAAAGCAGCAATGAAACAAAGCTGTTGCCTACATTCGCACACAACAACAGTTATAGATACAGATACAGATACATACATATATACATAGCATGTAACTATGTATGTATGTATCTGCGCTTATGTATCTCTATATATATGTGTGTGTGTCTGTATATATCTATGGCATCTACATATGTATAGCGTGCAGAATTGTTGTTGTTGTTGCTTCTGCTACTGATTGCCGTCTTTGTTTGAAACGCCTCCCATTTTTGGGTTGCTCCAACACACAGCTGAGTCTGAGTCTGAGTTTGAGTTTGAGTCTCTGAGGCTGTCACACAGCCATTTAGGGGTTGTTGTTGTTGTTGTTGCTATTGGCGCATGCCATGCCACGACATGAAGGAAGGAAGGAAGCGAGGAAGGAAGGATGTTGACTTCACTCTTTAGCGCTTTGCTTGTGTTATCTTATGGCTGGCCACATTTCAGCTCACAACTGAGCCAATTTTTGGTTACGTTGCATCGAATAGAAGACCGATTCCTTCTGGCCCACAATCGTGATGCGCTACAATAAATGATGAGAAGATACACAAGCTCGCAATAAAGCACACGCGTATGTTACTTATACAAGAAGCAGCTATCGAAGCAACAACAACAACAACAACAAAAACAGCAACAACAACAGCACAGAGAAAAAAATCAGCGAAAAATACTTGAAAAGAATTTCTTTTTTCGCTTTGTATAAATAGAAAATATGTAAGTATATGTATATATAAAGAATGAAGAAGAAAATGCTATGTGCTCGTTTGGCAGGCTCAACTACAACAACAACAGCAACAACAAGGACAGTGATAAACAATGTTAAAGCAGCAGAAATGCTGACTTTGACTTGCAGACGAGAATTTTCCTTTCTTTGCAAATTTTCTTTTTCTTTTTCTTAACTTAGTTTCATTTACCGAAGACGAAAAAGTTAACAAAGCAAAATACTTGAAAAAGTGAAAAAAGGAAATAACAACAACAACAACAAATTGCGACAAAAACAACAGCAATGCTAATAAATATTATGTATGTATGAGCGCACGCCCGCTCGCTCGCTTTGCCCATAAACCGTTATAGCGTACAAATACATACACATGCGCACAACTCACACACACACACACACTCACACACACACATACAGCCATCCGTACATTTAGCCAAAGCGAACAAAGACAGCTACTGACCATCTAGCTAGCTATCTCGCTCACACACCGGAAAATCGAAAAAGTGCGATGGCGCCAATTCATGCTCAACCAAAACGACAAAAACAAACAAAACAACAACAAATATGCGCTCTCACACAAACGAAACGAAACTCTCGCGCTCTCTGTCGCGTGCAGACACTCGTCATCGTTGTTGGGCACGCCTATTTCGTTTGCAGCTTCCGTGCTGTCGTCACAGTCGCCGCAGCAGCAGCAGCATCAACGACAGCGACCGCGACAGCAGCAACAGGAACAGCACAAGTGTGTGAGCGAGTGCGCGCATGTTTGTATTGTGAGGCAGGCAATCTCTGACTGAATGAATGTGTGTGCGTGCGTGTGAGCAAGAGCGCGCTGTGCTTGCATGCGTGTGTATGTTGTATAGCTTCCACAGACGCGTTTGTGGAACGTATTACTTGAGTGTGGGAACAGTTTGAATACTGCTCGGCTGTATATTGTGTGTTGTTGTCTCAGACACTGGCAGTGGCAAAGTGCGGCCCGGTTTGTTTTTCAATGCTTATGCAGCAGAAGAAGAAGCAGAAGCGGAATGTACGTTAAATTGGCTGCATTATTGAGCAAAATTGAATTTTAAATATTTTCAAAACGCAAATGAAAATAATTTACATGTTTTATTGACACTTTTTTTTTTTGTTTTTTGATTATTTTGATGATTTTGATTGCTGATTTTGATTTGTTCATTTTTTTGTCTCATCTTCTTTTTTTTTGAATATTTATTTTTACATATTTTACAATATTTTACACATAAATTATTATCTCGTGCTTAATTTGTTTTCTTCGTTTTTTTTTTATATTTTTTTTTACATTTTGTTGTTATTTGTCGCGTGATTTTTTTTTTGTTTTCTTTGTCTGTTTTGGCTGTCCAACTGTCTGTGTGTATGCGTGTGTTGCTTTTGGCCAATAATGTAACCAAATTCAGTAGCAGTTTTCATAAATTTAATCTTTTACTTTGGTTTTTGTTCGCCTGCCGGAATTTCAAATCTTTTTCGCCAATTAATCAAAATTAGCTTCGCTTTTGTTTCCCTCCAACGGTCATTGTCAAACAAAACCAATAAAAAAAACTCATATCCATTTGGATTTAACCGTTAAAATGTCTTCTCATACAACAAACCACCATAACAACTACAACAACAAATAAAAATAGTTTTGTTTTTGTTGTTTTTTCTTCGATCTTCTCATTTAACTTTGTCTTATTTTTAGTATTTCAAATGGAAATCGATCAACGTTTATTTAATTCGCCCAAAGCGTTTTTCTTGTTTCTCATATTTTTGTTAATTTTTAATTTTTTTTTTTCATTATTGTTGTTGTTGTTTTTTTGTTTTTTTTGCGTAAATTAGTTAAAGTATTGTTGAAGTTTTTGTTTTGTTACGCAGAAAAGACTGAAAAATCAACAAACAAACAAATAAATATCTTGCCAGAGATTTCATTAGTGTGTGTGTGTGTGTACATTGAAGAACGGCTTAGAAAAGTTTTTGCTTCTTGCTGCTTGGCTAATAAATTCAATTTTAATTAATATTTTTTTGCCTTTCTTAAATGTTTTTCTTAACAATTCGACTTCAATACTTTTATTTTATAATATTTTAATAAGAAAATCTTACGCAAGTTAAAGTTTATTGTGCATTTTCAGCAAAAAAAAACAAAAAGGTTTCATGAAGGTTTCTTTGTAAGCATTAAAATCAGCTGAAAATCGTTGAGAAGCACACACAAAGGCAAATTTTTAAAGTCAATTGTCCAAGAGCATCATCATCATCATCGTCACAATCATCATCATCATCATAATCAGTAGAAGAAGAAGTCATAGTCAACTTTATGCCTGTAATGCAAATTTGTATTTGAGCGAGCGAGCAAGCAAGTAAATGTGTGTGAGTGAGCCAGAGCGAGAGCGGGAGAGAGTATGTCATAATCCCGCCCAGACGACACACTCGTTACTTATTATAAAATTATAATAAACATATCATAAAGCAGTGAATGGAAATACATAATTCAAGCGATGCCTAAAAACGTTGTTCGTCCTTGTCGCATAAAATCGATGAATGAATTAATCATGATCCTGTCGAGACCGCAGAAAGAGAAAAGTTCAACACACACACACTCGCACATACATACATATATTATAGTAAAAATGAAAGCTATTTAAAAGTGTGTGTGTGTGAGTTACTTAGTATCTTTAGATTGACATTGTATCTGCATGCGTGTGGCATGCATTGATGTGACGTTAACGCAAAATAAACATCAACATGCACATACTAATAAAAAGCTTCTGTTTTTGTTTTTCTTATTGTTGATGATGTTGTTGTTGTTGTCTTTAAGTGCGCACACAAGAAAGCGGCAAGTGCAATGCGTCGATCGAACGCCAGTCAAGACCGAAGCCGCAAATCCATTAGTCTAAGGCCGAAATTAAGTTGATAAATATTTTTTAAAAAGCACAAAAAAGAAGGCAAACAAGGCGCACGTGTTGTCAGTCAAAATGCAAAGCTAAAATGGCAGGGCACAGGCACAGGCACCGGCAAAGGGACGGCGGCAGGCACAGGGGCGTTCAAAAGCCCAACAACTTTGACAGACAAATAGCAAAATAATGAGCAAGTTGCTGCTGCTGCTGCTGCTGCGGTCGCTTAGCCGAAGTGAAGGCTGTTGGCAGCGGTGAGGGGCGGGGCGGTTGACACGCGACCAAGCTAAATGCAAAAAATGTTGATAACGAAGGCAGATGAAAAACAATTTCATAAAATAGCATCTCAATTTTTTTTTTTTCTTTTTCCATTTGTTCCATTTCACTAAGGGCTTCACATCGCTCTATCGCTCACTTCGATTGAAGCCTCATAAATACAGAATTAGTTGGTAATTCTATAAGCAACACGCGCCCACACTGACTGACTGACTGACTGACTGACTGACTAGCTGGGCTGCTGGTTGGCTGCCTGTCGGACTGGCAGACAGACAGACTGCGTGTATGAATTTTCCACTTTGGCTTCTTCAGATAACACACGCACACGCACACGCACGCACACGCTCGCACATAAGATGAGAGCCGTGGGAAGTTGACGAACGTCGCCTGAGGCTGTTGCATGTTTCGCCTCCTTGGTCGTTGCTCGATTGGTCGGTGGATCGCTTGTTTGCCAGCGTGCACGTGTCCTTATCAATTGGTCGCATGAAATGTGATTCGTTGCCGCTTCTTTTTTGCCATTTGTTGGCAATTAGCAATGCATTTCATTTGAATTATTTTCCAAATTGATTGAATTCGCATTAAATGAATGAAGTTGAAGTCATTTTGGAGTTTTGCTCAAATTGCATTCAATTAACAGCAAATGAGCTCTGGAATTTTACTAAGCTAAGCTAAGACTGGCTGGAATGGGTGTGTGTGTGTGAGTCCTTGGGTAAAGTGCAACGCGTGCAGCGAATTAAGGTAAGGCAAACATTCAAGTGAATTTAAGTTGACCACAATGACTTCAGTCTGTTTCAAGTTAAGTGCCAATTAAATCTTCAGAGCCAATAGACAAGGCCAATGTGTAGCAGAAGTAGCTGGAAATATATCTAAAACCCCAGTTGGTAACTTCAGGCGCGGCTAATGTGGAGAAAAGACAAACATCGCTCCCAAAAAATCAAAGTCAATTGAAAAATTCAAACAATTGCAAACACGCTTGAGATTTTTCTGATTATTTTCGCTCTAAACAAAGGCCACGATCCGACACAGAGCATCTGCCTTTCCACATTTTGGAAATTGCAACAATTTTGTTTCCTGAGATAAACAACTCTTTCATGCCTAAGCTGAGAATCTGAAAGAACGAGATTGCCTTATGATAAACCAAAAGAGGAGAACATAATATTAAAAGAAGAAAATGGTTTGTATTTTTTTTTCGTATATATATATTATATTCATCTGATCATATTTTGTGAACTTTTTACAATTATTTTAATTAAAAAAAAAAAAAAAATTAACCACTTCACTTACATTGTAGCGATACAATTATGTTAATTATTTATGTATATTTATATGCTTGTGGAGTTTATTTTCTTTTTTCTTTTATGTTTTTTTTTTTTAATTTCATTTTTATTTAATTTATTTATTTATATATATATATTTTTTTTTTTTGCAAAATTTGCGTGATTTAAATTTAACTTAAATTTATGCTTATTGTTTAGATGAAAAAAAAAAATTGCGCTTAATTCTAGGATATCATTTTTTGTTTTTGTTTTTCTTTTGTTTTTAGTTTTTTTTTTATATATATATTTACGACTATTAAATATCAAGTGTTTTTCAAACAATGTGTGGTTCACCAACTAAACTAAGGAGACTAAGTAAGATTAAAAAAAAAAAAATAATTATAATAATAATAATATTAATTTTATAATAAGAAATATTAAAAATAATGATAATAATTAAACGTGAGCATTTAAAATTAATTAGATGCGTTTATATATGAACTAAAAAAAGTGCAAAAACTTTTAATAGTTATATATATATAAATATATATGTGTATATATATGTATATATTTTTGTTTGTGTTTATGAATTCAATTATAAAACAATCAATTTATGCACGTATGCGTTTTAATACTATTCTTTTTTTATTATTGTTTATATTATCTTTTTTTTTTTTAAATTTCTTTATTTAATTTTTTTCGGCGTTGATTTTTAGGTTATTTTTTGTACACAGCGATTAAATTATTATTATTACGTTTTTTTTTTAAATATATATATATATTTTTTTGTGTATTATAATCAAAGTTTAAATTTTTTTGTTTTGTTTTTCTTATGTTTTTTTTTATGCGTTTTGAAATAAAATTAACTATTTGCACTTATGAACTATTCTGCTGCCGCACTTGATTTTTTTTAACTCTTCGTTGTTTTTGTATTTTTGCTAATACCTCAAACAGCATCATTGCGAAAGTTTTTAAACATTATCAACTTTTGTTTTTTTTGTTTTTGTTTTTCGTATTTATTTTAATTTGATTTTGTTTTTTTTTTATACATTGACAAACGCACACAAAACAATTTGAAATGTTTTTAACTTTTGCTTTTTTTTTTTATAAAATATACAAATTTCTTGCATATTTTGTTTGTTAGTGTTTGTTTTTAATTATTCATTATATATAATTAGTTATATTTTATGATATGAAAGTGCTAACGAATTACATATATGTATATATATATATATATATTTTTTTTTTTTTACACATGTTTTACTTTTTGTTTCTTTGCCATTGAATTCTTCGCTAATTTTTGCGTTTTTTGCTTTGACTAATACTAAAAATAATGTGTGTATGTGTGTGTGTGTGAAAAATTTGGAATTGGTAGACGGCTCCTTAGGTGTCGCAGAAATAGTGTAGGGAGCGAGCCAGCGAGTGAGTGGGTTGCATAGAAAGAAAGTTTGAAAGAACGAGATAGCAAGTAACTTGCTTAATGCATTTTGTTGCTTTCACTTAAATGATTTTTTTCCATTTTTTTTTTTTTTTTTTTGATTAGTTGAATTTGTTGTATTTTTTGTTTTTTTTTTTTCAGTTTTGTTATCACTCATTTTCTTCGTTGATCCTGGCTGCTTATTTGATAATTTGCAATTCTTAGCCTAAAGTTATGCACTGATTTTTTTTTTTAATGCATTCTTGTTTTTTTTTTTTCTCTTTATCATTTTATACACAAATACACGCTCAATCTTAGGTTTAATTTTATGCTAATTTAAAAAAAAAAAATGTTTTCTAATTGGAAAAAAAAAAAAGAAACTAAACCGAAAAACTATTGAACAACTTTAGTCGCCGCAACGCTCACGAACTTTTTTCTTGTATTTTAATTATTATTTTTTTGTTTTTTTTTTTTTTGGATATGTATGAGCTGAGTGTGGCCGCAGTGCCGCCGCTTAGGCGTAATGATGTGCCGTGCCATAGCCGAGACCGGACTGTGACTCCATGAGCATGTAGTGTGCCGGCGAGTACGATGACGAGGCCGACGACGATGAGGTCGACGTGGCCGTTGATGTTGACGTCGATGCTGATGCGGATGCGGATGCCAAAGCGAATGTTGAGTTTAAGGTCGATGCGAGCGGCGGCGGCGGCAGCAGCGGCGGCAGTGTATGCAGCGATAACGGCGGCGGTGGCGGTGGCGGCGGCGGCGGCACAGACATCGGCATTGCCATGGACATGGACATCGAGAACGGCGGCATCGATGATGGTGGCAACGACGACGGCGGCGGCGGCGTTGTTGTTGTTGTTGGTGTGCGTCGATATTCGGTTTCAATATGATCCTCGTGTTGTTCATAGCGTGACATATCAAAGCGCGTGCCATAGCCGTTGCTGTTGCTGCTTGTGTCGCTGTTGTTCATGTTGTTCATGTTGCTGCTGTTGTTGCTGTTGCTGTGACTCTGATTAATCATGTTGCTGTTGCTGTTTGTGTTGTTGCTGTTGCACGCACCCCCACCCGCGGCCGCGCCCGTGCCGCAATACTGCATTAGCAGATTCTACACCATATTCACATACTTGTCCTGCGGCGACATGTAATCGAGACTATTCTGTGAGAATGCCTGCGCCGACACTGTGCCCGTGAACGATGGCGACGGCGACAGACCGAAATTGGAGGCCGTATAGCCGGAATGACCCATATTGTAGTTGACCTGATTCTGATTGCTAAAGTATTCCATCTGCGAGTAGTAGCTCGGCGCCTGGGCATAATTGTTCGGATACTGTTGATACTGATTGTGCCAGAAATTGTATGAATCGTGATTGGACATGTACGCCGAGTGGGCGGAGTGATGGGCTGACTGTGCCGATTGTGCGGCATGCGCTGCAGCGGCGGCCGACTGTGGCGACATCGGTGTGATTGGCGGTGAGGGCGTGGTGATGCTCGAGCTGGAGTCCATGGGCGTTATATTGCCGCCCGGCTGTACCAAGCGTGGATTGCTGGCGGCCGCTGTGCCATAAATGCTATGATGATGCGCGCCGCCGCTGCCAATATCGCCGCCAGCATCTTTTAATGTATCGTAGGGTGAACGTAGCGCATCGGCGCCACCAGGGCCGGCACCACCGCCGCCGCCGCCGCCGCCACCGCCATAGCCGCCGGTTATATGCTCCTTCTTGCAGACAATGCTGACCGGACTGACCGATGTGGCCGGCGTGGGCAGCAGCGGCGATGAGTTCTGATGTGCGGCCGTCACATTCAGCGAGCCAATGGCGGCAGCGGCCGCTGCAGCCGAGGCCACCGAACCGCCGGCGATCGACATATGTGCATGTGGATGTGAGACGCTCCCCGAGACGCTGGTCGGCGTGGCGGCAGACACGGAGGCAGCTGACGAATTGAGGAAGGAACTGTGATGTGATTTGATCGATTGCGCCGCAGCAACGGCCGCCGCTGTGGCAGACACTGACGGATTGCCGCCGCCGCCGTGCGAATTGTTCGCTGAGTTGGCGCCCGAGTTGCCGTTCTGTGTGCCAGCGCCTTGTTTGTTGTTGCCCGAGTGGTGTGCGCCCGATTTGTTGCCGCCGCTCCCTGAGCCGTTCGGATTGTTGTTGTTGTTGTTGCCGCCGCCGCCGCTGTTGCCCGTGTTGTTGCGCGCCGATGCTGAGCCCGATGACGATGAACATGAACCGGAGCCGGAATTCACGTTCTTCGAGTTGCTGAGACTGTTCGATTGTTGTTGTTGTTGCAATTGTTGGCGACACTTGGCGCGACGATTCTTAAACCAAACCTGTAATATGCCAAAAGAAACCGAAAAGGAAAAAAAATGGCAGAAGAAGAAGAAGAGAAATGCGTTAATATAGAAAATTTCTGAAATTTTGTTATTGTTTTTGTTATTGTTCTTCAATGTTGTTGTGTTTATTTAGTTGTTTGCTGCTGCAGTTGCTGTTGTTGTTGTTGTTGTTTTTTTAGGCAAGTGAAATTCTTTCCCACATCAATTAAAACTTTCAATCATTGCTTCTCCCCCTCCCCCCTTTTTATGTGTCTTGTTTTCTTTTTCTTTCGCTGTCACTTTTGGCAGTCGGCATTGCGAAGTGTTTATTTGCACAAGGAC
This sequence comes from Phortica okadai, assembly GCA_034638295.1. NCBI lineage: Eukaryota > Metazoa > Arthropoda > Insecta > Diptera > Drosophilidae > Phortica > Phortica okadai. The sequence continues at coordinate 45,386,434 of CM067848.1, read as the reverse complement.
AAGAAAAAGCTTGCGGCGTCAACGTCTCTCTATCTGTCTGTCTGTCTGTCTCAGTGAGTGTGGCAACGCCTTCGATCATAAAGTGTTTGCCGTTCGCCACTCGAGTTGACAGCAATGAATAAATTATAGTTTGCCAGCGGCGCTAACGCCAACAACCATGAGCCAACAGTCGAGAGCAAGTGCAAAAAGTCACGCGCTCAACAACTTTGCCGAGCAGCGTCTTTTAATAAAGTTATACAATCATACAATGAATGGCGGCGGTGGCGGCGGCGGCGGAAGGAACCCTTGTGTTATTTCAAGCACAACGTCGACAAACAGTGTTGCAAATTGACTCGATTATATTGTCAAAGCAAGCAGAACCAAAATCAAGCCAAGCCAAGCCAAACGATTCCTTCTTCAATCGTGCCGACTGTGAATCACCACCAAACATTTGCCACCCGCCCGCAACCGCACAAACAAGGTCATAAAACGACAGAGGACGGAGGACGGCGAACTACGAACGACGAACGACGATTCAAGCAAAAGGAATTCACTTATCCTTGTTTGTTATGCTTAAGGGGCTGCAAACAATCCGCAAAGTGCTGACGCAAAACAAAAAAAAAAACCCCACCCAACCAACTCTCAAATGAAAAGTGGGCATGGTGAGCGCCCCTCACCGCATCATGCGTTCCAGTTTTGAAAAATGTTATTTCAGTGATTTGTCCTTACAGCTTTCAGATAGCAAAAGTGTACACGAACAAGTGTGTGTGCGTGTGTGTGTGCGTGTGTGTGTGTGTGTGCTGCCGTTTGAGTGGTGTTGCTTGCTAATGGCTTGTGCATTGGTAAACAGCTAAATTTATTAGACTACCATAGAGAACATAACAAACCAACCGCCTGCCCCTCATCGAGCCGCAATGCCGTCAAGCATCAACTACATACAATATAGCAGAAGGCTCAGAAGGCACGTCAATGCGATGCGAAGTTAACACTTGCCATACATTCATTCACCCCAACCTCAAAGCCGCCCACTCCCATTGGCATTAGTAGTGCACTCGAGCGTTTCATTGAATTCTGACAGCGGAAATATTCATGGCATACGACAAGGGGCACAGTTGTTCGATGGGCATGGCATGGCATGGCAGGGGAGGGGAACTGAAGTGTAGTGTAGTGTAGGGGAGGAAAGGCGGTTTATTTGGCGTAAATGCGTCGCAGTACTTGACGTTGAAAAAGAGCATTAAACAAGGCGTATCAAATTTCATTATTTGCCACCGTCAACGTTCTCCTTCTTCTTCTTCTACAACTACTTCGTCTTCTGCTGCCGCTGCTGCTGCTACTGCTGCTGTGTTCCGTTCCGTTTCGTTTTCAGTCATGTCTTTGTTGTATGTTCGCTAACTGCCAAAGTTGATAAAGAGCAAATGCGCGCGCGGGGGGGAGTAACTGGAGAGGTTGGCGGGCAATGCTTAACAATGTGTTAATACACTCAAATTGAAAGACAGACAGAGAGAGAGAGACGGTGACAGCAAATAGTGTGGGAGCGGTGCAGACGTTGAAATAGAAGAAGAATTAAATTTCAATTCAAATTCAATTTTCATTTGAAATCTTTTTTTTTGTGAGTGTTTTTTTTTTTTTCAAATGATTTTTTTCTTGATTTCTTTTTTTGCCGTGATTTGACTTTGACGTTGTGCGAAGCGATATTCTTGGCCATATTGGGGTTGTCAACGGTTGGTTGAAGAGCCGATGATGGGGTGGGGTGGGGCGGCGCGGTGTATCGTTATTGAATTGAAAAATTTACTTTCAAATCTGTTTGAAATCGTTAAATGAAGAGTAAAATTTAATATTCTCTTTTGCCTTTTGTCTTTGGTGTCTTTGGCCTGGGAACTTTTGCATGAAGGCGAGAGAACAACAAAGCAATGAAAAAAGTGTTGCCGAAGCAAGAATGCGCGTTTTTTTCTTCTTCTTCTTCTTCTGTTTTTAATGAGCGCGCTCAGCGTTTAAATCGCTTCATAAACTCTGTTTTATGACATCAAAGTCGAATTTTAGCAGCTTAATTTCTGAGCAGCTGATTTCCGTGATTTAACAATAGCAAAAAAAAATAAAAAATGTTTCAATGAATAAAAGAAAGCGCAAAATTTGATTAAACAAAACGTTTTGTAATAAAATTTTTTTGTCAGCTTCTTCTTCCTCTTCTTTTTTCACATTTGTTGTTGTTCAAAAGAATTTCCAGCGAATTGCGTAATTTTTGTTGCTTTTGTTGTTCAATGATGATGATGATGATGAATGTTGTAATAATGAATAAGAAGTACAAAACTTTACAATTCAAAGAGTTTTGTTTGTTTATTTGTGCGTTCAACAATTGAGAAAAAATAAAAAAAGAAAATAATAAATAAAAGAATTATTATTAAAAATCAATTGTTGAACATACAAAAAATAAAAAAAAAAAACTTTAAAAATAACTTGTTGTCATTGCAAAATTTTCAATTTTTCGTAGAAAATATTTGTTGTTTAATCGTGCTCAGTTGTAGTCATATACATATATGTATGTATGTGTGTGTGTGTGTATTTGAAGAGTGTGTAAATGTTAATCCGCAATGGGAAAATTAATTTTGAAAAACAGCTGTACAATTTTGCTTCTGCCATGGCTGTGTGAGCTTGTGTTGTTGCTCTAACAATGTTGCCACCACGCAATACTCGTAAATCGACAAAGGATATATACGCGCAAAGACAGACAGACAGACAGACGGACAGATGGACCGAAATAAAGTTTGTTTTTTTGGCTGCAGCAAGTATTATGAATTATTGGACAGAATTGTGACAACGAGACAAATCCTTTTGCCGACGATACGAACAACAACGAAAGGACAATGGCAAACGAAAAATGAAAATGCTAAATGAAAAATGTATACAAAATGAAAAACCCCCCCTCTCTGTATGAGTGTACGTAAAGAGTTGTTTCGTGCCGTGAGGGTTGAGCGTGCGCACACACAAATACATTTCTATATATATAACACATATATACTTGATATATATACATATATACAACTATTGTTGTTGTTGTGCCATTATATGCTCATGAATAAATCAATTCCGATCTTTGCAACGCTCACTGTTTCATAAGCAAAACTGACACCCTAAAATTCTGTTAAGAAGCTCAAATTGTTGAAGTTGCAGCCCTTGTTGTTGCCAGTGCTGCCCAACGATATTTACATTAATGATCGCCGTTGTTGTTGTTGTTGTCGAGTCGGGTCGGGTCGTGTTGCTTGCGTAGGCTCATTTGTATACGTACGTACAGTACACTACGTAATGGAACAACATGAGAATGAAACACGCGGCATAGAACAAATCATTACGCAGTAGAAGAAGAAGCAGCATATAAACGTACGAACGAACAATTTTATTGCTGTTGCTGCCATTTGCCTTTTGCCTATTATCACTAACAACAACTACAACAACGACAACAACGTTCTGCATTGAGCAGTGGCAAAATCACGTTCGCAACGCTAGAAAAAGGTTATTAAAGTGAATGAGATTTGATTTATGATTGCGAACGCGAATGAACGCGCGCGCCTCCCAAATGTTCTTCGCATCGTTCAGTCTGTCTGACTGTCCGCCAGTCTGTCTTCTGTCCCTTATTAGTGTGGAGTCGTATTGACTCACTCAGTGTATGTGTGCATGAGTGTGTGTGTGTGTGTGCGTGCTTGTGTGTATTTTTGAGTTGGGTCGCAAAAAAACATTAAGGGCGTAAATGTTTGTTCTGTTCTGGTGCAGATAAGCTGCGGAAAATTATTACGTTATTTGTATTGGTCGTGGCGGCAATCAACATCACCAAGCAGCCTTTCTTCCCTTCCGTCCGTCTGTCCGTCCACACACCTTCCTACCTTCCTTCTTAACATACTTCCAACCATCCTGCGTTCTTTCGTTTGCGCTTTGCTCCCCTCCCTCCCTTATGTTTGCCTTGCATTCCAGCCTAACATTATTCAGACATTTGTGTTGCTGCTTTTGCTGTTGCTGTTGTTGTTGTTGTTGTTGGCAATGCGTGATAATAAGCGTGTCGCATGTACGCGATTGGCTGTGCTGCCAGTCTCTCAGTGTGTGTGTGTGTGTGTGCGTGTGGCATAACTGTTTTTATTGCCTTTACCGCTGCCATTTGGCATTTGCGTTATACCGTTATTAAGATGCCAATCATTCAATTAAGAACATTTGCCAATTACAATTTAACTTCATAAATAAATTACAAACTTAAAGTATACTTTTGGGCAAACAAACATTAAATCACAAAATTTGCTTTAACATTGTAATTGTATACAAGTTGGTTTTGGTAATAGATCTGTCTGTCTGTCTGTCCGTTTGTCTGCCCGCCAAGTGCAACCTAAAAAGAACAAGCACTAAAACGCATAGGATACCTTATAAAAATCATGCATAAGCAAACTAAAGCAAAGTAAAGCAAAGAAATGAAATGAAAAGCGAAGCAAAAAGAAAAAAAATCAATTGTCTTCAAACATGTTTCAGCACAAAAAAAAAAAAGCAAGAAAAGAAAAAACGTCAAATTGAAAATGTGAACCTCAGCATTTGTTTGCCTTTTGCCACAACTATTGAAAGCTAATCGTATGCACGCCGTATGCGATTCCGGTACATTGTCTGCTGCTGCTGTTGTTGTGTTGTTGTTGTCACCACGTGCCCGGCGTACGTTGTACGTGTCATTTTTCACTTGCCCCGCCTCGCCTCGCCTAGTCGGTCGTACGCCCACACGCTGCTGCAACAACTATCACACTATCAGACTATCACTACACCAACTACAACAACAACAACTACAACTACAACTGGTCGACTGTCTTTTACATGACAATTTTCATGTTTTTTTGTATTCTTTTACTTCGTGCGTGACCATTGCAAAGGCTTCTTTGTGCGCGTCAAGTCAAGAAATTCAATACTTAACGCGTTCGTTTTGTCTGTCTACCGTTTCTTTGGTCTGATTGCACACACACACACACACACAGACACACACACAGACACACACATGCACTTACACACACACGCTTGTCGCTGTTGAGTGCATTCAATGTCACGTCCTTAAATTACATTGCAAAGCAAAGCTAAGAAACCGAAAAAATACAACAAAAAAGTTACAAAAATTCAAAAAACTAAAATGACAAAATCAATATTTGTTTTGTTGCATTTTTTGTTGATTTTTTTTTTTTTGCAAATTACTGCATTTGCGCAATTGTTGTTGCCGGCTGCATTTGCACAATTCATTAAAGGACTTGACACCGTTAGTCTGCTTCTGCTTCTTCTGCTTCTTCTTCCACTACTGTCACGACTGTCACGTAATGCAAACAAACACAAATAATGTTGCATTTTAACAACTCAGTTAAGACAACAACAACAATAGCAACAACGACAATGACAACTTTGACAAAAATGCTGACAAACAAATGTGTAATTTTTCGGGCGCAATTACATGACCAAATCCGAGGGTAACACGTAAAGAAAAAAAAAAGAAAAGAAACAACAACAATAAAAAAAGCAAAGCAAAAAAAAAAAGGCAAAAATTGTGCCAAAAATTTGCTTGAAGGCATTTTATTTGGTTTACTTAAACATTTATTTGTTTTCATTATTGTTTGAGTGCCTGAGTAATTGTGTGTGCGTGTGTGTGACTGTGTGTGTGTCATTGCGCATTTTGCAGTTTTGTGCTCATTATGAATTCTTTCGCATACATCATCATCATCATCATCATCATTATTATAACATATCATCATCGTTGTAACAGCTTCACTTGTGCAAATAAGCGAGACTCGTTAAGGGAAGGGCAAGGGAAGGAGCAGAGTGTGTCACAGTGTGACAAGCAGGAAGAAACAGGAAGCGCAATCAAAGCAAATACACCTAAATAAACAAAAATGATGTACGAAATAAAGCAATAATAAAAAGATACACACACACACACACACATTCAACGCTTTTTGGGCATTTTAGTGCGTTGGCAAATTGAGTTGTCATTTGTACAATTTTCAAGCAATGCCAAACACAACACAACAAAACAAACACAAAGGATGAAGGATGCTCGCATTGACATTGTGACAATTAAACAGCAAATAGAACAGAACAGAAGCTGAAGCCGAAGCCAGAGAGAAGCTGAGCTAGAACGCAGTTTAATAAAATTAGCGAACATTATGCGTGCTAATGCGTTGAGCAAACACACGGCACGGCCGGGAATGTCACGGCCCGGAAGGCATTCTGGTAGCCAAGCAGCTATCAACTTCAATCGTTGAATTGTCTGTCTGACAATGTTGGCAAATAGGAAATTTTCCAAAAGTGTACATTGAGGGTTGACTTACATATCGTACATTAGTTGCTAACGGTTCTCGGCCATATGTGCCGTGCGCATTTAACGCTTTTCCGCCTTTGCTCGCCGCCATATTAATATAACTTCATGTAATTTGTTTATTTTTTGGATTTATCTCATTTTTTTGGTGTTGGAAATTTTCGTATTTTCGTATTTTTGATTTCTGTGCATATGTGCGTTATTTTGACGCTTAGCAGGTTGTGTGTGTGTGCGTGTAATTGAGCAATCGTAAGCGTCAAAAGTCAAGTCAACTAATGCGCCAACATGATAATGAAGCCGAAGCCGAAGCCAAAGTCAAAGTCGAAGCCAAGAAGGCAAACAAAAGACTTTAATTGTTGGCTTTGAGTTTGATTTTTGAAAGGCTTCTGTGCACTAAAATGCTCAAGCAATGCTGTGAAGCGCATAAAGTACAACAAGGCATTGATTTTCGTTGGACGGACAAAAGCAATTGAGAGAGTTTTCATTTGCAGATATTTTTCAGTGCAATTTTTTGCATTTTTATTTATAAAATTAATACGAATTTTACACGTTAATAATTCAAAAAATAACAACAAATAAAAAACATTATTAAGATGCTTTTTTTTTTTTGCTTAAATTTATTATTATTTTTTTTTTGATTTCATGATTCATGCAAATGTTTATTCGCTTAAGTTAAGCATGAATGATTAATTTGTTAGTCGCATGAAATATTAACAATGATTTTTTTGTTTTTTATTGAAATGACTGACAAATGGAAAAGGTCAAAATTATAATTATTTAATAAAAAATGAACGCACAAAAACAAGTTACGATTCGAACAAAGCTTTCGATAGTTTTTGAATAATGCGAAACGACGACAACAAAATGAAGGCACAACAATTTTCGTATGTAAAAAGAAAATCAAATGAAAACAATTAATTAGCCAAAAGAGCAACATTTGAAAGTGGAAGGAAACTTGTTTGGTTGGCCAAAAGTTGGCAAACAAAATGTGCCGACGGCTTTGCAACAACATTAAATGCAATAAAATATTTAATAAAACACACACAAACAAAAAACAAAAACAAAAAGCAGCAAAATTAAATATTAATAATACAATAACAAAAAAAAAAAGTCATGCTTACCTGTACTCTTGATTCGGGCAGATTAATTTTGAGTGCGACCTCCTCACGCATGAATATATCCGGATAACGGGTCTTGCCGAACAACGCCTCAAGCACGTCCAGTTGGGCGCGTGTGAATGTCGTGCGTTCGCGTCGCTGTTTTCGTGTATTAACGCCTATCAGAGAGGCAGCGTGGAAGAAGGAAAAAGAAAAAAAAAAAAAAATGTTAGCAAAAAACAAAATCAATGCAAAGGATTTGCCTAATAAATGCATTGAAATTGGCTTCGACGTTTTAATGCAAAATTCATGAACATCAAATGAAAATAAAAAAGGAAGAAGAAGAAGAAGAGTGGCGCAAAAATATTAAGTATACGCCGTGTGCAAGATTAAAAAGATTTTTGTGCATATTTTCATTTGTAATTCCATAACTAAACTTGGCACGCTTGGCAGGCGTTGAAAATCAACGCGATGTCTGCCATGCCATGCTATGCTATGCGAAGCCAGCTTATGCCACGCCACAGCAAGCCACACCAAGCCAAGCCAAACCGACCATGGCGGCTCGTGTGGCATGAAGAGCCGAAAAGCGAAGTTACGGCGTCTAAAATGAAAAACTTTTCCCAGTTTTACTGACGCGCATTTCAACCACCGTTGCCACTTGCTTTCCCATTAGTTTTTCCTTTTCATTTGCCTTCTTTTTTTTGTTCGTTTCTTTTTTTTTTCTTTCCTTTGCTTTTAGGGTTAAACAACGTTGGCGGCTTTTTAGGGGTGAACCACCACCGTCGCCTTTGTCGCTCAACATCATCATCATGAACATCATGAAGAACATTGTCAGCGCTTTGCCACCAACACGGTTAGAGCAACGACAACCCTGCTTTTGGTTGGTCTTTGCTTATGTACATGTATCTTTAACAAGCATTTGCTTATATACAACTTTTATAGCTCAGCTGCGCAGACGAACGAACGTACCAACGTACAAATGGACGGACTTCTGTATGTATGAGTGTATGTATGTATGTATATACATGAGGACGGACATGAGCATTGTTCCGGGTTCTTTTGCTTTTTCATAATATTTCGTTCGTTCGTTCGTTTTTTGTTGTTGTTGCTGTTTGTTTCGAATGTCTCGCAATAATATAAGCTGTGCTTTGTTTGCTTTGCCAGCAGAGTCGCGCAATGTCGACGGCTGTCCCAAATTCCGTGTGGCAGCGGCGGCGGCACCCTTTCGCATACATGCCGATCGCGTGTATGTGCGTGTGCGTGTGTGTGTGTAGACTAGTAGCCGACGCCCGTACAGACATGCCCAAAATGAAATTACCTTTTAATATGCGTTGCCGTCTGCCATTTTGGCTTTTTAATAAATGCGCAAACGCATGCGCAACTGCGATGCTCTCAGCCCTTCGCCGCTGCTGCAATTCATTGCCTTTGATGCATTAAATTTATAGCGTATTTAGCCACGCACATGCATAAAAAAAACAGCCAACCAGCCAACAACAACAACAAATGCCCATTTACGCGTATATAAGCACGTGAAAAGTCATTTATAAATTGCCATATAAATGCAGCTGCGTGCACGCACACGATCCGCGCAAATCGCTTGCTTTATGTGTGCGTGTGTGAGTGTGTGTGTGTTTTTTATATATGCGACTGTCACAAAAGCCATGCGCGCATGCTGACAGTGCAGCACAAAATATTGTGCCATGTTTTTTTTCTCTTTTTTCAATGCTTTTCACTTTTAAGGCATTTGTTTTTTTTATATATATTTTTTAAATTTTAGTCACATGCCAATTTTGCATATTTGCGCTTTTTGCTAATAATTAATCAATAAGCAAATATCTTTTTGTTTACGCTCAGTGTACAAAGCGTTGTTGTTGTCTTATTGTTTTTTTTTTTTTGTTTCGTATTCTTGTGAAATAAAAGCGATATTTATGCTTATTTTTTTGTTGTGATTCTTGAACATTTTGTAGCGTTTTTGTTCAAGTAATTTTTTTTTTCATGTTCGCTTCTTTATTATTTATTTATTATTTATTTTTTGTCATTTGCAGCGTCACTAAACAACAACAGAAAAAACAAAAAAAAAATCTTCGTTTGCTCATTATTCATTTTGACAATTTTGCTGATAATGATGCAATCGCTCAAGAGCGCAGCAGCAACAACAACAGCAACAACAACAACGACAACTACAAAAGCAACCAAAAAAAAAAAAAAAAGAGTTATTGAAAAAAGATTTTTTTGACATTTTTGAGTTCGATCTGAGACAACAACAACAACAAGAACGACAACGACAACGTCAATAACAGTAACAGGAAGAAGAATGTCATCGTCATCACGATAATGACGATGAGCATGCTCATTATTAGCATTTGAGGCAATGATCGGGTTGTGGCATCAGCGGCAGCAACGTCAGCGGCAGCGAAGGCAATCATGAGAGCGTTAAGCGCAAAAATTTCGCTACCAAGTCGAGTCAAGTCAAGTCGCAAGTCAAGTTGTCATTTTGCATTCAAATTGAGTTATCAGACGCCAACTGATGCAAACGCTCACTCACTCACTCACTGACTGACTGACTGACTGACTAACAGAGTGACTGAATGAGAATGAGGCTAAGAACGGCGGCAGTTCACTTTGGCGCATTTGACTTTGAGGCGAACGAAATCTCGAAAAACGTTGCAAAATTATTTCATTTTTTGTTGTTGTTTTAAATGAGTTCACAAATTCGTATTAAGCATGAAGTTGCTTCAAATCGAGTTTAGCATTTTTATGCATATTTCGAGATATTCAATTCAACAAATTTAACGCTTTGCTTGTTACTAAAATTTGTATCTATGCGATACATACATACGATACATACATATGACTTAAATCAAGTTAACGTTGTTTGTGCTAATGTAATTAAGTTTAACAAATTGTAGCTGCGTTGTAGATACTTTAACTTACATTTAATCGCACAATTTGAACTTTGGCTGCGTTGGCATGTCCATGCATGTCATTCTATAACTAATTGTTGTTGTTGTAGTTGTTGTTGTTTATAACGCTTGTGCAACTGTGTGGGTTTTGCTTAGTAATTCTGTGTAATTAAACGCAACAGAGTAAAGTATCTTTTTGTGCACATGTCGTTGCAATATTCTAACTGTAACTCATAAGTTTAGAGATATTTTTTTTTTGCTAATTTTTTTTTGTAATGTATGAATTTTGCATTAAAATAAACGCGTGAAAATTTACTGTTGTGCGCCGCAAAGCCAGCTGACCAGCCAGATACATTTAAGCAGCACTTGTGGATACAAACAAAAATTGCCGTGCTTTTGAGCTTGGTCAATTGGCTTTGTTGTAATGTTTCAAGGCATTTTTTTTTATATTTTTTTTTTTTTGTATTTAAATAGACCAAAATTTGTTTGATATTTACCCCACATACCTTGGGAGAACCCAACAGCTTCTAAACCGTGAGGTAATCCGAAGGGTCCAAGCGAAGGCATTGGCATGCCCGGCGGCAGCGGTCCATGGGGCACCGAGTGATGCGGATGGGGACCGCCATAGCTGTGCGGATGTGGCCCAAGATCGCCGGATTTGAGAAAACCCGCCGCCATGAGCGCTTCTGTTGAGTGTAGAGCCACGGTGATACTGTCTTCTTAACGTAAGGCCTTGAAGATGATGATGACGGCGATAGTAGCGTTGGTGATTGTTCTCGTTTGCAGGCTGAAATGAGTAAAAGTGTTAAATTATTAAAACAGTTAAATTACAAATACAACAAAAAATGCAAAATGCAAAAAAAAAGCAATGAGAAGAAAAAAAAATATGCTTAAATGCTGACAAATTCAAGACAGATGCGTTATTAATTTGCGTGTGCGCGTGAGCGTGTAATTTGGGGTCGAGTTACTTTCGCTGAGCTTCTTCGCAGCGCTCATGTTGTGCACCAAATAAGAGCAACAACAACAACGAAAAAAAGGTCCGTCTGTTCGGTTGTGTGTGTGTGTGTGTGTGTGTTGTGGTGCGGTTTTGGGTACGTTTAAGGTTATTGCTTTTGCTTTTGCTTTCGCATGCATTCGAATGCAGTGAGACGTGAAAACGACATGACAAAACAAAGCGAAGCCCTCGACCTTGCGCTCAGCCTCATCGGCCTCATCAGCAGCAGCAGCATCAACATCCTCATCGGCACTCAGACAAAGCCATGTGAGAGAATTATTATTATTATTGAATATTGCCATTATCTGAACATGTTTTCGATGCATTGCGGTGTGCGGTAGACCGATGATCATCGTTGACGTTCACGGCAAATGAGTGACAAATAGTTTCATATGTCTGTGTGTGTGTGTGCGCGTGTATTTTGAGGTGTTGAGCGATTTCTATCGCGATACAATGCACAAATGAAAGAAAAATGACAAAAAAGGATCATATCAGTCCACCCTGTCTGTCCGCCTCTCTTTTGTGTGTGTGTGTGTGTGTTCCCTCAAAATGTCGCCTAATCCTGCAATTGGCTGCTACAAATTTCCATTAACACTCGTCGCCGTCGCTGCCGCCACCGCTTCACATTATCCCAAAGAAAGAAACAAAAAAAAAAAAATTGTTTTTGTGATTTTTTTTTTTCTATTTTTTTTTTTTTTTTTGCATGAAAAGAGTTTCAAATTTGACAAGAAATGCACACAAAGCATTATCTTGCCAACTGTTGCCATCTCTTTTCCGCACACACACACACACACATTGTTACAACATAGTAACTGAAAATTAATCCAGGTCGCTGGATTAGGAGCTCTCCTACTTATTTGCACAGTTTCTTAGCTCAAATCAACTCGCTTCGTTCGTTTGGCCGTCCGTCCGTCGGTCGGTCGGTTCGTTCGATCTTTTAAGTCTGCGTGCGACTATCTTGGCTAATCCTGTCCTCCTTACGGTCTAGATCAAAGTTCTGTCACCGCAAGCAGCAAGCCACACACACACACACACACACACATATACACATGTGCATATACGCTGATCCGTTTCAAAGTTGATACGAAAATTTTGGTATACATTTTTGCCAAAACGTGATTTTTTTTTAATACAACACAAAAACAAAAAAAAAAAAAATATATATAACAAGAAATAATGATCTGCACAGTTGGCTCACATGTAACAACGCAGGAAGAAAACAAAAATGAAAACATCTAAAATCTTATAAAAAAAAAAAACAAAAAAAAAAAAAAAAATAGAGTAGAAGATATCCCAGCATGTCGTCGTCAACTTGACTTTAATGTACGAGTATCTGCCGTCGCCTCGCCCCAATTCCGTCTAATGCCTTTGTGCCTTATACATACATATGAATGTATCTGCATGACACAGAATGAGTTCAGTTTAGGTGAGTGAGTTGCTTTTGAATTTTCCTAAAATCGCTGCACACTGCTTAGAGCACGTACGATGTTTCGACTTTGCAGATACTTTCATAAAATATTCAATTTTTCACTTTCAATTTCCGGTACGTAATTCTTGTTTTTTTTCTCGATATATATATATTTTTTTTGTATTATATTTTACCATCATTTTTGTAGTTGTCATTTTTTTATTTATGTTGTTTTTTATTATTATTATTATTATTTTTTTTTTTTGTGCTTGTTTTTGTTGTTGGCTCACTAATGAAGCAGGCCGCTCGAGGCCGCCCGCACTTTGATTTAAGTACGAGAGTACGAGAGTACGAGAGCAGTTTTTCGGGCATCGTAATTACGGTCAAAATAATATTTGGTCTTTTTCGGTAGCGGCGACAAACAAATTTCAGCCTAAGGAAAAAACAACAACAACAACAACAGTAATAATAATAATCAAAATGGGCAATGGTCAGCCGAGTGTTTGAGACAATATTTTGTTAACGCATTCGATTTCATTTGGTTTCTCGAATTTGATTCTATTAGATGTTTTTGTTGTTGTTTAGGTACTTGAGATGCTGGCTTTGCAAGCGTCACTTGACCGATGATGGTTCGAAACAGATAAACAGAAGCGTTTGGCCATGGGAAATGATGACTTTACTAACGTTTGCTCTTACTTCGACTGCCTGACTGCCTCACGAACTGGCGAACTGACTGGGAAAGTAGAAGAAGCAACAACAACAACAACAACAACTGTATGTATGTATGCAGACAACTGGTAACTCTAATCAAGTTTAGTCAAGGCACTGTCCGGTCTCAACTGGTCTAGTCTCAACTGGTCTCTGAGTCTGAGTGTATGAGTGTATGAGTGCCCATCTTGGTTAGCATAGCGGAGCGACAGCGGCGGTGTAATGACTTTGGCAGCAGGCAACATTTCTCAGGCTCATTTACATGTTGCTGCTACTGGAATAAGTTGCAACAAAAACTGAGAAAAGCAGAAAAGCAGAAAAAAAGAATGTAAGAAAGAAACTTGCGGCAACTCACATAATGAGCTGTCGCTCAAAAGTGCCACTGGCAGTGGCATGGCAGACAGACAGGAAAAACTGCAAACTTACTAAACAACAAGAAGAAGAAGAAGAAGTTGTTGTTGGCTGTTGGCTGTTGGCTGTTGCTTCATTACTTATGTATGCATGCAACAACATGCATTTTACAGAAGCGTTCAAAGTTAGCAAAAGCAAAAGCAAAAGCAAAGCAAACCAACCGAAATGCATTTTGACATTTAAATTTGCAATTTCGCATAAAATTATTTTCCATATTAATAACTTAATATTTTAATAACAATGACAATTCAAGTTGTGTGCGTGTGTGTGTGTGTGTGTGTGGAGAAATGTTGCAGTCAGTAAGGCAAACAACATGGCTGACAGTGGCAGTCACTGTTGAACAGACAGACAGACAGATGGACAGATAGACTGACTAACTGAGTGACGGACATTCCGACATTTTGATGTCAACGCTGACAGTGACGACGAAAAAAATAAGCAATGTCTTTCTTTCTTTGAGTTGCACTTGTCAGTTGTCGTGGCCGTCGTGTCACGTCGTGTCACGTCTTGTCTTCTCGTGCCGCTTCGTGTCGTCTCGTGTCGTGTCGTTGCACACATGAAGTTTAATTAACAAATATGCCAAATAATTGAAAATGTGTGAAGATTTGACAACTTTAAGACGCATTTAAATCGCCAAGCGAATTCGCCAGTTGGCCTACTCGGCAATCAGCAATCAGCAATCGCCAAATCGCCAACCAGTTTTACATCTTAATTTTATTTATTTTTTGTAGTTTGTTCTGTTGTTGTTTTTTTAGCTTTTTTGTTTTTTTTTTTTTTGCATTTTTATTAATATTTATTTGTATTTTTTTATGAGCGCTTATGTGGCGCTATTTTAATTAGTTTTTCGTGTTAATTAAGACTTTTGGAAGATTTTCTTCAAATCAAAGTGTGTATTATTTGTTTAATATCGATTGACATGCGACGCAAGCCAGCGATGCATAAACGTCGGCGACTGAGTTGAGCAATGCATCAGAGTTTTATTTCTCTCACTCACTCATTGACTCTTCTATCTGAATGGCAATTAAAATGTATGTGAATTCAATTTCGATTTGAGCATGTTTTTTTTTTTGTAGATTTCGCACATGATTAATGCGAACTTGATTAAATGATGAGTTGTCTGTCTGTCTAAAGAAAAGTTGACACAAACGACATGCAAGTGTCGTAAATCTTTGATTTGCTAACGAATTAAGCCATGAAAGTCAAGTCAAGTCATGTCATGTCACTGCAGCATCGCTGGCAAGTTCGTTTCGGCAGGAATGCATGTCAGAAGTGTTTGATTTGAAAGTGACACTGATGTGCTTGTGCAAAAAAGCTTGTTAACTTACAACTAATTGGGTCAAGATATATTGTAAATGTAAACATGAAAATTCATACTAAAAATCTCTGCGTTCTTTTTTTTTTTTTTGTTCTATAGCTATTGTTGTGCCAATCTTGTGCCAAAGACACACTTATGTAGCAAAGAATTGAAAGTTTTTAACTCATTGAATTACAATTGTTTTGTTTTGATTTAAATTTTAATTAAACGCCAACAAGTTTAATGAATTTATACATTAAAAAGCAAAGCAAAAAAGTTCATTATGCATTTGTTGGTTTATTGAAAACTTGTTGGACAATTATGGGGGAAAAAAATAAAATAAAACTAACATTTTTTAATTAGTTATGTTTGGCTTAAAATACTTTATTTTCGTAACGTTCGCCAAAAAGACGCGTGCGTCAAACGTCAAGGCAATCATGGCTTAAAACCATTCATATTTATTTATTTTTTTGGCGTTGCGACGACGCCAATGACATGATTGCATCATAGAATGTCGCCAACAGAATAATCAAAGCAATAATAGTAATAATAATAATGAAAAATAGACAAAGAAATGTTATTATTTGACGCATTGTCAACGAGATCAGATAGCTGACAAAAAGGGGTAAGCAAATGTTATTCAACTAATGTGAGGCCAATGTGCGGGGCAACAATGACAGACGCAAGTATATTTCTATCTATCTAAATGGCTTTGTCAACGTGAAATACACAAAAACAAAACACAAAAAAAAAAAAATACAAATAAAATAAATAAATAAAAATCAATTGAATTTGTTGAAAAAAAAAAAAACAACAAATTGAAATTGAAAATATACAAACACGACAACAGCAACAACAAATACCCACAAAAACAACAAGGAGAGCCAAGTAAGAAAGACTCACAAACAAAAAAAAAAGAAAAAAAAAAAAAGAGATCTCAAATCAAGGTGTGTGACAGGAACAGAGGCGTGGGGCCACTCAAAGCAATGAAACATAAAGAGGAAGAAGTAGAAAAGTAAAAAATAATTATTAATAAAAGTAATGACAACAACAACAGCAACAACAACAACAGCAAATAAGAAAACAAATACGCAACCAAAACGACAGAAATCACTCGAAAACAAGCTCGCAGACCCACTTTGGCCAAGAAGAAAAAGAAGAAGCAGAAGCAGATAGAAACATTTGGGCATATAAGCATGTAAGTGAGTGACTGAGTGAGTGAGTGAGCGAGTGAGTGAGTAAGCGAATGAGCGAGTGGAAGTAGATTTCAATTGCTGCAATCAGTTGGCCACAATCGTCGCTTAGATTGAGTCTCAGACTGTCATAAATGTATCTGTGTCTGCCTCAGTCATTCAGTCAGTCAGTCAGACAGACAGACAGACAGACACAGTCTCAATCAGAGTCTTAGCCAAAGATAAGCTATCAAATGTGAAACCAAAGCATTGCTTGGCGCTTTATAAGTACAAATTTATAAACATTTTCATGAATCAAACTTGGCGCAAACGGATGTGAATGAATTACGCCAATTGATTGCGGTGACAGCGACGGTGTCGGTGTCGGCAACGGCGGCTGTCTATGTATCTGCAACTGTATCTGTGTCTGTAGTCTGCGACGGCTTGGGGCGTATTTTTTATGCGTTGATCGCGCGTGGGTGTCGTTTCAACCAACTTCAACTGACTGACTGACTGACTCTGAGCATATGAATGACTGCCTTGAGTACACACATACATATGTCTGTCTGTCTGTCTGCTTGAATGTCTAGCTATCAATATCAATATCAAATCAAAATTTATTTCGTTCATATTTTTGTTTTCTTTTCGTTCATTCTGTATTCTTTTCGTACGTTCGTTTGCTCTTAGATTGTGTCTTGATGTGATTTGATGCCCGAACAATGAACATGTCTCATACATTTATGACAAACTCAAATGCAAACTTGTACACAAAATTTTTGTTGTATCCGAAAACTAAAAGAACATACAAAAGTTTGTGTAACGTTTTTCTATAGATTATTGTTGTTGTTGCTGTTGTTGTTGCCCTCAACTTTGCCCCGAAACGGGTTTTACTTGGGTCACGCATAACTAAACTAATAATGACAATAATAGGAGATCCCCAGCGACATAAGAGTAAACAAAAACAAAAACAAAAAATAATAAAGAGTGTATGAGTAGAGGATGAAGCAGAAGCAGAAGTAGAAAAAAAGATACAAACGTTGCTATTCCGCTACAAATTGCTGACTTTATTAATTTATGCGATATGCAAATTTTCTCGTCGCTTTTCTATTTTATTTATTTCAACTGATTAATAATTAATAAAAATAGAATGAGCAACCGCAACAGCAACAGCAACAACAACAAAACGTTTCGGTTAGTTTTGTATCTTAACTATTAGTTTTGATAATAATTTTTATATTTCTTTTTCATTTTTTTTTAATATCAACGTTGTTGAACCGGCGGCAATGACAACGACAACGACAACAGCAACAGCAACAAGATCGTCATGAGCGTCGGCGGCGACGGCGGCGACGGCGGCGGCTTGTTTTAATTTATAACTTCTGCTCTTGAATTAGTTAATAGTTGATGATGCCGCTGCTGAGCAACTAATAAACTCGTGTTGGCATGAAAAACGGCAAATGTTATAAAGTATATTTTTATTATGTTTTGTTTTTGAACTTTGAGAGTTGAAATATAAATCGAAATGTGTGAATTATGTTTTGGAAATTCATTTGGCAGCTAATTTAGTCCGCCTTGTTTTTTCCTTTTGATTTTGATTTTGATTTTGTCTTTTGTTCTTTTGTTTTTATTTTCGTTGCTTCATCTTCATCTGCTTCTTCTTCTTCTTTGCTTAGCATTATGCTCTACACAAAGATACATTTTACGACTAATTATGAATCAATGGGGCGTTTTCAATGCAAATCTATAAATAAAAATTTTTGTGTATTTGAACGCAAACGAAATCGTTGTGCGAATTCAAAGTCTTTACTTTTATTCAAATATTATAAGTATAAAATTTCAGTAAAATTTCGAGACAAATTTGTGTTGAAAGTATTTGGAAATCATTAACAAAATTTGTTAAAATCTTCTAAGACAATTAAAGGCAAAGACAAATTAGAAGAAGCTTAAAATTTAATGTGGCGAATAATCTTCATTTTGTTTGTGTCTTTTTTTTTTCATAATGTTTATTGAAGATTACATGTTTGTTGTATGAGTGCAAATCTACATTGAAGTTGTTTACTGTTAACCTAAGCTTTATTAAGCCCGAACAACTTGAAACATAGAAAATAACAATGAGTTCAGTTTGTATAGATGGTTTCAACAGAATTCAAATAACAATATATCTCGTTAGAACTGCATAAATTGTCTTAAAAGTGTTTTTATATATAGAAAACAAAGACCCTAATTAAGCATTCTATATAAGCTCAACATGATTTCTTTTAAATTTATATCCCATCATGATATTTGTGGAAAGTTGCTTCAATTGCAAATGCTCTGACTCGCAAATAGGTTAGTAAATAACATTAAAATGCCTTGAGTAAAGTCAGGAACTGTGCCAAGTAAGTTTTCGTGCATGTTGTTATTGATAGATCCTTTTGTCACTTTGTTATTTATCCATTTTGTTGGGTTAGTATACAAAAAATATTATAATTTTTCCGTTTTTGATCTTGAAGAACACTCACCAAAAAAAAAAATATATAGGCGCTTTTTGGTGTGGTTGTTGTCGTGTAGTTATAGAAACTTATATCCGATCCAGTCGTATCTATTTGCCAGATGCGTGTAGAGTCTTCTTTTTGTTTTGGTTTTTGTTTTTGTTATGGTTATGTTTGTCTATCAATTGCATAAGCACTGTTAACTTGTTCTCTTAGCGTGTTTTTGAAATTTTTTAATATTTGCTTAGAAATGAACACTTTTCTTTTTCAAAGAATAATAATAATATTATTTATTTGATTTTGATTTTGTTTAATTTATGTATTTCTGCTTTATTTAATATAACTTTTTTCATATGTTTTGCAGTAACTTTTTCTCGGCTGTTGCAAGCACACGATTGGTCGCACGCGATCAACTTAATTGAACGTTTTTGATTGCATTTGATCGATCGGCGATTGTTCCGTGTTTGGCGCGCTTCTCTAACGCGCTCAATTATCCAAGCCGGCGCTGTTGTTGTTTTGTTTTTTGTTTTTGTTGTATTTATTAATGATTTCTTTGCACCAATTTTGCCACTTGACACTTCCTTGCGTGTTTGGTGGTTTTGCACATGCACTTTTCTTTGTTGTTGTTGTTGTTGTTGTTATTTGGCTTACAGTTATTTTTTGTACCGCAAGTTGGCAAAATTATTTTCAAAAAAAAAAAAAATATATAGTTGCTAATCTTGTAAACGCGTCGTGCACAAAAAAAAAAAAAGAATTAATAATAATTATTTTTCTTTATAGATATTTATTAAACAATTATGTATTGTAGTTTGATAAGCGAGCGAGCGAGCAATGTTCGTTTCGATGTAACCGAGTTGAGTTTTATTTAAGAATGACTTTTGCATTTGCGACGGTGACGAAAAGTTTGAATTTTGTTATTTTCTTTTTTTTTTGTTTGCTTCTGCTTCTTCTCAATGTTGTTGTTGCTGTTCAGTTACGTTGTCAATATACGTAGTAGTTGTAGTAGTAAGCGGCGTAGCGTTTCTGCTGCGACCACCGTATGACAGCGACGTTTGTGACAATCAAAGAACAGAGCACAATAACGTTAGCGTGCAGAGCCGTCTAGCGTACTAACGAACGTACAAACAAACAAACGAACGAACGAGTAAAGACGAGCGAGCTAACGTACGTAACGAGAGACGTGACGAGCGAGCGAGCGTGCGTGCATGCGTGCGTATAACCAACGAACCCGAGCGTACGAATGATACTTTGAAACTAACTTTGACTGTCGTGCATCAAGCGAAGCGACACCTTTTTGGTTAGACGACTCAACTCAGCACAACACGATCCGGTTCGGTTCGTCGTTAATGTTCGTTTTTTTGTTTCCCTTACACATGCACACACACACACACACATATGCATTTCAACCCAGACGGGCAGGTACTATACACGTAGCTGAATGTTGAAATGGCTGCGGCCGCTGTTGTTTCAACTGTTGTGCTGACTGACTTTTTGATAAGTGCAAGCGAGATGAAACGAGTGCACACACAGCATAAGCAAAGCATGGCAGTGTCGAATGTATGCATATCGGTGCGAGTGAGCTGGCTTACTTAACTTACTTAATGTGTTTGTGCGAGCGAGCGAGTGCGCGCTGTCGTCACAGTACTATTACATGCATGTATGTGCGTGTGTGTGTGTGTATGTGTGCTTGTGTGTTTGCTTTGCAGCTGTAAATACATTTGTGCTACGCGCATTCAATGAATCTTGCCCGTTGCCCGCATCGTTCGTACTTCAGTTGATTTTTTTGTTGCTTTTCGTTGTTTGTTTTTTTTTCCATTTGGTTTCGTTTCATTTCATTTCGTTTGCTTTTGGGTGTGATTCCGAGCGATGTGCGAGTAACTGAGACGAGACGAGACCACACCCCCTAAATGGTTCAGCTATGGTTCAACAACCAAGCTGATGAGATATTTTGTCTGTTTTTTTTTTTTTCGTTTTCGTTTGTGGTTGTTGTTGTTCTTGTATTTTTTGCTCTTTGGCAAAAAGGGTGAGGCGTTGCGGGAATGTGTAACAACATCATGCAATGAATATTGCCATAAAAAGTAAGCAAAAAGCAAAGGCGAAAATGACAGCAAAAAAAAAGAAAAATGA
This sequence comes from Phortica okadai, assembly GCA_034638295.1. Taxonomy (NCBI): domain Eukaryota; kingdom Metazoa; phylum Arthropoda; class Insecta; order Diptera; family Drosophilidae; genus Phortica; species Phortica okadai. The sequence goes on along the minus strand of CM067848.1, from coordinate 45,365,554 downwards.
GCGAAAAATACCAACAACAAGGTACGAAAAAAAAATAAAGCGCTCGAGAACTTAAACAAGGCGAAAACATTGCGCGTATCTTGAGGCATCTACAACATGTCTGCCTTGACAAAAAAAAAAAAAAAAAACCGAAACCAAAACCAAAAACAACAAAAAAAAATAATAATAAATAAAAAACATTAAAAAAACGAGGCACTTGCCACATAGGAGCTCCCACTGCCCACAGCCCCTGCCCCATGCCCCCCCCTGCAACCAGCGGTGGCCCCTTTTGCAACAAACCGCACTTCTTTGACAGCCTGGTCAACTCAACCTCCAGCACAAGCACGCCCATCGCACTCAACTACACACACACACACGTACATACATACAGCATGTGCTTGACTGTGTGTGTGTGTGTGTGTATGTTGTTTGCTTCTTCTTTAAACATGGAGTGCCCCCCCAAAGCTTACTCACGCACGCACGCACGCAAACACGCACAAACGCAGCTCCAGCCTCATCTCACTCACTCACTCGCTCGCTCACTCTCTCAGTCATTCCGTGTCGCGTCCCCACACACTTCGACAGGTGCGCGGGGACTGCGCAAAGTTTATGAAAAAAAATGGTTGACGAAACAAAAAAAAAAGCGCGCAAAAAACAAAAAAAAAAAAAAAAAGGAAACAAGAAAGAAATATTTTCTGTTTGTTAAATATTGCAGTGGAAATTTTAAATGTGTGCGCACCAACAACAACGACATTTTTATGCGCTACAAAGCGACTTTTTTGCGCTTTGATTTCGGCAATTAATTAAACAATAATAAAGTTTCCCATAGACGACAATTAACTATAACAAAATTATAAGTAAAATAGGCTTCTTTTCAAAAGAAAGTTTCGAAAGTCTATAGTTGCCTAACAATGTTCAAGTCCTTCATTGTTGTAGCGCACAAGCGCAGTCGCAAATGCCGCACTTGCTAAAGAATACAAAAAAATTCGCAAATCAAATAAAAGCACAAACAATTATTCCTCTTCTTTAATGTAAAAAGTTTCTTTCATTTATATTATTTATAATGGAAAATTTCAACAGAAATTCTTAAATGTGCAAAATAATTTAAAGTTATTCAATGTGTTTTTTTTGTAAAGCATTTTTCTTTTGCAAAAAAAGGCAATAAAGTTTTTATTAACAAAAAAATAGCAAAAAAAAAGAGTATTAAAAGCGAAAAAAAATTCCACAAAATGCAACGAAAAGTTCAAATGCTCCTCTGCTAAGGACATGTATGTAAGTGTGAGTGCGACAGAAAAGAAAAGCAAAAAAGTAAAAAAAAAAAATTCAAATGCAATCAAAGCGAAAAAGCGAGAGTGAATATTTAAGTTAGACTGCAATTGCTCGAGCTCCTCAACCCCGCCGCCCGCCGCCCCCCGCCACACCGCACAAAACACGCCTCACCTCAGCAGCAGGCAACAAGGCAAGTTGTTGTTGTTGTTAGAATTCAATATGTATTTGCATTCGGCACTTGTGTTTGTGACAATGCAAATTTTGCGCTTTGCCGAATGTAAGAACTCCTTCGTGCACGAGCAACTACAGTGGCGCTTAAAAAAAACGGTCATGCAACATTTCAGAAGTTCATTAAATCTGCAAAACTCACACACGCACAAATCAACTGGACGCCATTTTTTGTGCTCGTTCTGTTGCGAAAAAAAATTATGCTTAATAAAAAATAATAAAATAAAATACAACAAAAAAAAAATCCTTAATACAAAAACACACAAAAAATGTATATAAAAGTAAACCTGAACAAAAAAAAATAATAAAAAAAAGAAGGAGTCAAAAAATTAAATAAAAATGGGAAACATTCACGCAGACCGACAGAGGCACGCTCCTATGCAAGCGCAAACGAGCGTGTGTGTGCGTGTGTGCGTGTGTGTGAGTAGGTGTCAGCTCAGTGGCCAACATGGTGGCGGACGGACGTTGTGGAGCAGCATGTGGAGAGCAAGCGAAGCGTGCAGGCACGCATTACTCAAACGGTGACAGTTTTGATTGCCACCGCGGCTGACTGTGGGAGGGCAAGCAGGCAGCAACAACAGCAGCAACGGCAGCAACAACAACAACAATGACTAGTGACTACTTAGTGCTCGCAATGCTTTGCTGTTTCGTTATTATTGTTGTTGTTGTTGTTGTCATTATTACTTTTTCGCGCGCGCGCTCGCTCCATTATGAACGCTGACGTCGCTGTCGCAGTCGCAGTCAACGCAGCTGCCATTTGCTGTCACAGTCCGTAGCCAAAACCGAAGTCGGAGCCGTCCGTGGGCTTGACTTGACTTGACTTCTGATTAACGACAATTCGTTTGTCTGATTTTTTATTGCCATACACACACACACACACACACACGCACACATGCAGACGCACAACTGCATGGCACGCCGCTGCGTGTGTGTGTGTGTGCCTGTCTAATGATGTTAAAAAAATATATATTGCAAAAGGAAAAACAAAACTAAAAAAGTCGAAAAAAAAACCAAATATTTTTTGAAAAGTGAAAAATGTTGCAAAATAAAAGAAAAAGAGTTAAACTTTAACGAATTGGCGCATAAAGTAACGCGCGACATTTTCATGCGCATGGAAATTCATTAGTGACATTCATTAGCCACGGCAGCCAAAGGCAGCGGCAGCGGCAGCGGCCGAGGTCCTTTGTGATTGGGCGTGGCAGGCGGGCAGGCAACATATTGTCACGCGTTGTTATTGTTGTTGGCAATTTGTAATGCAAGCATTATGAAAAGGAAAGAAAAAGAAAAAAGAATTAAACGTTTAACGTGGCGTATACTTAATATTTGCAGTTAATAAAATCTGCGCGCAAATGTATTGCAATTATTATTTTATTTTTTATACTAAAACAAAATATTTGTAGTCAAATGTTGTAAGAACAACTCATGAGCTACAAATGCATAATTCAGCAGCGTTGTAAAACAACAAAAGCTCAGCACATTGCTAGCAATGCAAACAAGTGTGAAAAAATACACCAAAAAAAGCAACAACAAAAGCCATTTTGTATTTATTAAAATTTGTAACGTGTACGCAATTTATGCTTAATAAGGACGAATGCTCGAACAGGACAATGGTCTGTTTTACAAGCGCACAAAGATGCAATACAAAAGATACAAAGTTTGAAAGATACACGTATGCATAGACAAACGTGAGCAGCCGCATCCGCATCATCATCAGCAGCAGCACCATCATCATCATCATCATGTGCTGATGATGTTAATGGTTTACTTTTATATTTTTGATGGTTTTATGATGCGGTTAAGCGCTGAAACCGCAAAGTGCTGCCGTCGCTGCCGTCGCGTCCGCTGGTTGTTGGGCTTGAGACTTGAGGCATGCGGCATGCAGCATGTTGCATTGTTTTTGTATTTTCGTTGTTTCGCTTTTCTATATAATATTTTATTTATTTATTGTTATATATATTTGCTTTTGTTTTTGTTTTTCTTTTTCGCATTCTCACAAAGACACAACGTCGAGTGCAGTGGCTAAGGACATAAGGACGATATAGATGCGCATAAGCTGCAATGCCGATAAGTCTAAGTCCTTGCTACAAGCTGCCGACCTACTTGAGTTCGTCATTATGTGCCGTTAGTTTGCCTCTATCTGTCTCTGCGTGTGTCTGTGTGTGTGTGTGTGTGTGTGTGCGTACCTGTTTTCGAGACTTTGTCGATTTGCATATGAGGCACAGGTATTCAAGCAGACTGTCTAACTGAATGACTGACTGACAGACAGACAGACTGACAGACAGCACAATTTATAGACATGCATAACTTTGCATAGTTTGAAGCATTCATTCTCGAGAGAATTCGCTCTTACATACATACATATATCTGACTGCTCTGCAAGCCTCTTGTGTGCTATGTATGTATGTATGTAGGTATGTATGTAGGTATGTATGTGTGTGAGGCATAGAAATAGCAAAAGGATTAACCGCATTCCGGCTTTTGCCGCTTTGCTCTGGCTGCGGTTAGCAGGATAAACGCCTTAATCGTGTACATTGTTTCAACTTAACTGTGTAACCGGCAACAGTCACAACAACAACAACAACAACAACAATAACTACATGGAAACAATAAAAATGCTTAGATTAATCTCAACTCAACTCAACTGAGTTCAACTTGATGATGATTTAACTGGGCTTCTGCTACGGTTACTCTGGCTCTGTCACTGCCTTGGCACGCACACTCACACACACACACACACACACACACACAACAACAACAAGCACAAGGCACACTTGAGCCCAATTGCAAATCTCGATTAAGATGCGCATTATAATTATTTGTAGCAACGCCGACATTTGTCAGTCTTCATCGTCTTTGTCGTCGGTCCTCAGTCGATGCCTTTCTTGATCCCAAACGAACAGGTTACTATTTTTGGCTATGCCATGCGGGGCTGGCAAAAGGGCCGAGCCTTGCGGCTCATGTTGAGCGTTAGATAAAGCGCGGTGATTATGATTTTATTATCCGCAGATTAGCGCCGAACAAACCGAACAATGCCGAAAGTATTTTGTTTGGTTCGACCACAAAAATTAACTGGAAACAGAAGCCTCTCATCGATCGTTGTCTATGTTGATTAAGTGTTCGGTCATCATGATCATCATCTCATGCGATCTCAATATGATCAACATGTACGGATTAGTTGGGCTTGGGTCACTTGCCCAACAGAGTATCTTTAACGGCTTTACGCCTTTCGCAAATCCAGTTAATAATAACGACGAGCGTACGTTCGTGCGTGCATGCGTGCGTGCGTGAGTGTAAAGCGTTCATGCCATTGTGTCGAGTCTTTTTGCAGCTTAGCTTTGGCTTAGATTGGATCATTTGAGTGCTCTGAAAAACAAATATTTCAACATTCCTGTGATCCTGTTCCTTTCTCTTATTTTTGGATGCGTTTTGGTATTTTCAACAACATTAGATTATCGCTGATTATGACGTTGTCGTTAATGAGATTAGCTTCGATTTGATAATTTGCTTCGATTTGATTTCGTTTTTGGTTAGTTTTCTTTTCTTTTTTTTTTTTTTCGTTTCGATTTAAGTTCAACGAAATCCTTTAACCCTTTTCGTTCGCTGTTGCTTTCTGTAATTGATACTCTCAATCTTGGTGGTGGCGGTGTCGGCATTTGCTGTAGATGTTGCTGATGGTGATGGTGATGGTGTTAATGCGACTGCTGCTGTGCCGGATGTTGCTGTTGATATTCGGCCGTTCTTATCCTTGGTTGGTGGTTGATTGTCGACTCATTGAAAGCTTAGCGTTAAGCGTCTGTTAATGCTGCCTTGTGAAACTCAGTGAATTAGTCAAGTGATTAGCAGCGATTGCTGTAAAAAGTTACAACTCAAATAACTTAGATTGCTTTTGAATTCAAATTCGTATAAACAAATGAATTTTCTGTTGATTTAATAGCCTCTTTTGTTCAAAGCTCTAATATACACACTGACCTCTCTTCACACTCTCTTCTTATTGATCTTCTCATAATAATTGTTTAACTTTCATATAGCAAAGTTTTCTCGCTTGTCCAAATTTGCCTACGCATGAAAAATTATTATAAAAGCACTAAAAGTAGCAGAAATTCCTCTCACAAATTATTATGGCTTCATTCCTTCCATTGGATTGTCTGGAATGTTCTTGAATATTTCTTTTTGTGTAGAAATTTTTTAATCAGCTCAGTGAAAGATCAGTCAGATTTCTGCTGCTCCGATACGAAAGAGTTTTTAAGCCATTAACTAATTTTCAAATAACAAATTTTCTGGGAATTTTGCATTTAAAAATCATCTCATATACAACTGTCATAGAAACGTGACTTAGTTGGAACAACTTTATCAACTTTTTTTGTTTAGTAATTCAAACGAATGTTCGATTGCTATAACTGTGTAATAGTTGAGTCTGGTATAATCGCTTAAAGCGAAAATTGAATTTTTCTTTGGATTTTTGTATTATGTATTAAGTTTTTGTACAAACAAAAGCACAGAAAAGACAACAAAAATGTAACAAAAAATATTAACAGAAAAACTAATTAGTAAATTTGCTTTTGTAACTTTTTTGTTCTTGTTGTTGTTGTTGTTGTTGTTAGTGGAAAACTTGTGTCTTCAATATTTTCACCCAACGCTCCCCAAAACCGCACTTCAAGCAACTTACAGAAGATATTTTTACTTTATTTTTTTTTTTATTTATTTATTTATTTTTTTTGTACTTGTTTTCTATTTCTAACGAATCCAACCCAATCATGCGCATTAAAACGGTAATCATTAGTATCTTATTTGTCGTTTTTGTTGTATTATTGTTGTTGCTGTTGTGGTTGTTGTTGTTGGCCAACAAAGAAAAGCAACGCAACGCAATTATTGATTTTCTTTTTCTTGGTAACATTTCTTTTTCACAACTCATGGTCGTTGCTTTTGTTGTTGTTGTGCTTAATGTTGTTGGGGCAGTGTGTTGGGAGGGGGGTTAAGGTGAGGTTGTCGTCGTTTTGTTGGGGCAATAACGATGGCGGTTTTAGCAGCAAAACAACAGAAGAAGAAGGTTAGATATTTTCAACATGATACGCTGATATCAGCGATTTTTTCCATCACTGATGTTGTTGTTGTTGTTGCTGCGTTTGCCTCATTCTCATCATGCTCAAATGCTGTAAACTTCTTATGAAAATTATGAAAGATACAATTTTTTGTATTTTTTTTTTTTGATTTTTTTTTTTTTATCTTATGTTGTCATACGTGTTTCTTTTTGCCCGTCTTCTTCTTCTGCTTCGACCGTTTTATGTTTTTTTTTTTTTGTTTTTTTTTTTTTTAATTTTTTCCATTGGTTTCTTTTCATTCGGTTTGGTAAAACAAATTGACAAGTCAGGAAATGAAGCATGACATTGCACTGTCGCGCGCGTTTTCTACTCTGATTTTTGTATATACATTTTTTTTGTATTTTTCATTTTCAGCATGTTCATGATTTTATTTTTGTTTAATGATTGACGCGCGTGTATCAGCAGCCAAGCAGCCAAGCAGGAAGGCAGAAAGGCTGGAAAGCAACAAGAGCAAGAATCGCCGACGAAGTTTTAGTCAAGTTGTGAGCCAAACTCACTCATGACGAAGATGATCATGATGATGATGATGATCGTCAATGTGCAGCAAACTAATTTGTGGCAAGATCATAGCCGCGATACGCAGACAAACGCATATCACAGCAAGCGATCGCAAAGCATAAAGGCTCAAACAGCGGCTGTGATGCGGTGAGGCTTGCCACTGACTCAACACGAATTGGCCGCGCTGCGATGTGCGTGTGAGTTCAAGCAGAAGCCAAGACAGAGGCCAAACGCTTGCTCACTTATTTGCTGGCTGGTTTGCTGGCTGGTTTGCTGGCTTGCTGGCTTGCTTGCAGCTGAAATCTTTCTTTCGAGTAGCTGAACGCCGTTGGACGTTTATTGAAGTATATTGTTTACATCAACATGGTTGTGGCATGTCGCGCGAACCTCACCTAAAACTTACTACACTTCATCATGCTAACTCTTCACTCATCTCACTCACCTCACTCACTCGTTTGGCTAAGTTCCCGCTTTTGACTTTGGCTAAGTTCAGTTCACGCAGCGCACGCTGAAATAAATCATGGCTATGTGGAGTATGGAGGTTGTACATATGAAAAAAATTAGTTTCATCAAGGCAGGATTAGTGTCAGAAACGTGTTAAATGGACTGAAGGGTATGATGGACGGCTGGCTGACGGACTGACGGCTTGCTGGCTTGGTTTGGCTTGGCAGGCTGACTGGCCAAGTTTGTTGCTGGTCCGTCATCATCGTCTTTTTTGTTTTTTTTTTGTTATTTTATTTTCTTTCGAAGACTGATGCGACTCACTCACTCACACGCTCGTCCAGTGATCTTCAACTGCATTGCATTGCACGATGAGACGCAATGAGACGAGTTGAGATGACAGCGGGCAGCGCAGGCAAGCAGTCAAGCAGAACACGGTAAACTACTTTATCATCATTATGATTATGAGCAACTTCATCATGAGCATTCATGGTCAACATGTCGTTGTCGACGTCGTGTCGAGAAATCCATCCAAAAAGTCGAGAGAACTCAATGAAGTCACATTGCTGTTTTTTTCGTTTTTTTTTTTTTTTCATTCTCAACTCTTTTGTTATTGTTTTTTCTACTCAAGTGATTTATTTGTTTTTGTAATTTTAAGTCCGTTTTATTAATGAAAATCTTTTGTTTGTATAACTTTGGCTACCGATGAGCAATTGTTGTTGTTGTTGTTGTTATTGTTGGCCTAGAAGGCGTTAGCAGTGGGCGTGGCATAAACTTGTTAACAAACGCTAAACGATTGTTTCAACGCCAATTGATTGAATGATTGATGGTTCTGGTTCGTTCATCGCTCTTGGCTGAACTTCTCATCGCACTTAATTGCACTTTAAATGGCCTTCAACGCCTCTAACAACACGCACACGCACACACACACATCGCCATTAATATATTTGAGCAAATATTGCAAGCAAAATGCGCAACGCCTCTCAAATATTTAATTTCCTTTTGATTTTTCGCAGTCTTCATTTTCGTTTTTCCTTCTTTTTTTCAACTTATCAAGATAATTGCAACGTAATTGTATATCACATAACAGCCGCGCCCTCAGCACGGCCCTCGAGCGATACGCGCGTGTGTGCGTGTGCTGTGTGTGATGTGTGTGTGTGTTGTGCCTCCGGGGGGTTTCAAGGGTGATTCATTCATTGACGTTTGGTGGTGTCCCAAATGCGCGCCTAAAATCAAATACGCTACTGAGTAGTGGGCAATGACAAGAGTTTGAAACTGCATTTCGAAATCTATCTAGATACATACTGCAGCAATCGTTGTTGTGTTTGCATTTGCAGGCAGTTGTTGACTGATTGAAATGTATTTTAATGAATTTAAGAACAAAAGTAAAACTATCTTCTAACTATAAAAGTTAAGGATCACAGCCATAGATAAAAAAAAAAAAACAATTTTTGTTTCATATTTTGTTTAATTCGCTTATTGTTCAAGAACAGATTTCAAATAAGAAATGAAAGAAAAAAAATATATTTATTTTGTTTATTTTTTCAAAATAAATTCCAACTTTAAATTACACTTGGTTCAAAGAAATATAAATTCGACAAAACTTTTAATATTTTCATTTTTTTTTTTTTTTTATCAAACAGAGGTATCGAATCGAAGACGCGCTTTGTAAGTTATTTCCGGTCTTGAAGCTGAAAGAAAAAACATTTTTTTTTGTTTGAAAATATTTTGTATAAACTCACATTTTTTGACTAACGCTGACAAAGGAGCAAACATATTTTTTATGACGTCAATTTTGAATGCGAGCTCATCAAAGACGAAAAGTAGCAACAACAACAACAATATAAATACAACAAAAAAATTATTATGATGTTGTATTGAAAAAAAAAAAAGCTAATGATGATGAAAAGAAAAATCAGAAGGGAAAAGAAAAAAAGAAATGACATGAAAATAAAGTTTGGCTCATAAAAAAGATGCTCATAAAATCTGCGCTTTTCATTTAGTTTAACTGCAACAAGTCGTATAGAAATTACAACAACAACAACAACAACAACAGCAACAAACATAAAACTCGATTTCGGCGACACTTGTTATGAGCTCGCCATTGGCGAAAATAATAAAAAGATATAAAATGAAATGAGTGAAGAAAGAGTAGGAAACAAAGTATAAAACCGCACTAAAAATGTCCAAGGGGTGAGGGGCGGCGAAGAGAAAGGCGGCGCGGCATGAAAACAAATTGTATGCTTGTTCGACTAAACAAAACAGAAAGAAAAATAATAATAATAATAAATAAATAAAGAAAAAAATCCAAAAAACAAAAAAAAAAAAAAAAATCGAAGATGAAAAAAAGAGTAGCGATGCTACTGAAGCATCTTCGCATGAATATATTATTGCGGTCATAATTAATTTTACTATAGAAGCTCAGCGCACAAAATCATAAAGCCCAAGAAAAAATGCTGGAACAGAAGGAGAAGAAGAAGAAGGGGGGAAAAAGAAAACAACCAGCCTAATAACACAAAGCATGGCGAAGAAAATCAAGAGAAGTCAACAGCAGCAGCGGCAGCGGCAGAGGCGGCAGTAAGGTGAAGATACACGCATACATATATGAAAAATTTTAAATAATGAGACGACATTTCGAACGCATAAAATCGTCATAATAATTTTTGATATATGAAGCAGCGCGTTCGATTCGAGCGCTAAAATCAAACGAATTCTTTGTGAGATAAAAAAAAAAAAACAATAACAACAACGAAGAAGACAACAACGACTTTTGCTGCTGCTGCTGCTTCTTCCTCTAGCTGAACGTCATCTTTATACAAATCGGAGTATTTTCTCGCTTTCTGTAGTTTTGCCTCTGTTGTTGCTTCTGTTTTTTTTTTTCTCTCTCTTCTTCTGCTACTTCTTTAACTTCGTATTCTTCTTCTTTACAGTTTGCTACTCACTTGATATGGAAACGAAACTTGATTTGAAGTTGAGAAATAAGTAATATGACAAAAAAAAACAAAAAAAAGGAAGATGTAAACAAAATAATTTGCAAGGCGCGGTCAACATTTTCTATGCACTTCAGATATGTTTGGCAACAACAACTCACACACACCTATGTTACATAGAGCCATATGGCACATGCGGCAGTCTATCATTCGCATTTCGTTCTTGAGTTACATTTGTGGCTTATAAGTTAGTATTTGCATAAATGTGATACTAACATGCACTTTATCATTTATAACCTCGAAAATGTTGCAAATAAACTTAGTTATTTTTTACAATAAGAAAGATTAATACATTTTGTGTTTGTAGGGCATTTGAAGTGTCATAAAGCCTTGTCAAAAATAACAAATAATCAGACACAGTAGCAAGACTTGTGGCCAACATGGCTTAAACGCGCGCTGCGCACATTCTTACCAACAAATGAAGCCAACTCCAGCTGCCGAAGCCGAAGTTGAAGTCGAAGTTGAAGTCGAAGCTGAAGCTGAAGCTGAAGTTGCCACTGAGTGTGTCCGCAGACATATAAAAGTTATGATGTGTTTTTGGTTGCTGTCCGTCTGTCCGTTTAGTCCAATCGGTATGGTACGTTTGTCCATCTGTCTGTCTGTCTGTCTGTCGGTTCGCTCCAACTGTTTTGTATTGCTGACCATCAGCGTTGTTTGTTCATTCTTATAAGAAATGAGTTGCTGTTGAGGTAAGAATACATGAATACAGACGAAGACGAACTATGAGAACATTGATATGGTAGAGGGAGGGGGGGGGGGGCTGGTGTTGAAGGGTGTCTGAGAAAACGCAAGCAAGAAAGAAAGAAGAAAGAACAACAACAAACAAATCAAAAGAAAAAAAAAAAGAATTCGAAAAAAAATATAAAAAATAAAAAGCATTAATCGTAACAATGTTATTAGTCGTACAACAGGGGATTAGGCTACCGATTCGGATTCGTTCATCGTTCTCGACGGTCGACGGTCGACAGTCAACAATCGCCTTTGGTTCATTTGTTCGCTCGTTCGTTCGTTCGCTTACTTACTTCTTCAATCTCTGAGGCTTTCCTGCCTTCATTTGGCCAACACACACGCACACACCTACACACATATCCATGCACATATGTATCTCTTATAGCCACCATTGTTTGTTCTTGTTGTTGTTGTTGTTATTTTCTTATATATATTATTATTATTATTATTGTTGTTGTTGTTGTTGTTGTTGTTATAGTTATTGTTGCCACTGCTGGCCGATGTTGGAGCATTGTCGCCGTCGACATTCGCGGCTGATGCGTTTTTCTGTTATTGTTTTTTTTTTTTTTTGTATTTTTTTTTGTATTTTTGGGCGAGTTTTATGGACCCACTGATGGCGGTGATTAAATCGTGCTACCTTTACTGCCACAAACAGCAGCCAACGACACGACAATCATAGCCACAGCCAGAGGCACACAGTCAAAGCCAGTGGCAAAGGCACAGTCGCCGTCACAATCATAGATACAAGTATCTACTATTTTGAGCCTTCAACTGCGTTGTATCTCACGTACGTTTCGCCAATGGACTGTATTGGAACTGTATTGGCCTGACCCGATTACGTACGCGAGTTCAGCTGGCCAGGCGGAGGCTTTTTCAATTGAATTAATTGCCAGTTTTTTTTATGTCTCATAAATAACTGCCAAACGAGCCATGAATCTGCCAAGCGATTTCAAATGTTTGCCAATTTCGAAATGCACAAAAAGTGAGTGTGTGTGTGTGTGTGCGTGTGTGTGTGTTGGCCAACATTATTTTCTTGTTACAACAATAGTTTATATTTTGCCATTGTCAATGATGATGATGATGATGATGATGATGATGTTGATGTGTATGAGAAAGTGGCAAAATGTTTATAATTGTTATAAAAGACAAGAAAAAAAAAAAAACATTTCATACAAATTATGACGAAATGTTCAATAAAGATGAAAAAAATCAATGAGACATGTTTTCAAAATTCTTTTTTTCATCTATTTTTTGTATTTTGAACTTGAACACTTGAAAGAGAATCAAAATAACAATTCATCTCAATATGCCAATGATCCTTTCAACGGCATATTGTTGAACCGTCAAAATTTTGTGAGTTGCCTCAATGTGCGAGGCTTAGCAGCGAGCATGGCTTGGTCTGATTTTGGGCCTGCACATACACACACACATATGTACATAGATATAAGAGTTTGTTGCAACTGTTGAATAGAAGGATTATCCCGGCAATGATCAGTGTAGGCAAGAATGAAGACACAACGAACGGTAGGCAGTGAAAATAGTTCGACTGAGTAGGCCAATTGCATACTTGTGTAGGGTATTACTATTGCGACACTAACAAACAACAAAACAAAAGCCGTGAAAAACCAAAGTGAAGATTGTAAGTACAAAAGAAAGGCTCACGCAAAAGAATAAAAGTGCTGAAGACACGAATGCCAAAGAGAGATAGAGAGAGAGGAAAATCAATTTTCAAGTCGTGCAAAAAGAATTACTTTCGTATGAGGAAATGCAACTGAACAAAGAAAAAACAACAAAAAATTATACAAAATAAAATAAAATAAAATAAAAAATAATGTCAATCAAATCAGTCGACTTTGCTCAAGAGGAAGACAGCTCAAGCAACCCACGATGTTTGCTGCAGTCAGTGAACGCCGACCGCGCCGTCAACGTCGCTGTCAACGTCAGCGACGATCTTTCCTGGAAGCGTTCGAATTTTCCACAAACGTTCGCTCAAATATTTGTTAGACGTAATTCTGTGGGCTTAACGCATTTCTTTCTCTCTTGTTGTTGCTTTTTTTTTATTTGATTATTATTTTTTTTGGTTTTTTTTTTTTATATATATCGGCCTCAACGCCAACTCCAATTCGATTTTCGACTCCGACGCATGAGAAACTCAAATTTCGTTTTTTGATTTTCAATTCTTTTTTTTTTTTTTAGTTTTTAGGTTTGTGTTTTGTCAGCGGCTCTTTAAGCCCAAATTGATTGACACAGAATTGTCGAAATTCCCATAAGTAACAATAAAATGCACTACATTTCTTTTTTTTGTTTTTTTTTTCAGCCGCTTTGTTTTTGTTTTTCTACTGAGCCTTTGTTTGCGGCATTTTCTATGATTTGGTTCGAATTCGGGCAACGCAACGATCGCGCCCAAGCTGAAAAGCAAAAGATGTCGATTGACGTCGACTGCTATCACCTGCTAATCATGGTATGAAATGAATGGACAGACAGAGAGACAGACAGACAGACAAAGGGTATGAAGGGTGGGTCAGTGAGATAGACACAGTGAAAGAAAGCATTTTGATTAGAATTTCCGCTCGAATTGAAACATTAATTCGAATTTCGAAGTTTCCATTGTTCTGTCGATCATTTTGCGTTGAAATGTATTGAATGCAATGAATAAAGTTCCAATGGTGTCCTGAGGCAACATGTAATACATAAAACTTTCATTGAAAGGTAGTTTTTGATACATAGATAGATCGCTAGGAAAAATATATACATTAATATACATAATAAACTAATAGCTGAAAATCAAAGCTAGCCAAATAAACTTTAGATTGAACCAAAAAAAAAAAAGAAGACGCATTTATAAAATTATTAATAGTCGAACATAAATGGCTTCAAAGGCAGCTAGATACATGCACATTTCTCGCACCGGCGATCGCCCGACAAATGACTGACAATAAGCGAAAAGTAGTCACCGTTGACTCAGGTCTCCCACTAAGCTTGGAATGTCAGTTATGTGACCGGAGATGGTCGAGAGCAGAGCGCAAATAAAAAAAAAGAAGAAGCTAAAAGTGCCAAACATAAAAATAAAAATGAAATCATGAGCGCGACCAATCAGCAAAATATATTTTCGGCAACAGCAATCACACACACACACACACACACACACATGCACACATAAATGGCAAAAGCATGAAATGAGCAAAACTGTTAAAAATATACAATTTATGTGCGAGCATTGCCTTCGCTCATTGTTGTTGAGAATATGCGCGCGGCCAAAATGCATTTCGCCTCTGAAGTTGCAACAATATTTGCATACGTTGATTGTCCCTCTCCCCCCCCCCCTTTCAACCCCCGCCACCCCTCGAAAGACTCAAGCAAACCAAAGGAGAATAAGGCAACAAAAATTGCTCTTTTTTTTTTTTTTTTGATTGCTGTCACTGTCCTTTTTGGCGGTAGTTCGCCCCCACCCCCCCCCGAAAAGAGTTGAGTTGAATGCGGCGACAGTGTGGCAGTGTTGTCAACGAACAGCGAAAAACCAGAAGCGTAACGAAACTGATCGAAGATGAGGACAAAAAGCTCAAAAGACGCACACACAAATCAAAAAGGTGCGACGTTCAAGACGGCAACGAGCGTCTGCCAAAAGGCTGAACAAGGGCAGTGAGGGGGGCAAAAGGGGAAATGCAAAAATCGGCAGCAAAGTTGCGCGTTCGTAATTAGAGTTGTTGCTGTTGCTGTTGTTGTTGTTGTTGGTCATTTTGGGCGTGTTGCTGAACAAATTTGTTAAGAGCTCCAACAGCGAAGCGGTGCCTTTTTAGTGCAGGACGATGGACGATGTGTTGCACGTCCTTGCACCCGCTGCTATTATTGTGTGCGTTATTGTTGCTTTTATTGTTGTCAAAATGCGCAAAAACAACAACAACAACAACAATAATAATAATAATAATAATAACAACACTGACGGTTCGACTTGAAGAGCTTTGCAGCGTTGGCGGAAAACGGAAAGCGACTGAAAAAAAAAAAAACAACAAGAATGTCCATAAATTTCATATGCGGCAATATATGCAAACGACTTGACTAAAATTGCTGCCAACGACACGACAGACAGCCGGACAGACACAACTTTAAAAATGCCCTTTTTTTTGCTGTTGCTGTTGTTGCTGTTGCTGTTGTTGTTTGCGCAAAGTTGAAGCGTGCAGCTTATTTGGCTTTATTATGAAGCGGCTGCGACTGCGACGGTTGCCACTGCCACTGCCACTGCCGTTTCAATAAAATTATGAGAAATGCAAATGGCAAAAAGTATTCGCTCGACATTCAAATTATAAGCGATCATTAAATGTCTTCGATTTAAGAAATAATGAAAAATACGCGGCGGCAGCAAAATGAACTTGGCAGCGAGCTGAGTGTGAAATACTTTTCAGCAGACGGAGCACAAGGTGTGGACTGAGCCAGACCGGACCCACATCAAGGGACCGCCGAAGCTTAGCCACCAAGTAAGCAATCGAACGAGCGAACGAGCGAGCGAGCGAGCGTCAACGAATGACTCAAGTGACTCACTGCCAATGTGAGCGAAGTTGCTGCTGTTGAAGGTAAGTGAGGGCAATGTAGAAGACCGCCCGCTGTATCAGTGCAATGTAGAACATCTGTTGAAACATTCAACCAACGAACCAACGAACGAACGAACGATTGAACAGATACTTAAACCTGTGTGGCAACAACAAAGCAACTGCTTTATGGCCGAACTAAAAGCAGAGCGCACAAGTGAAGAAACGAACCAAAGCAAATGTGAAATGATGGAGCAAGAGTGTCGCTGAAGGGGCAAGGGGCAACGAAAGAATCGAGCGCATTCAAAAGCAAATAAGTCACAAGTAGAAGATTTCTCGCATAATAAATTATCGACCAACATTGAAATGAGGCTTAATGCGCTTCTGTGCAACGCAACCAGATGGGTCGGCACTGAACTGAGCTGAACTGAACTGAGCTGAACTGGGACGTTGGAAGACACACGGCGCGCAGACAAACGGACTGACGAAGTTAAGCATGAGCGAAGCATCTACGCAATGCGCATGCGCTGCGGGTGCAGTCCGACGCGTGTCTGTCCGTCCATCCGTCTGTCTTCCAACAGTCACTGTCCCTTTCTCGCGCTCAACAACAAACAAACAACAAACAAACAAACTGTGCTGGAATGCACGAAGCTATTCTTGTGACCCGTAAATGATACAAAAATTGTATGTCATTAATAAGAAGAAATACAATAATAAACAACAACAAGAACAACTTAGCTCAGACTGCAGCTTAGTCGCAGACTCACTGACGACGACCAAGACCAAGTTCCAGACCAAGAGATAATTCAAGCAGCGACTTTTGCTGAGCGCACAAGCTTCAACTTCAACATCAACTCGAACTTCAACATCGAATTTTGCGCCTCATGCCGTTGAGAACGCTTTGGAGCATTGCTTGTTCTCATCATTTGTTCAGGCGTTCTTTCATTTCGAACAGCGTCGATGTGTTTTTTTTTCTTGTACTACAAGCGTTTGACATGACCGGGCGTCCTTCAGGGGGGGTCGTCCTCCGTTGTGAACTCATGTCTTCTGCTTCGGCTTCTTCGACATTTGACATTGCTAAACGATTTGTCTACCTCACCCCACCTCTCTCTCTCTCTCGCCGTCCATTACCATTACACTGTCAGCTTGTATTGCCAGCAAATGAAGCTGCTGGTGGCGAGTCGCTGCTGTTGGGCATGCACGGCGTATACGTGATGGATTGTTCGAAGGTTTTTTCAGACGAATGCGGATTTTTGTTTATTGATAAATGTTCAACTAATAGATTCGTTTTAATAGTTTTTTTTTCTTTTGCTGTTTGTCTTTATTTTGAAACCTAATGTATCTTCATTCGATTATAATTTGTGTCGACAACATTTTGCTTACTCTGATGTATTTTTTTTAATAAGTTATATAGAACTATAAACGTTGATCTTCGTTCGTTCCAGTGTTCTCTTGTCCATCGTTATACATTCAAATTAGTTGCTAATATTTGAAGACATAGTGTTGTCTATAAAGACATGCTCAGCCATCAGATGTGCGGGTCTAATATCATAGAGGTGACTTGAGTTAGTTTATAAGATTCAGATTGTGGCAGTTCTAATAACGGCACGCCTCCATTGTTAAGATCAGCATCCTTGGAACCATCTGGCCATGAAAGAAGTTAATAACTTTTATATATTATAATTGTGATTCACAAAAGTTAACAAAAAGCAAAAAGAAACAACATCAAACGATAAATAATAATATGTATTAAAAAGTATCTCTCTCAATATTTTATTAATCATTGCTACAATGTTAATAGTTTTTGAATTTTGTTAATTATAAATAGCAACAAACATTTCCGCTACTTCAGCCGTTGAATCTCCTCTCCTCTACTCATTCTCTGTTGCTCTTTGATCTCGCTCCAGCCTAGCTTGCATTAACTGTTGTTCCCAAAGTCCTTTGCTCATTACAAATCAACACAATCACACTTCACGCTTCCACGACTTCCGTCGACAGCGGCGGCACACAATGCCCGGCGTGTTGGTGTAAACAATGCGGTCAACATGGAGCGATCGGCCGAGAAATTGCTTCACGCTCGTTTGAGAACGCAGCAAATTAAGGAAAACGGAAAACAAAACAAAAGAAATGAAAAAAAAAAAATGTGTGCCATTTATTTGAAATAAATTAGTTTTTTTTAACACTTCGTTTGTCAACGAACAAAGGAGGAGGACGACGGCGGTGCGGCAAAAGGTGGCAAAGGAATCGAGTTGAGTCGAGTTGAGTATAATGAGCAGGACGAGCGAACTGCTTGACCTATTGTGCGTTGTGCAATCGAGTAAGGACAAAAGAGCAAAACAATTCACACAAATGGCCGGGATTGTATTACAAAAGTGGCGATCGAACACGATCAGCGATCGACGATCGACGATCTGTCGTTGCAATCTGATACGATTTCGTTGGCGTCGGCGACGGCGATTGGCAGCGATTTTTGGCACTTCTGCGCTGATCTCAGATGCGTTACAGAGGCACGCTGCGCTAATGATCATCAACGTAGCCATAATGATAATGATGTTGATGTTGATGATCGCTTTTGGGCTCATTGCGCCGAGTGGGCTTCATTTGTGGTGGCAACAATTCTTACACAGCCTTGTTAGTTGTTGTTAGTGTTGTTATTGTTGTTGCTGCTGCAGGACGTGCCTGCATGCGTGTCCTTTGAATTCCGTTTTTTTTTTTTTTGTCGTTATTGTTTTTTTTTTTTTTACCATTATGATTATTGCCAATGAAATTGGCCGCTCGAGGATTAAGTCTCGCATCTGTTCAGGAAGCCGTGCTCGTTACGCTGTCACGCTCGTCGTCGTCGTCATCGTCATCGCTTGGCATAGTTTTTTTTTGTGTTTTTTATATTCTGTTTTTTTTTATTTTTTTTTTCACTAGCGTTCTTCCTCTATAAATGTATATATGTATGCATGTATATAAATTAAGATCCCTAAATGCTGACAAAGGTCACTAATTCAAAGGCAATAAAATGGTTATTAAACACATCGACTGCTACTGACTGCATTAATGAAAAATGAAAGAAAAAACCCAACAACAATAACAACAACAGCATGTAACCCAAAACGATCGTGCAAGCGAGCTACGCCCGAGCACGAAAAAGATACAAAAAAATATTATATTATTGAATTAATTTGATGCCCAGCTATGAATCCACGAGCACACACACACACACACACACACATATATGTATTTACAAATATGAATGCACATGCATATATGAGGGGGTCGCTGGCGGGGGGAGCGTTCAAGAATGCCAGAGCGATAAAAAATGAAATGACATGCAGCGACTTCGTTTATTTCTTTTCTATTTTTTTATACATTTTTTTTCTCTTCTTCTTCTTTATTGTTTAGTGAGTTGAAAACCGCGCTCATTGTTCAAAATGTTCATACGCAAACTAATTCATTTCTATTTTTTTTTTTTTTTTCTTTCCTATTTTTTGACAGTGAAGCGATAACAATTATGTAAGATGCACCGACCGAGCGGGACAGCGATATACATTTAGTGAATGATATGTTTTTTGGAACCTAAGCACGTATGGAGCACAAACTGGACCGGATCGACCGGACCGAACCGGACCGGACAAGCCCAATTCATTTCAAGAAATAAAATTACAAAAAAAAAAAGAACAACAATATTTGTGTTTATAATTTATGTGCGTCTGTCAAACGAGACAATTGTCTCGGTGCAACTGGTCTTCAACGCTGAACGAGCCGCAGAGGCCACGACGAGGCCAAATGCGTGTGTGTGTGTGTGTGTTGGTTGCGGCATGGCAGGGCGAGGCAAGGCACAGCGACCTGTCAAAGGTCACAGACACAAACACAAACGAAAAACGAATCATTATTATTGCTATTGTCATTGTCATTGTCAAAGACTTTCTACTTCATCCATTGACGCACATCAGGTGCAATCTCACACCTCACAACACAACCCCAACCAACATCGATGCAACGCATTCAATATGAACTAACAAGCTGAACAATGTCAGCCAAGTTCCTCTCAGCTTCTCTCTAACTTTTGTCTTTTGAGCAATTTTAGGTAGCCCATCATAAATTAACCATTAGCAACATTATTACGCAGCATTGCAGCGTGTGATTGTGATTGTGCTCGTTGCTCTGCTCAGCCACACAGACGCCGGACGAGCGAGCGAGCGAGCGATCGTATGAACGATGGAACGATCGCGTTAGGAAGGAAGTGCCAAATGCTTGCTTATTGTTCGTACGAATGGACAGACGGACGGACGGCATTTGTGTCCTAACGACGCTTTGGGCCTTGTTAAATGTTTAATTGCGTCAGGTCGACCAACGTTGATTGCCATTGTTCGACGTGTGCTACTGTGCGGCAGTGTGAACGTCAGCGTCGACGTCAGCGTCAACGTCAGTGGCCAGCAAAGTTCGCCGGCCATTAATCTGTCTGAGTAGGTGTCAGATTTTCATTACATTTTCTTTTCGTTATTCTTTTTTTTATTTTATACTTTGTGAAAAATTATATTTTCATTAGTTGTGCCATTGTGGACGGAAGTCATTGAAGCGCGGGGGTGGGGAAGTGCCGGAAATAACGGAAATCAACGTGGTGGTCTTTTACTTATTTATTAGTGAGAATTCAATGAGATATTTCCATTCTCAGCAACAATTCTCAAGAAACTTGAATTCCTATATTAATAAAAAATTGTTACTTGAGTAAAAATGAGATAGAATTTTCTTTATTCAAAATTTTTACAGCGACACAAGCAGAGAAATATTTTATTATACAATAAATGAAATAAATTTCAAATAAAAATTTACAATTGCTTCAATTAATTGACGTAAAAGTATGGCCAACGCCTCAAACTCGTATGTCTGTCTCTCTGTCTGTTTGTCTGTCTGTCTATATGCCTCTGCATGTGTGTGTGTGTGCGTTCGGGGTCAAACGTTTATGGCCAAAATGAAGACCAAATCAAAGAGCCGAAAAACAAATTTTCTACTAATCTTTTGCTTAACAAATACTACAAAAACAAAAACATAAAAACAGAAAAAAAGAAATTGAATGAAAAATGAAAATGAAAATGGGAATGCAAATAAACAAATATGCATACATGAGATACTTTTTTGTTTTCTTATTATTTTACAATGCATGATTTTTGTGAATTTCTATTTCTATTTCTATTTGAGTTTGAATGATTGCTTTTGAACATCAATTAGACACACAAACATAAACGAGCCAGCCGAGACAAAGGCTGGCTGAGAAGCGAGCGTGTGCAAGCGAGACAGTTGCAGCGTTTGTATGCGAGCATTTGCAACAGGATTTAATGCTGAAGCACAAAAAAAAAAAAAACAACAAACAAGTGAAAAGTAGCAGCAGCAGAAGAAGAAGATACAAAACTCAACAAAACTTGTATTCGAAAAACAAAAAAAACAAAACCAAAAATGACAAAAGGCACAAAAATGTTTGAAAAATAAATTTTGCATACGAAAGTACAACAACAACAACAAACAATAATAATAAATGCAAAGAAGCAAATAGCAGAGCAGAACAGTTCTAAAGTTGGACTGATGGATGAACGGATGGACGGACGGATGGACGAACGTTCGGTCGGTTGGTCATCGTCAGCTTACAGAACTCGCTCGCTCGCTCGCTCGAAGGACTTCCACTTGAATGTGCTCGACAACAATTGAAATGCAGAATTAAAGCAAAGCAATTGCAGCGAATACAAAATAATGATGATGATAATGATGTTGTTGTTGATGGCTGACAAGCATTGCTCGATGTTGCTGAATGATGATGGCAAATAAATCTGCAAACAATAAAAAGAACAAAAAAAAAAAAAATGAAAATGAAAATGAGAAATAGAAAGAGAAATGAAATATTTTCATGCCCATCAGATTGCCACAGACGCAATTCAATTCAATTCAATTCAATTCCGTTGAGTTGAATTGAGAGTAAAAATCGTTGCACTTTAAGAAAGCGGCATCGCTCGGCATGAGTCGGGCGTCCAAAGTGAAATTTAGCGAATTGAATGCCGATCAAGCAGAAATGCAAGCGTTTTGCAAGAGTTTTGAGCAAATAACAAACAAAGCGAAAGAACAAGCAGAACGAACTCAGCTGTCAGTCAGTCAGTCAGTCAGTCAGTGAGTGAGTGAGTGAGTGAGTGTGTTAGTAACTTAGTCAAATGCCGTTTGACGCCAACAAAAATATATATTTGCCTCAATGGCCAAAAGAATTGAACAATAAAAAAAAAAAAAGTATACAAAAATTAGCTCACTGATGCATTGAGCGAAACCCAAAGAAGCTGCCGCAATGCAATGTACGTGAGTATCGAAAGAGCATGAGCGAGATCAAGGAGTGGCAGCGGCATCCGCATCAGCAGCAACAACAAAGTCGACTTCGACTTTAACTTCATCAAATCCGCAGTACGCCTATGGAAATTTGATACAAATTGAAAGCGATGAGCTGGAAACAAGGCAAATGCATTTACCGGCAGCGGCTCAGGCAAAGATCAACTTTTTAAAGATCGCTCGCTGAATGCTTGGTTGGTTAGATGGATAGATGGATGGATGGATGGTTTGTTTGTTGGTTGGATAGATTCAACCATCGATTGATTGTCTCTGTTTGGTTTTTTTTTTTTATCTGTCTGTCTGTCCGCCTGTTTGTCGGTCTGCCTATCTGTCTGGCCGTTTGTATAAGTGCGTGTTTTTAAGGCGTGGTAAATTGGTAAATTTGTTTATTGATTGTTTGAATACATTTTCATTTGAGTTCTCATCTTTCCCTCTGCCATCCTCTCTAGGGTCGCTGTCGTCGTCGTCGTCGTCGTCGTCGTCGTCGTCGTCGTCGTCGTCGTCGTCGTCGTCTTTGTTCGTCACTTTCTTCGAGTGTTCCAGCGATCTCTTTGAAGGTGCGCGCCTTTGCCCGATTATGGCTCATTGGCAACCGTGCTAACATAAACACATTCCCGCTACTGTCAGTAGTCGAAATCACGTTACGGGATCACCTTTATAATTTATTCTTTTGTGTGAGTAAAGTTTTTTTTTATTTTTTTATATCATTTTTTTCTCATTTTTTTTCTTTGGTTTTGTTTTCTTTTTCATCATCGAAAATGAGTTTTGGTTCGTCTGATTTGTCATGAAGTTCATTTGTATCTATGTATCTTATTTTTATGCATAAAATAGCTCAACAAATTTCATTGTTTCTATTGGATTTGTTGCTTGCAAGGCATGAAATTTTGATAAGTTTGAAATAGAATTTTTTTTTAGTTAAAATTTTTGTGATTTTTCGCTTTTTGTTTATTCTCTTTTAACTCTTGTGACTTGAACAATAAACTGCGCCGACTTTAGCTATTTTGGCGTATTTATTTAAGGATTAATTCTTGTCGCTTGGATATATATATATTTTTTTTTTTTTTTAATATTTTTAATTTTTTTTTGGAATTTTCAAAAAAATTGTCCAAAAAAAAAATGCTTAGAACTGTGTTAGAAGTGATAAGCTTTGTTTTTTTTTTTTGTTTTTTTTTTTAGATAAAAATGTATCTATTTAGACGCAAACTTTCGTGAAAGATATTCGTTGTATTGCAGTTGTTGTTGTTGTTTATTGCAATAGTTGTGACTTGCGCAGGACAGCGAAAACTTCAACAGTTATGTTAGTGTTGTTGTTGTTGTTGTAGTGTTGTTTGTGCTGAAATTCGCATTGGGAGTTGCAAAGTTCAAAGAGCAAAAAGGAAGGTGTGAAAATTCGATTTTTAATTAATTATAGAAAAGTTATGCTGCCAATGCTAAAATAATATATTATGTTTATTTAATAATTTCAATTTTTATTGCTTTCGTGGCAAGAAAAAATACAAAAAAAACAAAAAAAAACAAATAAATATTTTACTAATTAAATTAATTGCAAATGATTTACTCAGCATGATTAAATAACATTTTGTGCGCGTTTCAAGGTTATTACAAATAAGTGCGTCTGCCTGTGCGTGTGTGTGTGTGTGTTTGTATCTGTGTTGCTGTGTGAACTTGCATGTGTGTGTGGGCTTGTTTTAATAAATAAGAAAATTCATTGAAAATGAAAAAGCGTAAAAAAACGCAAATAAATTGAAATGAATACAATTATTTACAGTGGAACCAACTGTGGGCGATCAAGCACAATTTGAGTAAATGTGTCAGGCTTTGAGATATGTATGAATGTCCGTATGCGTGAGAAGGTCTAAGCCTGAGAGCGCAATGGATGTGGTTCTATAAGAATGCCCGGCCCTAAAATACATCACTGTACCTCCTTTTTTTTTTTGGCATTTTTCAAGCTCTACTCTTCTTCTTCTTTAAAATGAGTTTTTGCCTTTAAAAATATAACTTTTTCATTACATTTGATGTTGTTGTTTGTTTTATTTGTTTTTGTTGGTTTGCCAATAACAAAAGTCAAAGGAAAAGTGTTGGTTTTATGTTAAACATTTGTTGTAATTGTTGTTGTTGCTGTTGCTCTTGGTATTTGTCTGTTTGTCTGTTTGTTTGTTTGTTTGTTTGTTTGTTTAATTAAAGCAATATGTGGCCTCCAGGAATGTTGGGTTAATTGACTCATCACTTATACGACAAACGAAGCGCAAACATGCAAACAAACACATTCAGCTACAAATGTATCTAGATATACATATGTGTGTATGCATGCATATATGTATGATTTTATTATATGTGTGTGTGTGTGTGTTATTAAATAAGCAGCAAAGCGAAAAATGGGGGACCCATAAGCAGCAACAACGTCAACGACAGTGACAGCAATACAAAAACACACACACTCACACACACACATACATATTTGTATGTACGTTAACACCAACGACAGCGGCAGCGGCAAAAGCAGCAACAACAACAACGCACAGTGGCTGTTTTTATGGGCGTTAACAAAGCGAAGAGCATTGTGACCAATTGGAAGTGTGGAACCCATTTGGCAAACGCCCAATTTCTTTTTCTGTCACACAAAGCAAACCTTCTTCACAATAGCTATTTTCATTGCTCAGATTATGCTCGTTACGAGCAGCACAACATTTATATTTATGAACGATTTAAAAAAAAAAATTATGATTTTGCCATTTGAAGAAAATCAATTTGTCGCAAGTATGCACGCTCTTTATAACTACATATGGCAATATGCTGCGCAAATAAAATTAAAAAAATAATTTCCGAATGGTAGCTGGGACACAAACCAAGTACAGAATGTCTTCCTAATTCAAATTACCACAAGTGTGCAATGGCTTTATGACCACATACGGCAAATTTAAATTCAACTGTTCCTACTTTGACAATTGGTTCTCATCCAAGTCTCAAACCAACAACTGGAAAACTCGTGAATTAGTAATAGCTTATGCAGTATGCTTGCGCAAGCTTTGCGTGTAAGCAAGTCAGGCAGGCTTGTATTTGATGATGTGCTTGCGACAGTTAGCATTTGTGAACAACCCCTGCTTCTACTGAGCCCAGTTTGAAAAACGTTCTTTAGCAGACCGATTACACGCGCGAACTTTATGGCATCTCCCATATTGAGCTAGCCCAAGTGCCCGTACAACTGCACGGCAGATTGGGCTACCCAGTACTTTGTGCGTGAAAATTGTGTGTTACATAACACAATACCTACACCTGTTCAAAGCGCACAATCTAATGACCTCTCTTCCCCTTGAGACATCGTACTTTTCACGATCGCGAAGGTTCGTGATATCGGTCGCATTTCGAGTGTTGTTGACTGTTTTTGTATGTTTTGGGTGAGGAGGGGGTTTCTTTGTGTGTGTTTATACACATTATTCGTCAACTTGGTGATTTTTTTAAACTAGTTTTTCCTCAATTCCGGGTAATAAGCGAAAAAAGAAAAGACGAAGACTAGCAAATAAAAATAAATAAAAAACAATTAAATTAAGCAAAAAAAAACAAAATATCGAGGAAATCTGGAGAGGACACCTCGCCAATCTAATCTTATCTATGTGAATAGCACACGCTGACGAAATATATTTTTAACAAATTGATAAACAAATTATACAAAATATTGCGCTGAATTTGTTTGTGGCTTATATCGATTAGACAGTTGAAAAGCGAGCGATCGTTTGGCAGTCATGTCCCATGAACCCATCATAGCATCATTGCAAAAGCTCCAATTGAGCCAGGAACGCACACGCGAATGGATTGCAAAGCAACCGTTGGACGAGGAAGAACTCGAGTCCATTGCCGAATCGTCTGTTGTTGACAGTGGCGATGACAGCGGCGATTATGGCACCGACACTGATCGTGAAGAAGAGGTGAGCACAGTGGCGCTGGGCACGCAAGTGGGTGAGTGTATAGCACTTTTCAAGCTACATATTTGTACGACATCTTGCGGCTAACACTTTTTCTCTTATTTTGATTTAGCCCCTAATAATGTGGCCATCGCAAAAGACACCATACGCGATCTCATGAACTCAATCAACAGCGTACAAACCGTGGGCGATGTGAATATCACTAATTCGACAAATGTGCATATCGGCAATGTGACAAACTTCAACGGAGATATACAAATATTCGCTGGCGATTGCTTTGGCGATCATGTACGACGCAGAAACACACGCAAGGAACGCCGGAAAGCGACATCGGCGGCCAAGCAGCAAAATGTCGACACCACATACGATGAAGAGGAAGACGAAGAGCGTGTGCGGGACGATGCATTTATTACAGAACCAAGTGAGACGAACACTTTAGGATTTAAAACAAGGTTATACTATTAAATGGTTTTTTTTTATTTTGTAGAGTTTAAAATACCCAAGGAATTGTGCAGCATAGTGCCACGTAGCTCGTGGCTGGCTCAGAAGCCTATGGAGGACTATCAGTACATGGAGGAACCTGTCAAATTCGTTGTTATATGTAAGTTATGTCAAGCGCCTAATCTTCGTCTTCGATCGAAATCATTTCACTTACACACTTGTTTAAATAGCGCACACGGCCACGGAGAGCTCAAAGGTACGAGCGATAAACATACGTTTGATACGTGATATACAAGTGAGTGCAACATATTAATATAATAAATCCAAAGCCAGTAAAGTATTGTCCATCTAATTGTCTCATCTATAGTGCTTTCACATCGAATCACGCCTCTGGAATGACATTGCCTATAATTTTCTTATTGGCTGTGATGGCAACATCTACATGGGTCGCGGCTGGGGCGTTGTCGGCGCACACACACTCGGCTACAACAAGCGAGCCATCGGAATCAGTTTCATTGGGTGCTTTATGCGTGAGCTACCTTCACAGACGGCTATGAATATGTGCAAGAATTTGCTAGCACGTGGCGTCGAGCAGGGTCATTTGGCGCACGACTACAAGCTTATCTGTCACTGCCAATGCAACTCGACTGAGAGCCCCGGTCGTCGGCTCTACGAGGAAATACAAACGTGGGATCATTTCTTCAATTTGTCAAAGGACGAACAGTAAAATTAGAACTTGATTTCTAGAGCGAGATAGAGGATACGAAATAGTTTCCAAATGCAGTGTCTGTAATTGTGAGCACTCTTCTCTCTCGCTCAAATGTATCACGCTCTCTCTTTCCATCTATTGCTTGTGTTTGGCATATCTTGAATTTCAAAAGATGGTTTTGGACTCTAAAGACTCTGAAGTTGTTTTCAAATGCATTTTTTTTTGTTTTTAAGATGCATTTGATTTGTTGCTTGTTCACTTAATTTTAAAATGTATTGACTTAAAAACCAAAAATTGTATTCGTGATGTATTAGCTTGGCTAAGCGGCTGCGAAGGTCTTTATGAAATTTCCTATTATAAAATAACGCATTATTTTTCTACAATTCCAAAACGTTTATTTAAAATAATTTATAATGGAAACAAATCATATCGGCTGCTGGAATTTTCATCTTCCATTCCTTGTTCGACATATGGACGCTGCCAGATTCAGATTAGATCTAATTTAAGCTTGTCCCGTGCTTTGGCGAGCTGTGAATAAAAATCAGCGTTAATAATGAGCAATTAATAGTTTTTTTTCACAAATAGTACAAAATTTATTAAGAAATCGAGGTAAAACTTGGAAGCTAAGGCAAGCAAATTACATAGCATTGGCTATGGCACACTATAAGAGACAAGTTAGTTTGGAACATGGCAAAATATTGTGACCAACACAAGAGTCATATTAAGTGGTCTGGTTACATAAATATAATTAAAAATTTATGTTTGAAATACATTTAAACAAAATTAAGTGTCTGGAGGGTGAGGGTCACTTGGTTTGCGGCATTCGAGCATTTTATGTTAGTCCACAAATGGCAAAGACGAACATACTACGCGACTAACTTACTAGTGAAAAGGTTTTTGTGTTTCGAATAATAGAAAGAGAGCTTGTAGCGTTCTTTTAGCATTTTGACACACTAAAATAAAACTACTTTTCATCTGGAAATAGTACAAAAGATATACAAGATCAGAAAATAGAGTGTGTAGGGAACGGGCAATTGTCACGCGTATAGTACAGTAAATCATCTCAGAACACAGACACTCAGATCGGTTGATCCACTCCAGTCTGTGTCACCTGGTGCATCTGGTGGTTCGCTGTTCAAAATGTCTGTTGAGCGGTATTATTTTGTTATTAGATACTTACGTGCTGGCTTTCCATTAGCCCATGGTGTGAACCTGACGTGGGTATCGTTCCTCTTGGCAGCTTCAGCGCGCAAATTCGCCTTCAAGGAGTCACGCAGAACACGCGCAGCAATGTTCGAGTATTGAATGTAGCTGCATTTGCCAATTGTAAGTAAAAGAAAAAAATTCTATGTAATAAACTGTGGGACACAACAAAAAATTACGTAATATCAGAAACGTTGGAGTTATAAAAACCGTCCTTAATTCCATTCATGTATGGCTACAAGTAACTCCCGAAAACAATATTCATTTAAGAATTCACTTACGTAAGGCCAGCAGCTCTCCAGTTAGTCATTTTGTGTAATTTTTCGTCTGATTCGTTGCGACTTGCGGAAAACAAAACCAATTTGCTTTCGGTTCTTGACAGTGTCACCGAAATGCAGAGGGCCAAAAATAATAGTGTGCAACTGAAAAGTAACTAAAATATACCACCGGAAAAATGTCGATAGTTCTTGTCAATCACGATAACAGTCTGTTGGTACGTAACAGAAATGTGTTTCACGCACACGCGGCCATTTCCTCCTTTTTTATGGCAAATTCAGTTTTGTTTAGATGATTTCAAACTTAAAATTGTCTAAAATGTGCAATATTCACTGCAAATTGAGTCCTTTAGCCGTTCTAGCCTACTTCCCCATTAACAGCGCCTATTTTTTTGATGTTAGATCCCTGTTATTTAACAGCAATTGCTTCGCTTTTTTTCTCGCAAGCTCATGACCATTTTGAGCATGTGACTCGCGGAAATTAACCGCCCATAGGTCATGAAACGCAGCCAGACATCAAATGAACGATAAATACAGCTGATGTGAGGTTGGCCATCCAGAATTTGAAATTCTAATATCACCCCATATCTAAATCCAGGGGCCCTAAACTGAAAATCCTTGGTCTAAAGACCCTTACTACGCCCACAGTTATCTTAACTTTTGCATGCCGATTATCACACTCATAAGAAACTTGAAATCTACGATTTTATCTTTAAAATAATGTATGTGTGGGAAATTTTGCCTTGATATGATTGAAAAACAAACAACATAAGTTTTGACACAAGCTGGAATGTAAAAGCTCATAAATGTCTTAAAACAAAAGAAGATAGAAGGCAAAATGGAGCATTTTGAAGTGCCTTTGAATCGACTTTGGTCTTATGGCGCATCGTGCAAACTTCAAACAAACACGCACGACCGCGACACGCGCCAAAGCATTAACAATGATAACTCTCGTTCATCTTATCATGTCTAAATGCTTCTTTATACAACATAAATGTTTTCTATTTCTATTTATTTTTTATTTTTTGTGTGCTTTTACAATGTCACAAGGCGTCTCTTATTGCTTGTATCGAATATTCAAGCATAAATTCAACAATTTGTGCTCTCTGCGTCCGTGCGCTACTTGTCCTCGCATTTTAGCACGCAAACTAATAAAAATAAAAAATAAAAAACTAGAAAACTAGAAAACAATTTCAGTTGTTTTGCGTCTTCATTAATTAATTAATTAATTTGCTATTTTCATAACCATTTCCCCGTTTTTCATTCACTTTCAATTGTTTTGTAATAAACGCAATTAAATGAGTTTTTTATTATTATGGTTGTTGTTGTTGTTGTTGTTGCTATCGCTATGATAATCGAAACACTCGCAAACATTTTTAAAACGGAAATAAAAAACAAATGAAAATGAAATTTGCCACAATTCAGCAGAGGCGTGAAATAATTATAATTAATGCCTTCGATAAACGATAAACGCTCTCAATTAAAAATGCAACGAAACAACAACAACAACAACAGTAACAGTAACAGTAACACAAAAACGGCACAATTAAATATTACAATGAGAACAAAAGACAAATGCAATAAAGAGTAACGTATAATTAATTACAATAACAAAAAGAAATTGCAACAAAAATGTTGCTATTAATTTTAATTTGTTTGAAAATTTGGCTATAAATTGAGCAATTAAGGGAATTATGAAAATCAGTTGCATTTTTGCAAAGTTACTGTCAAAGTAAGAAAAGCGCAATCCAAAAAATAAAAAAAAATTAAAAGAAGAAGCAGAGAAAGAAACGTAATGCAACGGCAATTCTTCATTAACGATGCCGTCTTTTGTTGTTGTTGTTTTCTACTGTCAGTGGCACATTTAATGTCAATTGATGTGAGTGCGAGTGCGTTAAACACAGACTGACTTTGTCATTGATGCTATTGTTGTTGCTGTTGTTTTTCTTGACAGGCGACTAATTATGAAATTATCGGCGATGAAGATCGAATCTTCGAGGGTTGCAATGGCGAGGATATCTACGGTTCTGCGGCGCTCGGCGATTTGATTGAGTTAAAAAACTTGCAGCAAATCTATGACGACAATTCGGGCTTAGTGCACACAAGCGGTGATATTGTGGTGAAGGTCAATCTACCGCCCAATGTGCCCATCATAGTGAGTTGCCGTTCGTACAAATAAGCATTCTCTTATGTTACATATACCGACATATGGTCACATACGGCAGTCGAGCGTTCTCAATGTTGCTCTTTTGCAAATAGTAGACTGTTGTATGTGCGCGTCTGACGCTTTGTAACATTAGAGCATTGTAACTTAAGTTTGTGTGTATGTGTGGTTTTGTTAATTTGTATTCTTGTTTGGTTTGTTGTTGTTGTTGTTATAAGATGAGCATCGAATTGCTGCGTTGGTCGCGCGGTCAATGGACAGAGACGCCGTTATCGATGAAACGCACAGATTTGTGCAAAGCGCTGCGCGATCCAACAGAGTTTTGGCATAGCGTCGTAATGGAGGTGCCGGCAACACAAACCGATTGTCCGCCAAAAAAGGGCGTAAGTATTATTTTAATTTTGATTTTCTATTTCTATTTTCATTTTATTTTTATTGTAGACTATTTATAAAATGGAAAATATGACGAATCACATTCTGCTAACTAACACGCACAGTTCCAGTATTCAGGGCAAATTTAAGGCAATTGTGCACTTTAACATGCTCAATCATTCCAGTTGCATGGCATGCTATTTTGATGTGTATCAGGTGTGATGAGCATACGAAGGGCGCACGGATCGACGATTTGACTTACTTACTTACTTACTTAACATACTATCAAGATGTCACACATTTAGTTTTTGGTATAAACTGGTTTGGTTTTTTTTTTTTGTGTTTTTAATAATCTCACCTATTTTTGTCTTTCCTACATATTGTCTTTTAAGGCCTCTCTGACTTCTGTTCTAAATTCAATGTAAATAAATAAGATTTCGTTGCGAAATGAGCACATTTCATATTATGGCGTTTTTTTGTTGTTTTTTTTTTGTCATTTTTTGTCAAGTTGCTGTGCAATTTGATAAGCTTTTCGTCGGTTGACGGTCGTCCGTCGTCGGTTTGACGGTTCGGCGTTGGCAGCGCAGGAATGTCGCCGCATTTGTATTTGTTGAAGGCTTTCCTTCTATTTGCTTCATGCTTATTGTTAATATTTTGCTATTTTTGTTTTACTTTTTTTTATTATTACTGTTATTGTTAACTGAATTGTTGTTGTTGTTTTAAAAAAATATGTACAATGCTTGCGAAATGAGTGCAAAAAGAAAGTGAAATGTCTGGAAAGGGCGACGAGTTGTGCGGTCGGCGTGCGTGAGTTCGCGCGCGTGATTAGCGTGAATAGCCGGCAAGATTTATGAGTTGATACACAGCACTTGGGGGTGGATTAGTTTAAAATTAACATTGAACAAGCGCGCGCACGCCAAGGCGACGCCATCAGAGCAAATTTGCTGCTCTTAATAATAGTGTTGATAATACTAATAACGCCGTTGATGATCAAGATAATGATGATCATTGAGTGCATTTTGAGGAGCTTGTGCTGATCCTGTGGCATTGAAGATTTTTGTCTGAGTAATCAACAAACTGACAAACAAATGAGCACCATTTTTTTGTTGTTTTTTTTTGTTATTATTTGTTAACAATTACGTTTATTGACACGTGTCGATGAGATTAAGTTGTTGTTGTTGTTTTTTGCGCTGCTCAAGCATAAATTACAGATATATTACAAATATGATACAATACTATTTTCAATATAATATCATTTAGTCGTTTTCTAATGATAATCGTTGTTGTTGTTGTTGTTGTTGTAGTTGTTGCAGCTGCTTTGATTTGTTTGTTTACAATGAACCAACACACACACACACACACACATGCAAATGTATAATGTAATCGAGTTTAAAGCGCCTCAAACTGGTCATGACCCGTTATTGCGGCTAACCTCAACCCTTGTTGCATTGACTTGGCTCTGACTAGGTTCATGCATAGATACAGATACAGATACAGATACAATATATGTGCATAGCTACAGATACAGATACAGATACAGCTATTGATGCTGGTTTCGCTTTGACTACAATTACAAATTACGTTAACAGTTCAGTTATGCAGCACAGGCAGCAACAACAACAACTATGACACGTGAGCAATGTGCTTGAGGCAAATCGAGATATTTAAATTTACGTCGTACTAAAATCATACAAACAACATGGCGTATACGTAATCGTCAAAGTCAAATTTAAAGTTCCCTCGACCAAAGACACAAATGACCGCACAATAATGCCGTTCGTCTGGCCGTCTGTCTCTCTGTCTGTCTGTCTGTTTGTCCGTCTGTCTGACCATTAAATCGATCAAACCGTTGGAAAATTATAATTTTATGCATACATTTTGCCAAATGGATTATTTAAAATGTGTTGAACGTTTCTGTCTGTGTTACTTTGTTATTTCCCCTTCCCCCTCTGCTACTTCTTCTTCTTCTTCTTATGTGCCGAACGTGGCTAACATCATTTTTATTTGTTTTGCTTTGCTTTGCTTTGTCCATCGTACAAAATCAGCAACAACAAAATACGCAAATGTATGCAAGCAAGGCCAAGTTGCTATCTCTTTCACTCTGCCGTTGTCTCTCGCAACGTTCTTCTTTAACTTTTTTTGTTATGTTTTTCTGTGTTCTTAATTCAAACGTTTTGCATTTACACACACCTACACACACACTCACAGTGCCTGACATGCTTGCAACACTTTTCTTCTGCTTCTTCTTCCTTATTATGTATAAAGCGCAACACTCATACGTCATGTTGTCAGCCACGTGCTTTTTTCTCAGTATTGTTTTTGTTTTTTTTTGTGCTTGTCTTGATGTTGTTGTTGTTGTTTTATACAGCGCAAATTGGCGCCTTGTTGCCGTTGTTTATTCACTTAACTGTAAATATTACGAAGAACAAATAAATAGAATGTCAAGAATGAATTGTAACTGTAACTATTTAAGCGAATGCCCAAACACACACACACACACACACACATACACACACACACATGAGCGCAAGCTGTCAAATGACAATTGCGCGTGCTGCGCTTCGTCTTCTTCTTCTTCTTCATCATCATCAACGTCTTTTTATATTCTGCTTCACTTCTATTTCGCATCTATTCTTGTTCGTTGAAGCTTTTCTTTGCTCAAGTTGTTTTGCAGTAAAATATAATTGTGTATAAAAATAAAAGAAAAACAAAAAAAAAAAAAAGTCATTGTGAAACTCATTTGTATCAACAATAACAACAAATGTTTTTCTTATTTTTTGTTTTTTTGTTTCAATATTTGTGTTTGTAAATAATATAACATAATAAAATAAAGAAGGTTCAGCTGTAAAAAAAAAACATGTAATCAAATGAGTTTTTTATTATGCCGTAAAATTATAGAAGCTCAAATTATGTATGTGTGTGTGTGTGTGTGTGTGTGTGCTGATCAACTTGACTTAAGGCAAATAGGAAGAAGAAGTCGAAAAAGCATGGTTGCTCCTTTGGTCGAACTTTGGTTCCAGACTTATGTATGTATTATTAAGCATATTGGATGGCAGACGGAGTGAGCTTCAATAAGAGAGAGATGGCGCGTTGGAAAGCTGAAAGAATTTGCTGCCAAATATTTATTTTCTTAATGTATGATTTTTTTTCACGATTACTTTACGTAATCCTTTAATACGTTACGTAATCCAAACTTACTTTACATTATGCTATGTGGCGAAACATATTCCGTTACGTTACGTTATGTAACCAAACTTAACGTTTCGTAATCAATGATTATGTTACATTACCTTATGTCGTTTATCAAGCTACAGTAGCGATTTTCGATATTTTTTAATATTGGGAGTTATGAACACCAAATTTCAAAGGACGTTCGTTTGGAGCTACGGTTTTGGATGCCAAGGTGAGTGAAGGTTAAAATTTGTGTTAAAGTTTTGATAAAAGTCCTACAAACGACTCAAACAATCAAGGAACAAGGAACTCTCACACAACTGTCTATTGGAAGAAATGACATCCTACTGACACCAAATGCATCAATATATCGTGTGTAGGGTGCACGCCACGGTACATTCAATTCGAAACCGTAAAATGCCAAATCGTGCAAATTTTTTACGACAACTACAACAACACCAAAAAGAAACCAAAACGTTACAACGATTAATGGAAAAAAATCGATTGATTTTAAGCGCGTGGAAAAAAAAGAAGGAAAAACTTGCACGCAAATGTTATGGCCTCAATAATAATAAAGGCAAATATTTTATTATATTGTCTATTTAATATGTGTTATAAAAATCAATCAACAAATCGTAAAGCGATGTTACTTTTTAATAATGGCAATTATGGCCGATTGTGCTAACAAGCTCAGCTTAGATCGGCTTCGGCTTCGGCGCGGTTCGGTACAGATCAGTGTGGATCAGTTAGGTTCGCCTCACCACGTCTCGTCTCGCCACGTCAATGATCATCATCATCATGATCACCATTATCATTATCGTTTTTATAATGTTTGCCAACAACAATGAACTTTATATAAATATATATTTTTTAGATGATTGTAAAATATTTGCTAATGAATTGGATAAACGCGACGTTTGCGGTTTTGTGTGTTAGCTCTGCCACCGCACACCGTCCCTACCGCCCTCTGGCACAACTGCACGCTCCAGAATTCTGCGTATCTGCATTTTGCGGTTTGCACTCGACACGAGTTTGAAATCGATTCGAGAATTGCGTGTCAAATCATAAAAGAAAGCACCGACAAATACAAATACGAACATAGGTATGTGTTTGTGTACATATGTATGTGTGAAGGTATGTAAAACCACAGCGAACTACAAAGATGCGGCAAAGATTACTTTCTCGCAGTGTTATCACAGAGAGAGAGAGGGAGGGAGTGAGAAAAAGCGAGAAAACTCATTAAATTTAATTCAGTTTTGATTTTTCAATATGATTTGTGCAAAATTCGGGCCAGGAAGATATTGTGGGCTGACTTGGAATTTTTTCTTTTATTTTATATCTTAAAAAATGTCAAGGAAAACTTTTGACAAGTTGAGTGATATTAGAAATAAATATTGAATTCATGTTGATGTAATCAACATTCAGGGCAGCCGAGAGAGGATCCCGACAAAGGAGGAAAAATATCCCGGTTCCGGTTTTAGCATCAGTGGACTTTACGATGGTTCCTTCATTTTATTACTTAGGATTCGTTTTTCTATTTCATGTCTGGGATAAAAATGGCAAAGAAATAATGTATTTTATCTCTGAGAATACTCGGGGCCCAGTAGGAATTCCAACTTAATCAGCACTCTTTTCTCACGCTTGATATCATTGATATAATTTTTGCTTATACAAAGTTTTGGGTTTATTTGGCTTGGTTCAACAGAAGGCGCTTTGTTGCATCTCATAAAGAGAAAGTTTTTGAATTTCAGGAATCGTACACGGGTAAGGATATAAAATAAAACTTCATGAATCTTTTTTGCCATAAGGCGCGCCTCACTTCACAACTCTCTTGAAATCGTGTTTTGCTGTTGTTGTTGTTGTAGCTTTTGTTTTGTATTTATTTATTATTGTTATTTTTCTTTTTTTTTTTGTGCAAATGTGCTCATAAAAATGGCTTGCAAGGTTTCGTGCTTTTGAGTTTAAATTCCAAGAAGTCATTCGAAAACGAAACAAAAACCAACAACAACGACAACAACAACAACAACGACAATAAAACAAAGAAGCAGAAGATAAATGTTTACAGACTGTTTCGAGACTCACGTTCATAAAAATAAAAAAACAAAAAAAAATTGAAAAAAAGCAATAACGTCAAATAGTAGCAATAAAAGCAATTTAAGCATTTCATTTACGAATCTTATCAGAAGGGGGGGAAAAAAAAAATTAAAAAAAAAAAAACCAACAAAATTGACGAGGAGAACAGCTAATGAGTTGCAAAAACAAAAAGACGCCAATCAAAGTTGAGAATCAAAAATCAAATTAGTAGAAAGGGCGCCATGATTAGGCAAAGAACGATAATTGATATGACCAGAAGCGATATGTCGATGTATGGCTGGCAAATAGACCGAAGCGGAACCCACTTGGCTCAGCTGTGCGAAGACGCTGCCGTCGCAGTCGATAGCGACAGCGACAGCGACTGAAGAAGCCAATTGGAATGTGCACGAGCTGTGAGAGCGCTTGCGCAGCTGGCCAGCAAACCAGCAAGCCAGCGAACGAACCAACGGAGCCGTCAAGCAGCCTGCCACCGGTTCACCTTGTAAGCGAGCGTTTAACAAAAAGTAAACATTTATAAATAGCAACGGCGGCAGTGGCAGCGGCAGCGATGGTGGCGGTGGCAGCGACCGCCGCTGCAGCAACTACAATACAAACAGACGGCTGAGAATGTTAAGTTAGTCAATGCTTCAAAATTCTGTCGACTGACACAACTTAGTCTCTTACACAAACAACAATAACAACAGCAATCATATGTATGTATAAGCATAGTCAGAACAACAACAACACCACCAACACCTTCGACGTTGTTTTCAGCGATTGTTGTTTGCTTAGGAAAAACCACATTCTAAACAAATGTATCTACATGAATTGTAAGTCGTACTTTTACCACCCTCCCTCCCTCCCTACCTGCCTCACTATTTTGCTAACCACAACAGCAACCCTTCCCTCCGCCCTGCCCGTCCCTGCGGCCGGACAAATTAAACGCTTACATTTAAGCAAAGCGAAAACTATTTGGCAACGAAAAACTAAACCAACCAAAGACCAACATCGATTCCACCGCACCGAAATGACGCCAGCGGCGTTTGCCTAAAAGCTCACTTGTTTATTTACGTTGTTCAGAGTTCTTCGAACTCTATTCAGATACAAAAATAATGTTGAAATAATTTTTGTTTTATTTTGTTGTTGTTGAAGTTCATAACATTCTCACATTCGGCTGCTGTTCAAGACAATCATTATCATCATTATTATTAATATTAATAATAATAATAATAATTATGCTTATGTTGTTAATGACAATGACGTCGATAGATAATTTTTGTCTCTCTCTCTCTCTCTCATTTACACTTGCATGTTTTCATATCTCTTTACTGGCCGATAAAGCATTGACAACTTGACTGATATCACTTTTGAAATTGTTTTTATTTAAATTTTGTCTTTTTTTTTTTGCCAAATGTTTTTATCGCTTAAACTTTATTATTTTTCTTTGAAGATTTTGGCCTTTTTTTTTGCTTTTTTTTTTTTGTTTTTGTTTTCTACTTGAATGTGTCTTCTTGTCTGCTCTCAGATGACTTTGATTTGAGCACAGCGCTTCCGCTTATTATATATGTATGTGTGTGTGTGTGTGTGTATGCGAAACGTGCAAGCGAACGTTTTTTTATAATATAATTTTTGTTGGTTTTCTGTTTATCATACACCGCTCCATTCCACCCTCAGTCGTGCCATCAGCAGCAGCAGCAGCAGAGGCGGCAGTGCCACTTAGTGATGCCAGCGAGTGTTTATTGTATTCACGTTTAATGACGCGTCGCGCTCTTCAAGTGAAATCGATTGCGTTTCGCGCATAATTTCAGAAACCGGCCAAAGCGCCAAAACGACAACAACAGCATCGTCAACGACGACAACGACATCGGATAATAAGTCAAGCGGCCAATTCAGGGTTGCTCGTCGTTAAGTTTCTTGACACTACAACACAGAAATAAAGCAAACATAAAATTTTGCACAAAAAAAAAACAAAAAAAAAAGCAAAGCAAATAACAGCAACGATTAGAATTTGTCAATTTGTTAAACAATTCATGTTGTTTATTAATTTTGTTTTCTATTTTGTTCTTGTTTTGCTTTGTTTATTTAATTTAGCTTGTCTTTAAGTCATTTAAAAATTGTCGCATAGAATTGCCTCCTTTCGTTCGTTCATCTTGATTTATGGCCAAGTTCTAAGCACGTTAATGAGCACTGAACTAAACTAAGACTTGGCTCAGAACTCGAGCCGTGCCGTGCCAAACTGAACAGACATGCCGGCAATGAGATTCGCCAACGAAACTTTGTTCATTGACCTCTTTTGTCGAAACAGTTAAAAACATAAAAACAAATGCTACGGCAAACTAAAGAATTCATCCGAAATTGAAATGATTAACGTTCGCAATCTTTGCTTTTTTTTTTCTTTTTTTTGTATCGTGTTGATAACCTGATAAGAGTTTAGCTGCCGAATTGAGGAAGTTTATTATTTGAAATCGTTTTTTTTTTTTTTTAATGAATATGAATATGAACATTGATCAGCCTTAAAGGCTATAAAATATTGTTATAATTTGAGAAAAAGTAATGTTATTAACTTGGCTTGCATGCCGGATTGAAATAAATTAGAATAGTTTGTTTAAATAATTAGTAGGTCATTTGGATGGAGCCTTTTAAGACGTCTAAGTATCGTTGCTCTAGTCATACGATTTGCGAGATTATAGGGATGCACAAGGAGCCGATTGTTATACCTGCTGCTGTGGAAATTAATTTCCTCCAGAATAATTATTTCAAATCGTTAAAGTAGAATTTTATAATGAAATTAAAAAAAAATTGTTATAAAATATTAGCAAATGTTTGTTGTAAGCACAAAAAGCGACAATAGTTGATCAACACTGAACACTGAAGCAGTGTTGTTATCAGTTGAATTTATATTTGGCGTATATCATTGAGGCCGCCATTGTCCGTTGAGCAAAATCAAGGCTAAACTGAACTATTGTTGATTAAAAACAAATGTGAATTGCAATTAGAAGGCGACTAAATCATGTTGGTTCCTGCTCATATATACAACCTACATAAATACATATTTATGTATGAACAAAGAGACATATTATTGGCAAACAAACACTTTGGCAATTAGTCAAACGACTTAGTCAAAGCGAGCGAGCGAGCGAGAGAGAGAACAAGTCGCACCAAATCAGCAAAGCAATCGTCGAGCCCAGTGTCAGACCAATCCTCGCGTCAGATCGAGCCAGTTGTTAGCCTTGAGTCTGCGTCTGCATTTCTGCATTGAACCTGTTGTTGTAGTTGTTATTACTGTTGTTGTTTGTTGGGTAGGGTCGCAAACTAAACTCACGTTTGTGCGCATTATGCAAGTACGATAAGACGGCGCAGAAGAAGAAGCAGTGGCAGAGGCAGAGGCAGAGACAGAAAACAAGAGTAAAAACACATTCAATTTCTATAGAAATCACGCGCGTAACAAAATTCCTGATATGTCGGCACCAATTATAGAATAACGCGGCTGTAGCATTCAAGCATTGTCTTTGTCTGATGTAAGCGTGGTGAAACAGGGGGAGGGGGGTCGGTGCAAAGCTTGGTTAACGTTGTTGGTTGGTCGGTCAGCCGGTCTGATTGACGGCGTACGTCATTGCGGTCGTCAATTCGACGATAGCAACTAATTCAGGCGAAAGGCATTTTTTTTTTTCTTTTTTTTTTTGTATTATTATTGTTATCTCAGTCTTGCATTCTACTCACTCGCACTTTAAATGATTGCAATTTTGCAATTGGAAGTGAATGTAAAATTTTATTCATTCTTGCGACAATTATTTTTGACGCCTTTCTTGTTCTTTCAACAGTTGTTGTTGTTGTTGTTGTTGTTGTTGCGGTTATTGTTATTGTTGTAATTGTATCGTTCATTGGCTGTCATTTAATGCTCTTCATCATCGTCATTATTATTATTATTATTTATTTTTTGTCTTATTTGAAATTCATTTCAGTTTTTTTCCTCTGCTTTGCGCTTTTAATGCAAAATATTCTGTAAATTTTCCTTGAGGTTTGCATAACTTTAATGTAAAAAAAAAACAAAAAAAAAAAATAAAAACAATAAACATTTTTTTAGGTTTCTTTGCTGCTGTTGTTGTTGTTAATAATATTAATAATAATGCTACTCAAATAACAGTCGCCCAGACCTCCCAAAGACGCTTCACCGCCCTCCCCCCCGCATTGCGCCCCTTTGTCAGCTTATTTCCCGCTTTTGTTGAGTCTGTCAGGCCGGCCAAAGTCTGTGGAAGCAAGCAAAATAAAAGTTCAATGTTTGAATAAATTAAATTGGCATAAAAATTGTATGTTCATTTGTATGTGTGTGTGTGTGTGTGTGTAAGTAGGTGCAACACAAAAAAATGACCATTTTCAATAACGCTCACGTAGCATCCGAGTCAATAAATTACAACAACAGTAACAACAACAACGATAACATTATAAATAAAAAATTCAACGTTGAAGAAAAACGAAGTCCCACAATTAAATTCACTTTGATTTAAGCTCACCTGTTTTTTTTTTATTTTTTTTATATACTTTTTTTTTCGTATTCAAATTGTTGTGTTTTTTTTTTTTTTCTGTTGTTGTTTTTGTTTTTGCCTTTGAATTATTTTTGTGCGCAAAAATGTGCGTTGCGTACTTAACGCATTTTACCCCCGCCCCCTTTGCCGCAACTGCCACCACCGCAACACAACAGTAACGCCAATAACGGACACCCACACGCCCCAAAGCATGAGGGGCACATGCGCGAACGGAATTATGCTAAAACGGAAAAAAACACACATCAAAATCGAATCGAATCGAAACAAAATGAAACTTATTAAATTATACAATAACAATTAATTTGTGAATTAATTTAAACAATTTCATTTCATTTATACCCTACATTGTTCGGCCTGAAGGTTGAAGTGTTAGCGTACGTTTTTTTTATTTCAAAACAATTTTGGAATTCAACAAAAATTTTCAAAAGTTCATAAAGCAACAAATATTTGATAGCGACTTTAGGCGTAGGGTATGCAATGTGCCGTTTAACGGTTCTGTCGCAGTGTCTGTCCAATGGCAGTGGCAGTGGCAACAATACAACAACAACAACAACAACAAAAACAATGCCGGCACACATTACGAACTGTGTGAAGGCCAAGGACAGGGCGGCGATGGCGGCGACGTTGACGTTGACGTCGATGTCAGCGTCAGCGTCAATCGGAACAGCAGGCGCGGAATAATGCCAGGAATATGAATTTCAATTAAAAAAATCGAAAAAAAAAATCGTTTAATTTCATTTTGTTTTGTTTTTCCATCATTTATGCATTCGATTGTTATTTCATTTGTTCACACGAAAAAAAAAAAAACAACAAGAATGACAATTAACGATTTATTATTAATTAAATATTATTTGCACAGTGAAACAATTTGTTATTTTTATTGTTTAATATTTAATTGAATTAAATTTCATTTAATAAGTGCCCAAGCACTTTGATATCGTTTGTAATGCAACTATTTTTAGGCTCTTGCACATGCATACACCTCTAATTATGGCTCGAATGGGGGGCACTTGGAACATGGCACGGGCACGGGCACGCGGCACACTCAACTCAACTCAAGTTGTACAATTCATTTTAACTTAAATCAATTCAATTAAACATAACCGAGTTCGTTGAATGTGCAAGAATGCACGAATGCGAACGACCGCCAGACTGACTGACTGACTGACTGATTGACTGAGGAGAGGAGACGCACCCAACGCCCTTGACGTGCATTGTTTAACTCATTATTTCTCCCGCTCTCTCCCTCTCTCTCTGCCGCTATAGCTCATTGTCGTTGGCTAATTGTCAGCCTAATTGTCTGGCTGTCTTACTGATTGACTTTCGCTTGCATAGCGCATCTGTCATTTGCCATTAATGACGCCATTGCCATTGTCAGCGTCGTTGTCATATTTATCGCCATCATTCGGGCATTTCCCACTCAACTCAATCGAACAATCCCAATCGATAAACAATAATACATACATACATATAAGAAAAATGTCAAATTGAAAATAAAAGAAGAAAATAACAACAAAATTTATATAGTTTCTTATTAAGTTAGTTGACTGTTTATATTGCAACTAATCATCGACTTTGTTGTGAAGATAATTTGAAGCACAGAATTTATGGCCCTCAATTTGTGTTAATTAAATGTTATTGCTTTTGTTGTAAGTTGTAGGAAATGTTATCCAATCAAATGTTATATAATTGTAAATCGTTTGTGAGTAAGGTTAATAATGTCAAAGCCGCCGATTGACTGCCAAAATGTCTAGGTCAAGAAGTAACGATTTTGCTAGAAAACATTTTCATTTTGTAATATTTTATACAATATTATCTAATAATATACGTTTAATGATCATAAAATTTAAGCGAATTTTGGCCTTCAGATAAATGAAATGTCAAAAAAACAATTTTGAATGTAAAATATTTACTTCTAGAACGTTTCGGTAGCGTAACGACATCAAAACAATAAATGTTTATTGTATGTTACATAGTAACGCTACATTACATACGGCAGTCTAGCGTTCAACGACACATTTGTGAATTCTTTCGCCATTTTGTGCTTTACCACCGAGGAATACAAATTATTCGTCTATTCTTTTGACATCAATTCATCATTTCGCTTTTCGTCATTTGCTATTTTGGACATAAGAAGCTTTTCAGTCCTTCGCAGAGTTGCCAACACTTGCAACAATGTTGACAAACATCTATAATATTCGTATCAATGCTAATGAGTTCAGTCAAAGTTCAATTTAATGTGCAAATAAGATTCTTATATTGTTTTTATTTTTATTTAACGATTTTTTTGTTCGCCTTTGTTATTTTCGCAAGCAAATAGAAGTCGGAAAACGATTGCGAAATTGAAATTTACAGTAGAGCAAACATAGTCAAATGTTAGAACACATTTTCTCTGTTAAGATGTACTTTTGTTTATAGTTCTGAAGGGAAAACAAATGAAATGTTCTAATAAGCAAAAAATATTGACTTTGACGTTGTCGCTGTCGACGTCGATTCGCGATCAAATATGAAAATACTGTGCAAAACGCTAGCGGGCGATAGATTGACGCACATATGAAATATATATACATATATTATTTCTCTGAAGTACATGTTATTTTTTAATACGAATTTCGGTTTAAGTTTTCCTTTAGCAAATATGATTATCGAATAATACAAAGAAAAAATTAGCACAGGTGTTTTTTATTTTATATTTTTTTTTAAATCGGTTTGATAGACAAGGGCGCTGCTGCGAGGGCGGCATGCATAAATACTTGTACTTCATTTAAAATACCAAACATAACTTAAAATCCAACAACATTTTAAAATGCTTTCAGACAAGACAATGAATTACGCAAATATTTAAACGAACGAACGAACGAATGAAGGAACGAACGAACGAACGAGTAAGTGAACGAGCGAGTAAACCAACGCCAAGACAAACAGGTGCCGCTGCACGAGCAAGTGAGCGAGCGGGTGGCCGCGAGGTGGCGTGCTGTGCAGGAATCAGCGATTGCCAATGCGACAAGTCTAGACCAGAGCAGCGAACGAATTTGAACGAATTAGTATGATCAATTGATGATAGAAATAACAACATAAATTTACCCATTATTATTATTATTATTG
The DNA here is from genome assembly GCA_034638295.1 of Phortica okadai. Classification (NCBI taxonomy): domain Eukaryota; kingdom Metazoa; phylum Arthropoda; class Insecta; order Diptera; family Drosophilidae; genus Phortica; species Phortica okadai. The sequence goes on along the minus strand of CM067848.1, from coordinate 45,321,470 downwards.
TTAATTTTATTATTTGCCATACATATACATATCTTTTTTAATGTAAATTTATATATTAAAAAAGTGTTTTGCAATAATTCGCAAAATCGTCAAATAAAGTTCAAAACAACGACGAACAACAACAATAGCAAAGTCAAAGTCGCAGCTGTATTAGCGAACAAATAAAAGAAACGCACACACACACACACACACACGAACGCTCTAGTTCAGTTCACAAAACATAAAGCAAATAAATTGTTTGTAATCAAATCAAGTGAAATTTTGCCAAACAAATACGAAAAGTAACTTTTTGCGCAGCCTTGCAAATGATCGAACAACTCGGTAAACTCTCAAAAAAAAAAAAAAAAAATACAGCAACAACAATAAATAAATAAAAAATAAATAAATATGAAGAAAAGAAAAGCAGACAATAAAAAAAAAAAAAAAGATACACAGCCGAAGAAAACTTATTTAACTCATATTGAAAATATTTGACGCTCATTATTATACACATTTAAATTGTTATTAATATTTATTTGTTATTAGCCCTCATTAACACGCAGACGTTAATACTGCATCACAGACAACAACAACAACCACCACACTACCAACAAAATCAAACTTGTGAAGACATAAATTACAAACAAATAAATAAATAATAAAAAAAAAAAATCATCAACGGAATTCGTTAATTAGCATCGATAAAACGTAAGTTTTAAGTGAGTTTTGTGCCAATTGTTGGCGACTCCTTGGCACCTTCCCATCCCCCGCACACCTCCTTGCACCTTTTCACTGTCATTGTTTGACTGTCTTTTGTTTTTGCTTCGCCTACCTTACCTTTGCTCTTTTCTGTCACGCCATGCCACGCCACGTTTCATTTCGTTTCGATTCGATTCATTTCAATACAATTCAACTCATCTCGATACGATTCATTTTGCATTGTCTCAGTGCTAATTGACAAAATAGTCTCTTGTCTGATGAAATACAATAAATAAATCAAACAAACCATTAAAGTCTACAAATCATTCAAGTTTTCGTTGTTGACTCATGCATTGTAAAAAAAAATTTGCTGTTGCTGTTGTTTTTGTTTTTATTGTTATTGTTATTGTTGTTGGTATTGTCAAATTAACGAGTCAAGTTGACAAAAGGGCGTTTCCTAGTTGAAGGTGCTAATATCGCTTCTAATCAGTTAAGACGATGTATATATGTATAATACTTTATTACATGTCAATATCATTGAACTTGTTTCTAACACTTCGATTGACGTCCTTGCATTCAATTAATTTTACACGAGGAAAATTTTTGAAACTGTTTATGTAAGTTAAATATAAATATTTCAAAATATATTTACATATTAAACTACAATAATATTTGTTTATTATATTATAAACTGATATACATTTATTTAAAAAAAAAAAAACCGCATTTCAATTTAGCTGCAAAAGTCAGAAGGAAAGATCTCAAATATTCATTTGACTTAACTCAGTCATGTGTTGATTAACCCTACTATAGGAGTCTTATTTTCAAAAATATATAAACATACTAATACAAACAAATACATATGTACGTTTGGTTCTATTTTTGTCCATCTGTTTTAAAAGGATATGTTCAATTATTACTTGTTCCTTGATTCATCTTACTTTGCTACTTTTCGAAAGCTTAAACTAAAAATCTAAGTTGTTCACTGAAGCAAAACTTTCAAAATTCAAATGATTTTAAAGCACATATTTTTTTGTTATTTTTTGTTTGTCTTCTTGTCGCCAATCGCAAAGACTTGTTGACGGCTTTCGATGCGCAAAATACAATCAACACAATCGACACAAACGATGTGCAACAAGTGATGTGCAACAAGTCGTAGCATCAACTTGTGCTCATACACAAGTACACTCTTACTATATCATAAGTCATACATTCAGAAGACTATAGAAACAAACAGCTGCGGTCAAAAAAATGGTAGCGCTTGAACAAAATCGTATGTATATGTTTGTTTTTTCTTGAAGTACAGATCCCTCCATCCTCTTGGTGAGATTTCGTGAAACTTTGACGAACCCTTCCTGCTTAAAATTAAAAAAAAAATAAAAATAGTAATTAATGGACTAAAAAGTTGATATGAGATTTTCGATAAAGCGCCCTTCCCCTAGGTGAGGTTTTCCTGAACCTTCCTTCCCTAATTTTATCTGACGTAATTTATGGATTCTGTCGACTGAGGTTTTCCAACAGAATTGATGAATGGTCCTTAGGGATCGTTGAATATATTTTTGGATAATTTTAATTATGAAAGACATTTGAGAAAAATATGATTATTATTAGCAGAACTACTATTTTTTTGACCGCAACTGTGTATGTAAATATATATATACATACATACATACATGAATATAGATGCCTGTGGGCTTTTTTGTTGCTTTTTACAATAATTTCATATTGTTGTTTTTGTTGTTTGCTTTTTATGGTTTTTCTTTTATTTCTTATTATTATTATTACTTTTTTTTTGTTGTTATTTTTTGCTTAACGGCTGCGCGATGTGTGCCAACTTCATTTTTCGCAAGGCCGTTTGGTTAGTTTTAAGTTTTTTGCTGCTGTTGTTGTTGTTGCTTCTTGCTGTCTTGTTTACTTTGCAGTGTTTCTGCTTCTTCGCTGCTGCTGCTACTGCTGCTTCTTCTTCTTCGCGGCTGCCTTGTTGTCGTCTTTTAACTTTTGCAGCATTTATTTTGCACTTTATTTCTTTTAAAGCGAAGCATTTTTTGTTTATGTTGGTTTTTGTTTTTCTTGCTCGCCTCTTCCTCTTCCTCTGGCACTTGTCTTGTTCTGCAGCAAACCTGAAAACAAGTACAATTTTTTAAACGGATGCACTAACAATTTTTAATTAATTTATGTTGTTTTTTTTTTTTTTTTGCATATTTTGTTGCACATGTGCAGAGCGGAAAAAAACGGGCGAACGCAAAAAAATGTCAATTAATAAATTTTGCATATTTTTTTTGTTTTTGTTTTTGTTTCTTTGTTTCATTGACGAACATATCTGTAATCTGAAAATATGCAAATAAAAAGAAGGTTACACACATTTTATATAAGTTTTTGGGCGTACAAAATACAAAAAAAAATTTAAAAAAAAACAAACAAGTAAGGCAAAAAATATAAATTATTTCAGGAAAACAAAACAAAATTTTTAAGGCATGTCCTTGACCATCATTGCTGTTGTCGACAAGGATAACAACAATTAAGTAGCATGAAGCATTAAATGCGGCAAACAGTGAGAGATAGAGAGATCGAGTTAGAGCGAGAAAGGGAGTACAATTTTAGTTTCATTTTTTTTTTGGTTTGCATGAACGAACAAATGAGTCGTTGAGTGAGTTTGTTTGCAACAATAACCTTCTTAAAGCATATCAGTGCATAACAACAATAACAACAACATATTGCAATTGAAATGCAGTCCAAAAATGCCAACAACAACAACAACAAAAAATCAATAAAAATACACGAGACTTTTAAAAATTTGCAGCAACGAACATGAGAATAACAACATGTGTTTGTATGTGTGTGTGTGTGTGTGTGGCATGCAATTTATTTATAGATTTTAAAGCTTTAACCTCCATTTCTGACAACGGATTATTGCTAGTGACAGCAATAACAACAACAAGAACAAGAATTCGTACACGAAAATGAACATTAAACCAAGCAAACCAAAGCAAAGCTGAGAAGTCAAGTTGTTGTTAATGTTGTTGTTGTTGTTGTTGTCACAGAAGTTGTTATTTTTGAATGCAACTAATATATCAAAAATAACAACAACAACAACAAACACTTTTGTGCTCATTTTTATACAAAAGTCTTTTTGACGTATACGTAATTTTTTTTCTTTAACGCTTCTTTTCTTTTAATTTCTTCATTTTAATTTACTCAATTAATGTAATTCATAAATTTATAAATTAAATATAAATAAACAATAAAGGATTTTGCTTAATTTGCGTTAAAAAAATAAAATGACGTCAAAGTTGTAAGAAGGATTTTAATAAATATTTTTATTACTTGAATCTAATTATGTATCTGACAACGCTAAGAGCTGTCAATTTATGAGCATTATAAAAACAAAATCAGCTCACACCCTAAACAACAACAACAACAACAATAACAACAATGATTTTGCAGCACAGAGAACGGCAAGTGAGCAATTATTGCCTTCGCTGATCATAAATGCTTTTAGCTCTTTTTTTTTGTGTTTTTTTTTTTTTTGTTTTTATATTTATTTCGTTGCTAATTCAATTCGCAGTTGTTATTATTAACGTTGGTATTCGAATAATTAAGCAGCTTTTTAATATGCAGCATTGTCGCTGCTGCGCCTTTGTCTTGGACAACACCAAGAACAACAACAACAACGTCTTTGATCGCTTTGATCGTTCGGTGTACTTGTTGAGCCGCTATGGGCAAATCTCTTGAGCGGCAACGGCAACGGCCAAAGAGTTGCTTTCGTTTTGCTTTGTCGCCGCCAAAGCGAAGCTTGGCTTAGCTGTGCTGATCTGAACTTAACTGAACTGAACTGAGCTTGCTGTACTAACAAATGACAAGTGAGCGAACGAACGAGCGTGCGAGCGAGCGAACGAACTATAATAACAAACAAATGCTCCAACGGATTGGTTTCGATTTAATTCAATACGTATCGATATCGTTGCTGTTGTTGCTGTTGTTGTTGTTGTTGTTGTCTGCGCACTCGCCGTTGCCGTTGTCGTTGGTTATTGGTGCTTGCGATTCTAGTTTAAACCGGCATTAATCGGTTTTAAGCTGTTTAAGCTGCGGCAACAAGCACAACGCCGCCATCACAGCCGCCCGCGCCGTCAGCTGCGTCGTTGTCGCCGCTGGTGGACAACCAGCCAGCGTCATCATAGCCACAGCCACAGTCAAGCTTCTTTGTAAGCGTTCAAGCTTCGCCGGCGGCAACGCGTTCGCTATGTCTCGCCCACCGTCATCCTCATCGCCATCGTCCAACGCTGCTTCTCACAACGAACGAGCAAACATTTGAAGTCTCAGCACAAGATACAAATTTACCGTTGTTTCTGTTTCGGTTTTTTTGGTTTTTGTTATTTTTGACAATAATAAAATTGAAAAATCTACTGTTTCTCTTTCTTTGGCACTTGTCTTGGCTCAGTTTATTGTTGTGTCTGCTTTTGTTGTTTTTTTTTCGTTTTTTTTTTTTTTTTTTTTGTATTTGGTTTCTTGTTTTCGAGGCTTGGTTTAAGAATTTACAATAAATTTACATCGGCAATGATAACGCACAGACGACGCCAGCGTCGACGTTAACAGAGGCGGCAGCGGCGGCGGCGGCGGCAACAAATCAGCATAAATATAGCAACACTAATAAATTGTCTCTTTGTACCAAAAATAACAAAAACAAATTGTAAGTATTCGTTTAACTCTTTCTTGATATGGCTTGGCACATTTTAGTGCCCTTCTTATGGTTGTTGTTGTTGTTGTTGTTGTTGTTGGTATTGGCTTTGCTTAATGCTTTGCCATAATTTTTACTTGACTTTTTGTTTTTGTTTTTTTCTTTGTTTTGTTGCTTTGCTTTCGGAAATGTGTGCTTCGTACTCGTTGAACTTGTTCTTGTTAAAGTCGCAAAGTTGTTGTTGCTGCTGCTGCTGCTGTTATGCACATGCAACTCGCCTAATGCGCACGCGAGTTCAACGAGTGCTGCGCCTCAGTCATTTTTTTTTTTTTCGTCTGCTGCCCTCTCGCTTGCACATGCATTGCACACAAGCTGCGATTTAGGGTGGTGTGCGTGAGCATTTAAATAAACTGTTTTTTTTTTTTTTATTTGAGAAATATGCAAATTATAATAATAAAATTGAACAGCTGTGACAACTTATTTTAGTTAATTATTTTATTTATTTTTTTTTTTGTTTCAATAATTAAAACTAATTACAAGCAAAAGTAAATAAACAATTATAATAAAATACTATAATCATTTTTATTATTATTGTCTTGATTTTGCAATAGTCATAAAATAAATGTTATTAAAAAATAATTTTATAATTTACAATATTTTTTTTATTTTTCTCATTAAAACTAACAATTCCGCTCCACGCCAATGCAGCAGCATGACATGGCAAGAAATTGGAATTGGTTTTCTTAGCGTTGCGTGCATATATGTATGTACATGTATATATTAAAAACAAATAAAAACCAAAAACAAATAAATAAATGAAAAAAATCTGAGAAAAATTATTTTGTATGCATCGTCGTAATTTTGAAAAAAAAGGGGATTTTTATTTTTTATTTAACTGCTGCCGATGCTGATTTATACAAGCTTGTTGGTTAACTTCGATGTTGTTGTTGTTGTTGTTGTTTTCACTAGTGTTACATTCGATGCAAATCGATTAGAAGATGTCGTAGTCAACGTCGATGCCGACTTCGCTGTTCGCTATGATAGCTGTTTGAACCAACTAGACCCGGAATAAGGCAGTTAGTTGAAAGTGTTAATTAAACTTGGCGGTGGTCATATACCCTCATATAAAAACACACACACACACACACACACATACGAGTATGACTGTTCAATCAAATGGCACTTCGAATGCAGGGCTAAGTTCAATGACAAGCGGACTGCGCGGCCAGAGACGAGCAAGACAAGATATAAGTAGCAAAACAACAAAAAACAAATGATGAAATTTCTCAACCGATGTTTATTAGTTCATGACTATTTAATAAGAAAAATAAATAAATAAAAAAATACAAAAAAAGTAATAATAATATGAGACAATAACAACGAAAAGCGCGACAGTGACAATGAAACATTTTACAGCGTTGATAAAAATTGAAGAACAAATGATGAAATACTATTTAATTGCAACAGGTTAGGCAGAAAAGACAATAGCACACGACAATATAATACCCTACACCTATTAAATTGACCAGTGCCACGCCCCAAATCGAAAATAAAATATATTATACAATGGACATTTCAATGTTAATTAATAAGTAAACATTATTCAAAAAGAAATGGAAAAAGAAGCGTTTAATTTAAGAATTGAATCGTTTAACATTTTTGGGGGGGTAAAGGGACAGACGAATTTTCCGGTTGATGAGAAATTTTAGAGTAGTTTTTATCAGTTTTTGAGACATTCCCTCTTCCTCTTTAAGAAAACCTCAAATAGACCGAATAGAATAGCAAAAAATAAGGCATGGTCGACTCCCCCCTACCACCCTAAATCGTCTTACATAATAAAAGAATAGCAGAGGAGAAACGTTAGTCTTTTAATATGCAATAATTTTTTCAAGAGGATCAGTGATATTTCGCTGAAATATAGCGAATTAGTCAGTAGATAGCTCTGGAAGTAGCTCAGTTGCTCAAATGACTTCAAACCAAGTCTCAGCTCAGCTTCTTGTTCTTTCGGATCTCTAAGAACCTTTGAATTTGACAATTTCCATCTTAAGGGGGCTTAATTGCCCCACACTCCGCCCTCATTGTGTCGCATACGTGAGATTATTGCACAAACTCCCATCGCACAACGCTTGGGTGAGGATGTAAAAACAAAAAAAAAGATAAATATGTACAAAATTAATAATGAAACGTAAAAAAAAAAATAAATAAATAAAAACAACAAATAATTAATTTAACTGCAAAAGGAAGAGGAAGATTTACAAGAGCAACGGCAACAACAACAACAGTATAAATGACAGTAGCAAGAAAACAGCAGCAAAGTCAAACACTTGGAGCACAATCAAGTGCATCTGTGTGTGTGTGTGTGTGTGTGTGTACGTGTGTGTGAGTGTGCATTGCATTAAATGACTGATAGGCAAAATTTTACATTACATTCCGTTGGATTGCATTGCAATGCGTTGCGTTGAGTATACGTACGTGTGTGTATGTGTGTGTGTGTGCGACTTCTGCGTGAACTTGAACAGTTGATTAAAAATTCAAGTGCGGCAGTTAGGCGCTAATGTAAACAACGTAAAGATACAAAAACTCAGATACTGTCATGTACATAACGTTCGCTCAGATACAAAGTTAAATGTTTGTACTCACATACATACATACATACATATACATATAATACAACACGTGCATTATGTCTAACCGATAAGCTCGAAAACAAAAAAGCCAAAACAATTTCACAATTGAAATTTTTGCCTTAAATGAATGAAGTACAAATCCGGCAATAAGCGATACTCTCATAATCTCAAACTAAATCGAAATTGTAATCGAAATCTAAATCGCTTAATCGGCTAATCTGTTTAATGGTTAAGCGTGCAATCAAGACGATCAATGGGCCAATCATAAAACGATTATATTTTACTTAATTTGTACTGAGTCATACAAAGCACAGTTGGTGAAATGTTCTTTGGTTTTGCCCAAGTGGGCACTCGTCTGCGGTTGCTCAGCTGTGTGCCTGTGTGTGTTTGTAAATTCATATTTTATAGAGCAATTTAATACTTTATCATGTCGTATGGTTAATATTATTTTGACGATGGAAATTTTTTTGTACTTGAATGATTCATCGTCAAGCAATAAAAATTCTCAACATGAAAATTGAGCAGACAAGTCAATTTGACTTACTTATAATTTGTAAGCCATAATATTTCTAAGGTAAGAGAAATGTTTTTTTTTTTTCTTTTTGTAACAAAAATTATCAACGAAAATTATCTTCAAAATTTATTGTGTTCTTTTTTGTAGTTTGTTTTTTTTTTTATGCTAAGCAAGTCATTCGACATGAAGAAGACATGAAGAACAAAAAAAAAAAAAACAAAAAATTCTAATTTATTTAATTTTACTTAATCATTGAGTGACACTGAGCATGAACTCATCATCAAGCGCTGTTCAACACATCATTGTGTTCGTTATCAGCATCCCCGTTGTGTCCATGATGATGTTAATGATGATGATGATGATGATGAAAGCGTGCATAGATACAAAACGTATCTCGATACAATGCACACATAAGTCTGTATAACAAAACAAATAAGGTATATTTTTTTTTTCTGTTGAAAAAAACAACAAAAAAATTATTTACAACTCGGCGCAAAATCATAAAATGATTTGCATTTACTACAATAAGATTAAAGTTAGCAACAACAACAACAGCAACAACACAATTAACAAGCACAGTTTCATTACTTGTATAAATGTGTGTGTATGTGTGTGTGTGTGTGTGTAACATTTGTAAATTTGTTCCTCAATTGTATTAATTTATGTTTGGTAAGCAAATGACTAAAAATAAATGTGTGTGTGTGTGTGTGTGTGTGCTCACGTTTTCATTTGGTATCGAAGCTCATCTCAAGCATCGTGATATGTTCGTGAGCATGTATCTTTGTATCTAAGCGCGTGTGTGTGTGTGTGCTAATATTTATTGCGATGTCAACACCTGCAATAATTTTTCACCATTTTGACAGTCGCCGTTGTAGTTGTTGTTGTTGTTGGCAATTTCTTGTCCGACTGTCGTCGCTTTGTCGCTTGTCGTTTGCCTTTGCCTTTGCAGTATTTACATTTTTAACTAAAGCGATTTCGCATTTTTAGTTAAGATTCATTTTACTTGATAGTTTTTCTTTTTTTTTTCATATATTTTTTTGTGTGTTGCTTTTATGGCCTTTGTGTTTATCAACCGTTGCGGCGTGATCACGGTACGCGTATCTGAAGTTGCTTCTGCGAATGATAATTGCAATTTTTTTTTTTTTTAGCCTTCGCTTCGCTTGCAGAAAACCGCAAAGCTTTGATAACAAGTTTGCAATGATTGATTGTCACATGATGTGGCAGGGAGCGCCTAATTCTGAGATCTGAGATTTCGTGTGAAAATCTATTCTCGTTGCCAGCGCAAAAGAACAGTCAAGACAGACGAGCTGTTGAAATCGTAAGGCATCAGCAATATATTGACTGCTCTGATAAAGAACTTGAGTTCAATGCTGTTTACCATGATTCATCATTGATTCGGCTGAAGAAAGTAATGAGGAAAAGAACACATTTGACAAAATGATTTAATTAGCGAACTATGTTCATTTTTTGCTTATCAAATATGAAGGAATAAGTCCTCAAATATGCAAAAATCCAACAAATGTCCATTTTGAGAGAACCTTTGATTCATAGAACAACAAAAAGTTGGGAAATAGAGGAGCAACAATTGAGAATAATGTGTCTTTTCAGATGTCTGTATGTATCTTGTACAGACTCGTCGGTGACATGCCCTCGCATTTGTGCTATAACTGCGCATTGCGTAGATACTTTTGCAATGAGTATATGAGTATCTTAAGTGAGTTAAATGCCATTGGCCGCAGCTACTCATGCAGCAATAAGGCGAGCATAAAAGCGAAAAAAGATACTCGTTTATGGCAGATTTGTGCAGATATCAGCTCGTTGTTGCCTCAAAGTGATTATTGGTAATATTTAATTAAGCCGAGGCGCACTAACGGACGGACGGACAGACGGATGGATGGTTGAGCGGAGCTCATTGATGAAGGCAAAACGTTTTATTGTAAATTAATAAAAAAAAACATTAAAAAAAAGACACACGAAAACAAACAATTTTTGCCAACAAAAACAACAACAACAAAATAACATAACAAAGATAAATAAGTAATAATTATTAAAAACTCAAAAAAAAAAGAAAGAAAAAAATTAAATAAAATAGCGAATGAGACAAAAAAGTATAACGCAAAAAGTCAATCATGTTTGGCGCTTTGCGTTGCCGGCCGTCCGTCTGTCCGTCTGTCCGTCTGTCTGTCCAAACGTCTGTCCGTACGTCCTCTATACATTTATGTCCATTCTGCTGTCGCGTTACGCTTTTTTGTTCTCCGAATAATGATGTTGATGATGATGATGATGATGATGTTGATGACGATGATTGTACTGAAGTACAATTGACGTAGAACGCCTTTTTTTCAACTATTTACGCACTCATTTTTATGTACATGCGTTTTTTATTTAATTTTCTATATTTTTTTTTTTTTTTTTTTGTCGGTCGTCTTCTCTTTTTGTGCGGCGGACATGATGCAAGCAGAATAATTATTAATTATCAATTAAAATGAAGAATACTTTTATTCATCTTTTTTGTTTTATATTTTATTATTTTTTTATTTTAAACTCAACTTGAAATATGTGCAAAAAGGAAAACAGAACTCATGACGAAAACTAACATTCAACAATTCGGATTCTGTGCGTGTGCCCTTCAATTGCTTGCCAGGGGTGTGGGGTTGGGGGTCACACAACTGTAAAAATTTGCAATTAACAAATTTTCCGTATTTGTTGTTCTTGTAAAGTCAAAGGAACATGCAAAAATATGCAAAATAGTTCGTGCGATGCGAAAAGAGGCGAAAATTGAAAGGGCAAACAGATATGGAAATGTCGCAAAATCAGATCAAAATGTCTATGCAAAGTGTGTGTGTGTGTGTGTGAAAAAGAGCAAAATGTGTGTAAGCAGAGGCGGAAGAAGAAGAAGGAAGACAAAGCGTGCTTCTCAAAAAGATTTTAACAAGCAAATAATAACTTATAATGACGAAGACAACATTGATATTGTTGTTGTTGTTGATCTCAATGATGATAATGATATTGTTAATGACAATAATGATAATGATGATTATGACAGCTTTGATACAAGCAGTTGATCATAATTGTGTTCATAATCGTGACGAGTATTTTTTTTTCTGTCTTTCTTTTTTTTTTGCATCTTTTTTTGTTGTTTTTGGTTTTGTTTTAATTGTTGGCGGGTGGGCGTGCAGCTATATTTCCTGTGAGTCTTAACTTTTTGGCAATTGACTATGTGTGTGTGTGCGTGTGTGTTGAAGCTAGTGAAATGATTGCTTATCTGTTGAATGCTCAAGTTCGCATCTAACACAACATGCTGACTGGCTAAGATCATAAACGAGCTATCACATGCGACGACGACGACGACGACGGCGACGACGCTGCAGCGATAAGCGCTCAGATAAAAAAAAAAAAAAAAACTAATGTGACGCTGCTGCAACAACAACAACAACAACGACAGCAGACAGATCTTCATCATCATTGTCAAACGCAATGAAAGTTCATATCGAAATGCTGAATTCTTCTCGTTCTCTCTCTCTCTTTCTTACACTTACCGCTCGCCTTCACTCCGCCACCCACTCTCTGCCGACGCCGCTGCCAGCAAGAAGCAGAAGCAAGAATACATGCAACGCATCGCTTGCACTTTGGCTTGCAGATTTCTGCAGCTTGTTGAATGTAACGTTTGATTTTTTTCATTTTTCATTTTTAACGCTCACTGCAAGCGTTTCAAGTTGGCACATTTGCTAATTTCGATGCTGTTCGCCTCTGCTCTGCGCTGCGCTGCTGCGACTCGGCTTATGCTCTCACCCACACAGGCGCGCCTATACGGTTTGTTCACTGTCGCTGCCGCTGCTGCTGCTGCTCTGCTTTGGTAAACGCGAATAATACCGAAAACCAAAAGCAACAACAACAACAACAAAAAAGCTCGCTCCCGTTAACCAAGTTTTCACACGCATTTTAGCCGCAAGAAAACAGCTTCGGCTGCTGTTGCTGCCAGCGTCGCTGCTGCTGACGTTCAAGCTGCTGCTGCTGCTGCTGTACGACTCTCTCGCATTTATTTCGCTCGTTTGATCTTCGTTCGTTCGTTTGTTCATTCGTTAGTTTGCTTACTCGCTTCAACGCTCGTTTGCGCTCTCGCTCTGCGCGCTGTTCAAACAGGATCTGAGCGTATATTACGTAGCGACTTGTTTTAAGCCAACATCACTTCATAACTGAACGCCGCCGAACCGCCACCGCCGCTGTGAACGCTTTAATTTAAATATTTCACCAAAAAATAATAAAAAAAAAAATAAAACGAAACAACAACAATTTGCTGAAGCATTCAACTGCTTATCGGAAACTTCTAAACAGACAACGACGGCCAAGCTAAGTCACACTTGACTTAACGTCAGTCAGTCAACGTGTGTGTGTTACGACTTCGGATCACGAGGGACATCGCCTAACAGTAGCGGCTTTCATACGCCTGTCAGCCCAACTCAGCACAGCACTGCACAGCTCAGCTCTGAACACTTCAGTTCAACGCAACGCAACGCAACACAATCCAAACACGACTCAACACGAGACGATACGACACGAGACGACTCAACACAGCTCGGCTCTGCTCTGCTCGGTTTGGCGCAGCAAGTGTTGTACAGTGCATTAAGCCAAAGTGAAGTGAACTCTACTCAGCTTCACACCACACGACACCACTCCACTCCACACCTCTCCACTCGCACGTTCGTGTTGTGTTTGCTCGTCTCGACTACGACTACGACTTCGACTGCGACTTCGTGTTCGATCGTACGTTCGTTTTTGCTCCGTTCGCGTTGATCGTAAATTACTTGCAAAGTTAATTTTAGTCTCGGCTTTTAATACCGTTTCAGTGCGTTTTCGAGTTGGTCGTGTTTTTTGTTAACAAAATTCTCGTTGCGGTTGTGCAAAAAAAAAGTTAAAAAACAGAAGCAAATAAATTAATAAAATAAAACCAGAAATAACAATCAAAGCGAACCTTTAAACAAACTTAACTTATTTTGTTTAAAACAAATTATTATTATTATTTTTTTTTCTGTCTGCTCCACAAAAAGGAAAGAACAATTTTTTTTTCTGCTACAAAACTGAATTATAAAAATATATATATGTATATATAAAAAACTGACAAAATATCCTCGCATTGAGCATTGCAGCAGCAAAAGGCAAATATTTTGCAAACCAGTTAACATTTTCAATTGGGAACAAATCAAAAGACCTTAACGGAAATGTAAACTATTCGCCCCAAAACCAGAACTATAAGAACATTGCGGCGCATGTCAAAGAATTCGTTTTTTTTTTTTTTTGTCCAACAACTTCAATAAAACATAAAAAATTATATATATACAATAATACAATTGACAATTTTAAAGCAAACGTAAAAAGAAAGTAATAATAAATTTAATAAAAAAAAATATTTAAAAAATAAACAAAAATAAGCGGAAGAGTTGAAAGCAAGCGAGCGATTGAGCGCGCGGCATCCTGTTTCCTGTTTAATACCTCAAACGATTAGCTTTAAAGGTAAGTCTTATAACCACTCATTACATATTTCTATCATTTTTTATAACATTACATTGCGATAATAATAATTATAATAATTAATTAATTATTTGTTACGAATCCTTACAAAAATCTTATTACATAAATAAAAATTCCAAATAAATAAAATAAGACAATAAAAATTCGAGAAATGCATTTAATAAATATGAGCTGCATCGACTAAACTCATTTGAGAAATCAATTTAGCCGTCATTTTTAATGTCATTTCGAATCGTTGAAATATTTCAAATAAACCTTTTTTTTACTTATTTATTTATTATATAAATAATTGCTGAAAATAATAGCAACAACAATAATAATAATAATAATAACAATAATAATAATTTGAAACAAAATTGTGCATCAAATGTGAGTTAAGTTGAGTTGAGTTGAGTTGAAAAACGACATACAACGCATTTTGTTGCTATTATAACATGACTGACTGACGCACTGATGGACTGACGGCCTGATTGACTTTCAATTGAAACTTGTAAGCAAACAAAAGCGCCAACAACAACAGCAACAATAAGCCAAATAATAAATTAAAAATATATAAATACAATAATATGATTGAAAATGACAAATAAATAAACATTAAATAAATTTACTTCACTTCCGATAAATAGGCAGCAAAGTTAAAATTTCTATGAGCGGCTGTCAGTCGAACTGTCAGTGCTGGAAAGCCGACAGATTGGCAAATTAAGAGCGCAATTATAAACAATTTGTAAATGTGTCTTCTTCTTCCCCCACTCCTGTAATGACAACTTTAAATTTTCAACTTTAAAATCTGAAAAAACAAAAAAAATACTTATTTAAAAAAAAATATCTTCTATTTAATTAAACGCCAATTAAATTTCCAAGTAAAATAACTCAAGTATCTAACTCGATCGATAGATAGATAGATTGTTTATTGATAAGTAAACTAAAGTAATTCAATGATAAAAGATAAAATACGCAGAATGATTTTCATGCAAACAAACTGAAAGTAAATTAAACAACATTCGTCATTGCGACAAATTATATGTTTAATAAAAATTATTTGAAATTTAATAAGATCATGCTCAAATAACGTGCGAGGCTCTTGTTCAATTTGTTCCGAGAGACTAACTTATCGCCGCACACACACACACACACACACACACACAAACACACACACAATCACGCTTAAGATAGATATAATAAGTAGAATGTGAAATGCTTCCGCAGCAGAAATTTTCATTTCATTTCACCTCCTAACCCCGCTCCTAACAACAAAAACAACACCAACACCATCAGCCAATGATCAATTGATCAGGTTAGTTTCGGCTCGATTTGGTCTTCGCAGGCTTCAACATCTTCAGACAAGTTATTTGCAGATATTACTTGAATTTACGCGTCGTCTTTCATCAAAGGCGTGTGAATAATTGCGCATGTGGGTGAGGCTCAGCTCGTTTTGGCGCGGCGGCTTCACTCGACACTCACGACACGACTTAGACTTCGACTCAGACTCAGACTCACACTCGGCGCGACTTGAAGCGTCAGACCGGATAGCGTCAGTGCGTCATGTGGCAAATGTGTGTCTGTGTGTGAGTGTGTGTGTGTGTGAGTGTGTGCGTTTCATTACGTTTCAATTCGAATCAATTTGATTCGATTCGTTTGCGAGGCGTTTATTGCTCATTTGTGGCACGCGCTGAGCACGAGATCTGATCTGCCAAAGAAGCAACAAGTACACGTCACAATGTCGCCAGCGTTGTCGTCGTCGTCGTCGTTGTTGTTGTTGCTGTCAATGACGAAGAGCTGCGCAGCAATCAAATTGAACTTTGCTCGCTTACACACAAACATTGCGTATACGTCGTCGCTGTCATCGCTGCCAATGTTGTTGTTGTTGTTGTTGTTGCTGTTGCTGTCTTCTTCAGCAAATTTGTTTGTTCTTTTGCCATTTCAACGCTACGCAACTCAACTCAACTCGTTTCTTTGCTTTCTTTGCAATGCTGCGCTACACTCGTTTGAGCTCTGTTTCGTTTTCATTTTCTTAATTTATTATCGATTTCGTATTTATTTATGTTTATGTTGAATTTCTTGATTATCTTCTTTGTTGTTTTTTTTTTTTACAATGTTTATGCATTTTATATTTGTCTGCTTCTTTTTTTTTTTTTTTTCTTTTTTTTTTACATATATGTATATGATAAAGTTTGAAATTTAATCGCGTCGCGACTTTCACTCAAATGATGACACTCGTTTGGCATTAAACACAAAATTCATTGAATTTGTTTTGTTTTATTTTGATTTTGATTTGATTTGATTTACGATTAAATATTTTCTCACTAACAATTTGCTGTTGTCGTTGTTGTTGTTGTTATTGTATTGCATTTGTACAATAATACAATAATATTTCTTAACGGAAATTCATCGTTTAATGCCACAAAATTGCCAACTTCCACAATTTGCATAAAAAATTTACAAGTTGCCGTCAAAAGTTTTGCCAACGTCAAAATGCACAGTTAAAAAGTTCTAATTAGAAAAAAAAAATTATAATAAAAAAAAAAAAAATACAGAGAAACTAATTAACATTTTATTTGTTTGAACGAATCGAACGAACGTACGAACGAACGAATGATTGAATGAATGAACGTACAAGCAAGCAAATAAAGTACGAAAGAAAAAAAAAAAAGGTGAGAAAATTATTTCATGAACGACAAACGGCGACGACTTCGATTCAAGTGCCCACTTGAGTGGAAAATCAATGTACTTCCGCAAAAAAACATCTCGAAAAAAAACTGCAGCAACAACAACGACAAATAAGTAACAACACACAAAAAACATACAGAAATTAATAACAAATAAATAAATAAATAAGAAACAGCATGCAAATTGTTGTTGCTGTTGTTGTAACGGCGAACGATTCAAGACAAGCCGCAAGAGACTTTTTTTTCTTTTTCTTTTTTTTTTTTTGATTAAGTAAGCGCAAAAATTACAGCAAAAAAACAAGCAACAACAACAACAAAACAGCAAAAAAATAAAAAATCGAAAAAACAACAACAAACTTAAAACACTTAATTAAAAAAGGTGAAATTGAAGGCAACTTTGAACGTTCCTTCAAGTCGAATATATTTCATTTAATTTTTTTTTTTTTTGTCATTTCGCTCTCATTGCACAAACAATGTTAAAAAAAAAATAAAAATAAAAACAACAACAACAAAAACAAAAAACTTGTACAAAATATTTAAGTGTTGAAAGCTTTTCTGCTTATTTTACTACTTTTTTTTTATATGTTTTGCAAAACTTTCGCCCTTTTTTTTATTATTATATTTACTTAATTTTTTTTTTTTGTTCATTGTGTATTTTTTTTTTTTTTTTGCACCCTCACAACATACGTAAAGGGTTAACGAGCGTGCTTCAAGCCAGTCATAGCCAAAAGGGTCGTGGGGTATGTGAGGGGTGGTGGATAAATGTCTTAAGGACCGAAAGTGCGCTTAAGTAATAATAGAATTGATGATAAACTTGATAATTGTACTTGTTATTGTTGTTGTTGTGGTTGTTGTGGCTGCTACTTTTGATATCTTTGATCTCAATCGCTGTACTTGAGAGTTGTTGACTTTATTACTCATACGTCGTGTGTGATTTTTTATTTTTTTCGTACGTCGTTGTCTGTTTTGTTGTCTTCTTTTTTTTTTTTTTAATAATATTTCGTGCGATATCAGTCAATACTTTCCACTCGCTGTGCTCGAGCACACACAAGTACACCAAACACTCAGTCTCTCAGTCAGTCAGTCAATCATTTAGTCAATCAGTCTGTCAGTTTGTCAAGCAAGAGCGTGTGCGTTGATAATAGAATCTGTAAATAACTCAGACACAAAGTTAACAACAACAAAAACAACAATAACAATAACAAACTAGAGCAAACTACAACAGTTGTGCTCGAGCTCAGTCTTAGCTTCTGCCACAGTCACAGTCACAGCCTCAACCTCAGCCACAGGCAAAGGCAAAGGCTCACCTTCAGATCGTCAGTCAGTCAGACAGTCAGTTTGTCAGTCTGTCAGTCAGACAGTGTCACTTTTTCTGTGTGTGTTAACTTTCAGTTATCACTTTATTAAGCTAACAAAATTTCAGCGGAAAAATATTAAGAAAAAAATTAAATATATATACATATGTATATGTGTGTTTGTTATATATAAAAATGATACTCAAAACGGAGCCAAGACGTACTGCGGCATATCATGCGCAAAGATTGGCGAAATTGGCATACAAACAAACACACACACACACACACACACACACACACAGATACATGTGCGTATGCGTGATCTGTGATCTTATAACTGAGTATCTGAGATGAGTCATTGTCATTGTTGCGCATCAATGCAGAATAATTAACATATCTCGAAGCTTCTTAAAGCCAAAACAACAATTTCAGCGCTAAATTCTTATCAGTTTTTTATGATTGCCATGACTAACCAACCGACTAACTAACCAACAAAGTAGACATCGTTTAGATAAGCTCAAACTGAAAATACTAAAATTTCATCACAGAAATTTTTTTTTATTGTTTTTCTCCGCTCTATCAATCAAAAATTAGCCGACACTTTAATATGTAAACACTTGAAATCGTTTTGTACTTCAGATTGTCAGCTATTTTTATACATTTGCCAAGAAAGAGTTTACTCACATTCTTATGCAATGTGCCATGAATTGCACAGCAGAAAGTATCATTAACATTTACTGTCTTTATGTTCAAAATTGCAGCGTATATAAGTTTCGACCAAGCTGAAAGTAACTTCTTTTTAAGCAACGAAAATAAAATGAGCAAAAATCAATGCCATACAATATTAATAATCTAATTGATATCATATTCAATGTGCGCTTAGAGTTCAAATGAAGCAAATGCAAAATAATAATAATAATAAAAAAAGGAACAGTAGAATAGATAAAAAAAATGCGACATGATCTGCATGATTAAATCAAATTAACTGCGATACTAATGAGCAAAAAGAATGTAAAAAAAAACTGCACTCGAATTTAGAAAATCCCAGAAACGTCATCAGCATGCGACTCGGTTAAGATCATCATCATTATGATAACAAACATGATGCAAATGATTAGCAGCAGCATCATTATTATTATCAGTCACCGCTAGTAGATGATTGACTGCATGATTGATTGGCAGACTGACTGACTGACTGGCTGACTAATGTAGCGACGGTGAGCCAAAAAGTTCTGTTCACGCAATTTGCAAGGGTGGCGAAGTCAAGCGGGTCGCGACTCGTCTCGTCTCGTCTCGTCTGGTCGCATTGCATGGCGTTCGGTGACGTCATCAGCGCTGCGTTAACGCTTCCCGCTTCCTGCATGTTAAAACGCTTACACTTTTGTACAAATCAATTAAGTTTTCTGCTCAAGTCGTTTTGCGTTTAAGCGTTTTTTTTGTTGTTTTTTTATTGTATTTTTCTTTATTTATTGTTTTTATTTTTTTGTTTTTTGGCTGCAATTTCGCAAGCGAATTCCTTGAATCAATTTAACAGCAGTGTCAGTAGCTGGGGTGGGGTGGGGGTCGTTGGGGCACAGCGCTCTTTGTATGCTGCTCAAGGCGCCCGCAAGCGTCTCATTGCATCTTTGATTAGTTGCGTTTTGTTGTAAAACGTTTTTTGCGTTATTTGCTTTTGATTTCGCAGCGCTTCATTTTTAAGCGTTTTTTTTTTTTTTTGGTTTGCTTTTTTGTTGGTTTTAGTAAATATTTTGTTTTTGTTTTTGTTGATTTTTGTATATTTTTATATTTTCTGCTGCTGCTGCGCTAAGTAGGCCATGCAACATGCACGATCACGTTTCATAAGCTGCTGTTCATCATCATCATTAACAACATCATCATGTTTAACTTCATGATCATTATAAGCACAATAATGTTGTTTGCATTTGTGATAATGGCAATCATGGTGATGATGATCATAATGATGATGACTTGTTGTCACATGTACGTAAATGTATCTAGATACACATATGCGTACTGCGGCGCTTTTGTGCAAATTAAAATCCGCGCCTGCAAATATATTAAAAACGCTTTCACCTTTTTCAGTTTTTGTTGTTATTTATTTTTGTTTTATTTTTTTTTTTTTTCTTTTCTTTGTGCGTCTTTTAACTTGTCTTGTTTGTCTGTCGGTCGCCAAACGCTTGATCAGGCGAAGCACGCATCTCTAGCGCGCTCTATCGCTCGTTCTCTCTATCTGTCTCTCACTTTTTGCTTTTTAGTATTTACGTATTTAGTATTGTTTTTTTTTTCACACGACGACCTTCACTGGGGGCGGCATGGGCGGCACGCGCAAACTTTTTAAACGTGGCCAATTCACGCTCACAATTGTTGCCAACGTAAAAACAACAACAATAACAACAACTACAACACACACACGCCGTCAAAGACGATAAAGCTTGAATATTTATGCCCAATCGCGCCGAAATAATTTTGATAGAAACAAAAAAAAAACAAACAAAAATACAACAACAAACAAAAAACCCCAAAAAAAAAATAAAACAAGAAAATAATTTCACTACCGTCTTGTCACTTGGCTTGGATCGTCATCATCATCATCATCGTCGTCAGCCATTATCATTAACATTAACAGTTGATAATGATGATGATGATGATGATCGTCATTGTTGCGCGATAAGTGAGAAGATTTCATAATTTTGTTATGGAATTTTCTCACCTGCAAAAGAAAAAAAAAATGTTCTGTTTGATAAATCTTAGTCAAGCGCCATAAAATGTCTCTCTGCGCTGCCACGCCCGTGCCCCACAACCCATGATGTGATAATACGCGCGCGCTGTGTGATAATAATGATGCAGATAATAATGACTGAGCAAAATAATGTCTGCAATGACATGATGATAAATATTTTGGGTTTTTTGGAGTTTTTATTTTTTACTCTTTTTTTGTAATTTTGATTATTTGTTTGCCAATTTGTTGCTTTTTGGAATTCATGGCCATTTATGCGCTTGGCAAATACAAAATATGTAACTTTTCCTCATTTCTCAGTTACTTTAATACGCAAAAAACAAACAAACAACGTTTCTCTGTCAGATTCGTCAATAATTTGTCATTACTTTCAAAACAAAACGGAAAAAAAAACGCTTTTAATTGAAATAAAAATTTAGCGCTTAAACAATTTTTTTTTTCTTGTCTTCTTTGAAGCCGCAAACAAGACAAATTAACAATTCTTAAGTTATTTTTAACGATGAAATTGAAAAATAAAATTAATTAATAATGCAAAAGAAAAAAAAAAACGCGAAAAATACAAAAATAAATAAAAATTTTAATTGAAAAAAAGATACGTTCAAGTTGTTTATTGTCTGATGCCCTGCAATGCTCGGCTTGAAGCCTAGGCAATGTTTCAAATGGCTCAGCAAAGCGCACATGCCGCACGTAAGCAGCTTAATGTAGGGTATTTGAGAACACACTTCGTACATTAGTCAAATGTTGTGCAGTGATGAGAAGGGAAGGAGTAGTCAAGTGAAAAAAATATTACAATGATTGCGCAAAATTCTTAACATTAAAAACAAAATTCAATCAATTTTTCAACTATTTATTTATCTTCTTTTCTTTATTATTATTATTATTTTGTATTATTTTTATTCACATAACAAACAAGTTGTCAAACAAAGGCATGAGAAATAATTAGGATTTTAAAGAAAAATAAAAAATCAAACAACAAAACACCAAAAAACACTTTGTAGACAAACAAACAAGTAAAGAACGTTTAGAACTCATCAATATCCTCTTACAAAAATTCATACGCAGATCTCTCATACGACACGTTGCCTCAAATGATCAAGGCCAAAGTGACAGCGACAACAAAAACAACCAAGTACAATAAAAAGAGCAACAGCAATGCGATTTTCAAAGAAAATAATTTATTATTTTCAAATACAACAAAACAAATAAAAAAATAAAAACAAAAACAAATAATTTACAATTGCGAAACATATTTGAAGAATCTTTTGCTTTGCTGAATTGCTTATCAAATGCAAATGTATTGTGCTAGTTTTTTTTTTTTTTTTTCTTAGAGGGCACCAACAACAACAACAAGTCTAGAATTTATACTAACTAATGACAATAAAAGTAAATAACTCTTGAAAAGCAAGTGAAAAAGCTGACATTAGGCAAATATAATATGACGTCGCTGTCGCTGTCTCAGTCGCAGCTGACGTTGCAGTCGACAACGCAGCCATCAAAAACAGCCGCGAGCCAAATCAAGTACACATGTATTTTTTTTTTTTTTTTTGTGGTTTTTTGTTTTTGTTCTTCTAAGCAAATAAAGTTTTTCGTTGATGTTCTTCTCACCTTAATGCAATGACAAATATAATAAATAAATTTTGTCTCTTTTTGAGTTTTATTTACTTGTTGTTTTTCGTTTTTTTTTTTTCTTCTATTTCTTTTTTCCATAGTGTTATATCATTTTATTTATTTCGTTTTTTATTTGTTTCTTACGCCTACGCCACCCCTCAGATTTGTTTTTTTTTTTTTCGCCGCGTTTGCATTATTTACGACTTTTTTTTTTTTAGTCAGTCTCACTAGCGTGTAAATTAAGTCTTTCTTAATTTACACTCATGTTGTTGTTTTTTTTTTTTTTTGTGTTTTGGGTGAGGCCAATTACGCGCAAAGTGTTCACAACAATCTTCTTCATATGGTGATAATAATATTATGTACATAAGAAACTTACTAAGAAAAAAAAAATTAATGAAGCAAAATGAAGGAAAATCGAAGTTGATTAATTTTTTTTTCGCTTTTTTATTGCGAAATTGTATTTTTAAATTTTTTAAGAAATTCTTTAAGCAAAAAATATTTAACAACTTTGAAGTTATCATGCGTTTTTGTTTGTTTTTTTTTTGGCGCTGAGCACTTGTTTAAAGGCTAACAAAATTAGACATTGAAAAAATGCTACCGAAAACAAAACAAAACAATAAAACAAAACAAAACAAAAACCAACCTTGCATTTTGCATTATTTATAATTTCATTTATCTAAGTTACAAAAAAAAGCTGTGTACTTACAACAAATACAGACAGTTATGTAAAGAGAAAAAAACGCGTCTTTGCGGAAGTCATTATGATCGAGTTCAGTTGAATTCTGTGTTGATTTGATTTCCAACGCAGAAAAAAAATATATAAAGATAAAATATTATTGCAATTGTTTGTGTTCTATACACCAACAACGACAACAACAACAACAACAACAGTACTAAAATGTATTTTACGTGTTTATGAACAATTTATAAATTGCATTCTAATCGTTCTGAAGGTCTTCAAACTAAAAGTAAAAAAAAGCATAATAATCGAATCAGATTGAAAAATGGGAAATAACGAATAACAAACAGCGAGCAATGAGCAACGAGTGACAAGTGACGAGCAATGAAAGTGCGCGGGCGAGAGCGAGGGCGAAAGAGATAGTGATGGTGATAGTGATGGCAATTGCGATTGCGATGACAATGTGAGATGCATGTCGCTCAACATTAGCAGTAGTCGTAGTAAGTAGTAGAAGAAACGGCATGAGTCGAAGAAACACAAACAACAATAACAACAATTAAAAAAAGCAGCCATGCCAAGCTAATTTTAATTATGCCAATATACAATTGTACGACTGGAAAACAAATACAAAAAAAAAGAAAGAAAAAAAGTTGACTGAACTTTAAAAAAAAAAAATACTTAATAGCAATAATGAAGTGAATTTTATTAATTAACAATTGCCGTCAACGATTGACGAACATTGGCATTTTCATGTGCTCTGTCCGTTAATTAACTTCTATTTTATTTATTTATTTTTTTTTTTAGTTTTATTTCTCTCCATTTATTTTTCATTTTGTTTTAATTAAATTAACTAATAATTACAAACTTGCATATTTTAACAAGTTGCATTGTTATTGTTGATTATAAATTTTTTATTATTTTTTTTTTTTTTGCACAGCCATTAAAGAACAAGAGTGAAAATAGCAACAACAATTGTTAAATATAATAATTAAGCTTTGTAGTACTATTGAATAAACTTGAATGAGACATTAACAAATAAAAACAACAACTACAATAATGACAACAACAACAACGACAAAATAAATATAAACTCAAATCAAAATAGAATAGAATCAACTTATGACAGCCCTAAAAGCTGACCTCCAACTCATATATGACACGCCCAGAAATTGTCGGTTATGCCCACCGTTCAGTGTCAGTTAGTCGGTCGTTGCGTACATTCGTCTGTCCATCTGTCCGTCCCATCAATTGTCCATCCTTACGTCTATACGTCTGTGTGCGAATTACATTGAAATCTACAAAATAGAAAAATAAAAACTACATGAGAAAAATACGAAATTACAAAATTAAGAAACAAAAACAATAATACAACAACACATGCATTTGTGTGTTTTTATTAGTTTTTTTTTACCACGATTATAATAACAGTTAATCTTTACAGATCGCTATTGAAATGAGATTTTTTTTTTTCGGTTTGCTTGCGAGCACAAAACAAAAATAATTTAGAATGAATGAAAAACTGAAAAATACAACAACAACAAGAGTAGTAAAAAAAATGCACAATGAAATTAACACGCAATTGTGAACACAATAAACACGATTCTAATCACAGCAATCATCATCCGTTCGTGGTTAAGCAATCCTACCAAGCAATGTGACGACGATCCGGCAACGCCTCAATGGCGGCAGCAGCCAGACAGACAGACAGACAGACGGACACATACGCCATTTAAATACAGTTAATCGTGCACGGTTATTCAAATTTTTCTATAAAAACGCGATCGTTGCGCATTCGCATTCTTCCTGCGCATTTCTCATTGTTCTCATTATTTGTTTTTGTTATTTTCTTTATTCGCTATTCAAGCTGTGAGACCACCCAGCGCGTTTTTCAACTGCACTTATGCAATCTAATCAATTAAACGCTCATAAAATATACAATAATATAAGAGAGAAAAAAATAAAAAGAAAAATTGTAAAAAAACAATAATTATAAAAATACAATTTTGTAATAAATATGACGACACGCGACCTCAACTTGCATTTTACATACGTGTTTTATCATTTGTAAAACGCTTCGTATGCAAAATAAGTGTGCTGAAACATCACACAGACACACACACATCAATGTGCTAATTGCATTAGCGAGTTCCGGCATAGACAAGAAAATTATTTGTATAAAAAAGCAATAAAAAGCAACAAAAATTACTTTTGGCAAGTCAAGATGCCATAAATCGAACTGTCATTATATGCCATAAATAAGGTACATACATACATGCCAAAGAGCAAAGCACCAAAGCACTAAAGAGGCACTCGAAAATAAAAAAATATATATAAGTATTATTGATGTAAAAAAAGAAAAAAAAATATATATGAAAAAAGAAGCAACAAAAATCACGCCTCCAGTAATCAAAACTAAATAAAATTTAAATCGATTGTTTGTCTCAATTGCCATCGCCGCCGCCGCCGCCTCATACATGAGCAGCCATAAAGATTAGTACAGTCAAGACAAACACAAAAACCCAACGACCAACGGCCAAGACCAATTGAAGGCATATCGAACGCAAATCGAATCAATTCGAAACGACTCGTGTGATCAGATTAGACGTGATTTTGATTGCTGTCACAAACAAGTTAAGAAATCAAAACAGTATCTCGTCTATAGTAAATCAATGAATAACTCTAATCTCTTGTCAAATATGAATTGATCAAAATTTATGCGATTCACATGTGAACAATTGATCGAACGAACGATCGATAGTTGGCCGGATCATCTGACTTGTTGGTTTTTCTGTATTTATTGCATATTTATGTCAAATATTTTCTACGCTCATAAAGCGTAGCAAAGACGCCATTTTCTTAATATTTTTGTGCCCTTCACACTGGGAGTAATATTAAGACTTTGTCATGAAGCTTGTAACGCATAGGTAGAGAAATATCCGACCATATAAGGTATGCTCTATACATATTATTGATCAGCTCGAAAAAAAATAGGAAAAGCGTCTGAAATAAATTTCCAACCCCAAGAAGAATACCTCTTGAAAAATTTTATTTTTTTGAAGCTCTTATCTAGAAATTTGTTGCATACATATCAAACAAATAGGCGTGGCATTGAAACACGTGCGTAAAGAGTATTAAATCTTCGGCAAACTTCAAGATAGCTCCATACGCTTCTTTTTTGCGTAGTCTTAACGTCTTCTTCTTAAATTCAGCTTAATTAAATGGCAAAATTTCAAGTGCTCGCATAGGAAACGGGTCTAAAGAGCAAAATCGTTGTCACACAAATAAGTATAAATCATGTATAGAAATAGAACTTGAAAAAGTCCAAATGCAAAATCAAATAAAAAATTAAAGATTATATAAAAATAGCAATGAGTATATTCAGCAATTCACGTGATATTCTAAAAGGTATAAAATAACCAAACTAAAGAAATAAATACAAAAAAGCGACGAGAACGAGAACGACGAACGACAACACTTTCTCATATCATTACGGATTCATATATAAGAATTTTTAATTAATAAATTCTATGCTTATATATGTATGTATGTATGTATGTATATTGATATGGCAGCTCGTTCAGGTGCGTGTTGTGCGATTAGTTGACGGTGACTTTGTTCGTCCGCAATCGTCATCGATATTGCGCGCTGAACGGCGTATGATAATCAACATCATCAACCATCATCATTATCATCATCATTGTCAATATCTTTATCGTCATCATAGTCTCTTCATTATTATTATTGTTGTTGTGATTATTATTATTATTATTGAAAGCACAGTTCAGCACAGTTCATGATCAACTCAAGCGTCGCCGTAGCTGCTGCCGCCTTCACTACTGCCGCGTCGCTGCTGCGTCGCTGTTGTCGCACGTGGTCAGAAATGTTTAAATTTTTTTTTATTTTTTTGGGTTTTTGAACTCGTTGCAACTTCTTTCTATAGATGACAAAGCGAAGCGTTCAAATAGCCTTGCCTTCGAGCCACTCATAGCTCATAGCTAAAACTTTATTATGAATATAGAGCGATTTATTTATCTTAAAATCGAGGCTCTTCTTGACGTTGTTTTTTCTTTCTGCTGCTTTTTATAGATACATACATATACATATATTTTGAGTTGTTGTTTTTTTTTTTTCATGCCGGCATGACGGGCTTTATTCTTTTGACGACTATTGACACAAATGTTCATCTAAATTTAACCTTTTTTGTTGGTGTTGTTGTTTTTATTAAACCATTTGCAATTTTTGTTTGTTTATTTGCTGAACAGACCAACACATATACATATATACATATATAAGTATGTATTGATTGTATTTATTCGTATATTTGTTGTTGTTGTTTTTTTTTTTTTTTGGAGCGCGCTTCATTAGCGTTACCACTTCAATTTTTGACATTCTCAAGAGCAAAAACATTTTGTTCTGTATTTTTTTTTTTTTATTTTCATTTTGCTCTATGATAAGATACAAATCATTGTAGCGAACGACGTCGTCGTCGTCGTCACCATCATCATCATCGTTGTGCGCGTAATTATAATTGAACAGGTTTAGGCAGACATACAAGAGTCAAAACGTGCCGCTAAATCGCACAACAGCAAAGTGGTACGTCTCAACTCAACTCGACTCGACTCAACCCGATACGATGAGACTCGAGATTTGAATGGAATTTAAACAAATTAAATTCGAGCGACACGCATTTACTTTTGCTATTCTCACAGTACTGATAACACATCAATTGATGATCACCTCGAAATCAATTGAAAATTGAAGCTAATGGAAAAAATTGCGAAAAAAATATAATTTTATTAATAATTTATATACGAAAAAGCAGAGAAAGCACAGACGATTAGTCATGCTTCATCACTACTGAATTCAATAATCGGTCTGTTTATACTTTCATACACCAAGACCAGAT
This sequence comes from Phortica okadai, assembly GCA_034638295.1. Classification (NCBI taxonomy): domain Eukaryota; kingdom Metazoa; phylum Arthropoda; class Insecta; order Diptera; family Drosophilidae; genus Phortica; species Phortica okadai. The sequence goes on along the minus strand of CM067848.1, from coordinate 45,293,556 downwards.
AAGTGAAAACGGCACACACAGAAGTGCTAAAAAAAAAGTAAAACATTTTGAATATTTGTCAAAAAAATTGGCCAACGGATACGTGTGTCATTACTTTTAATTCACACCAAACGTTGCGATTTTCTTGACTTTCTTATGACAACAATAAAAAGTTTAAAAACAAATTTCATAAACAAAATTTGCCGTTAAAAAACACATGAAACGTCATATTTTCAAAATGATTGCATGTCAGAGCTAAGGTCAACGAATGCCCCAAAGCCAAAAAGCGTTGCTGTCTAAAAACTATAATTATTTTTATTCATTTGTGGCTCACTTATGGTTGTCAAAGCTCAACAAGGCTCATCAAAGCCACACAATCGTAAAAATCGTACTGCGAGCATTGAGAAAGACCACAAGTCAGAGTGCCTGGACACGAGGTTAAAAAATGTGAGCAAAAAATATAAGTTAATAATTAATAAAATAAGAAATAAATACTATAAATAAATATTTAAAAATACATAACAATGTACAAAAATAAATTAAAAATTGAAAAACATTTAATTTTCAAAAATCACAAATGTTTTTTAATTGCAAAAATAAAAATCACGACACGCTCTTCACTCAAGCGTTGATCCAGAGTCCATAAATGTTCGTCTGATAGCGAAAAGGCTATTAAATGCTATCAAATATTATCAATTGAGTCTTTCCAATTGATTTGTTGATATTTATCGGTGTGACTTTTACCAAAATTAAAATTTATAATTATAATAATGGTTGTTGTTGCTGTTGTTGGTTTGCACTGCCAAAGTGCTATTTTTGGGTACACTTTTATTGGTAACTACTTATTTTTTTTATTCAATATTTTGGTGTACTTTCCTTTTTGTAAATCCTTGTGCGGAAATGCCCAAAAAAATTCCAGGAAATGCACGACTAACGGCTTTGCACGGCACCCAAATGACGCGGCGAGCAATTAAAATTTATGGCAACCCATGAAGCGAGCGTGATTTTGTGCGCGGCAACGGCGAAACACACACACACACACACACAAGACACACGGCACACGGCGCGGCTTATCGTTCAGCAATTGAACGCCAATAAATTGACCCATAGTTGTCGCTAATGGCGACGACGCTGCCACTGTCACTGCCACTGCCGTTGTCAATATCAACGTCTCGCCAAATTCTTCACTGTCATTGCGGTTAAGCTTTTTCTTTTGTTTGCACTCTTTGATAATGCTAAACTTCTTATTTTTATTTTATATTTTTTTGATTATCGATTTGTTGTTGCTTAACTGCCGCTAAAGATTTAATTAGAATTTATAACAATTGTATTGATTTTTACAAACCACAATGGCGGACACATCCCTTCTTTGTCTTTGACTTTATTTTATATGAGTTTATCTTATCATTTGCATTTTGCAGAGTCGCTCGCAATTCTTAAACCGTTTTAACGTATCCGTTCGTCCGTCTATTCAAACGGCTCGTGTAAGCCCATGGCATTGAAATGGTTTTATTTATTTTTTTTGTTTTTGCAAAATAGTAAATAATAAAACAAAAACACAAACAGCAACAAATTTAAAGAATATTTGATTTGAGAAAATCATTAACTAAGTAATTTTTTTTTTTATTACATACTTTATTATTTTTATTTTTTTATTTATTATTTTTTTTATTATTTATTTATTTTAAATATATGTATATATATTTATTTTTTATAATCGCCAAGCACTTTCGCAGTTTTTATGGCACTCACTGCTGATTTGATTCGCTTTGATTTAATTTGTGGATATTTCCAGAGCGGTCAGCGGCACTTTTACCTGCGCCAAACCCATCCACCTCACCACACCACACCATCATAATCGCAACTATTTGTATTTCCTTTTTGTATTTGTTGTAATTTTTAGTAATTTTTTTTTATTTTATTTTATTACTTGTTGGTTGTTGACGTTTGAAAATATATATTTTAGTAATTATTATTTACGGCTTTCATTAATTAAAAAATGATATCACAAGAAACGTTTAAAAAACGTATCACACATCACAACAACGACAATGTAGCGTGTGCCACTGCTCAGCTTCGATTTTCCGCACACACACATATACATTCACATATATGGTATATGTACATATAGATGACTGAGAGTTATCGTTGCTTTGATTTGCGTCGCGTTGCGATATCTCGAAGCACTTGAAGTTAGTTGAACGAAGCAAATCGATTTACGCGAAATCGCCAATCAACAATTATACAGAAATCAACTGTTCAATTTTAGTGGCCAAGTCAAGTTGAAATGCGTGGCGGCGCGGCGTGGTGGGGCGCGATTGATATTGGTTTAAATCAGAAAAAAATCGATTCAATTCGGAAGCGAAAAATATTAATACAAGTAATTTTTATTATTATTATTTTACTTCAGTCTGATTGTTGTTGCTTTTGGAATTTTTTTTTTTTTTGTTGATTGTCGAACGCGTTAGCTTGTTTATTTGATTATTTATAGTTTAGTGTGTTATGCATGTATTTGTTATTTAACTTTAGATAATTCGTACGGACTGATGGACAGACGGACACTTAGCACCGCCAAAGTGGGTTGGCCGGCCGTCTATGATTTCAATAATCGAATCGTGGTCGTTGACGATTTCTTTCTTTGCACTTTTTTTTCGCTTTTTTGCTTAAAATTCGCACGCTGTCGACAATTCTTGGCATTGTGCTTTTGGCCACAAACTGGCACGGAACGAGCGTACAAAACTAATAAGCAAAGTGAACAAATGATCGAACAAACGAACGAACTAACGCTCAATCAATCAAATATTCAAACAATTAAACAGTCAAAAAGTTAAATCAACAAACTAATAAATAAACATTTCAACAATAAGTTCAAAAAAGCAGCAACGTTTGCCGTAAATATCCTCAGCGGCTTGCGCGCGATTTTCACGCGTTTTGAACGCGTTTTTTGTGAGTGTCCTTTTTATAAAATTAAAAAAAAAAAATGGAAAAAAATTGCAAACATTACAAACAAATTGTTTAAAAAGACGCAAATTTAAACAAAAAAAAAAAAAAATCCAAAAAATAGAAATCAAAGCAAAAATCGCCTCAAAGACATGTCTAAAGACTAAGCTAAAGAAACGCTTCAACACATTTTTAGTTCAGTTCGCTTTCGTGTGTGCTTCAAGACGCTCGCATTTTGTGCATTTTTTATTGAATTTAACGCGTCATTTTGCATTTTATTTGAATTTATTTGCTTTTGTTATTTGTTTTAACTTGATTTCTTGTTCATTTTTAACGCGCGCGCAGCTTTGATTATATGTATACACACATTTATATATATATAAAAATTTTTTTTTGGTTTTGTTTCATTTGATTTTATGTAATTGTGAAATTTTCGTTTCGGTTTCGTTTAATTTTTTATTTTTATTTTATTTATTTTTTTTTTGTTTTATTTTCGACAAAAAATTTAACGAAAAAGTAGCAATTTTATGCACAAAAACGAACAACAACAGCAACAACAACAAGCGCAGCGACGGCAACAGCAACAATTAAAAGTGTTGTAATAACAACAAGCCAACAATTTAATGTGAGTGATTGAGTTTCTAGTCGAGTGCGATATATTTTTTTTCTTTAGTTTTTTTACATTTTCTTATACAATTTTTTTTTTTTTTTTTGTTCAAATCGCGTTTGCATTATTGCAAATCGTTCAAGTGAACGAGTTTGTGCGCCTATTTTTAGCAACAAATTCGTGTGTGCAAAAATAGCAAAGAAAAAAAAAACATAATCGAAAAAAAAAACTTTTCAAATTATAAAAAAAAAAACGACAACAACAAAACCGATTTGAAAGCGTTTTTTTTTTAACGTTTTGAAATTTGTTATTTTTGCTATCGTTTTTTTTAATTTTTCGTTTTTTTTTTTTTTTTGTATTTTGCTTATTTACTTATTTCGAGCGCAAAAGGTCATCCTTCAGCCAAATTTGTGCAATGACCATAATTAGATGAATATTTCAAAGGACATATCTTTGCATTTTTGCATTGAAAAAATATATAATTTTTAAGCGACGAAAGAAAAGTGGGATTAATATTATAAAAGAGCATAAATAATTAAATATTTATTTTTGGCCAACTGTTCATTATATTACATCAAACATGCGGCAATCTTTTGTTTAAACTTTAAGCACTTCTCAATTAAAGGATGAACTTTTACTGTCGTATAACAACACGAACTGTTATACAACTCTCAATTACAATGGAAAAACTAAAACAAAAACAAAAATAAAAACAAAACAAAGCATAAGGCAAAAAAGCAAAAGCAAAAATAAAAATAAAAACCTTCAAAAGTACAAAAGCAACACAGCTGACAACTGTTGTTGGCCGTCATTAAACTATTGCTGCCTAATGATTTTTCGCTCTGCAATTGATGATTGTTTGCTAACGACAACAGCAACAACAACAACAATCACACGAGAACAAATTAAAATCATTAATTTAAAAAGCAAAAAAAAAAACAAAAAAAATAGTAATGAATAAAAACAAAAACTATTGTTAAATGTGACATTACTATGATCGAACACATGCCGAAAAATAGCAAAGAAGCTCATAACGCGTCAACGAAATGTCTTTCAAGCCTTTTACGAGGATTCTAACGAGACGCGCGCAATTAAACAACAACAACAAAAACAAAAATACAAAAAATAAAAATAAAAACAAATAAATTTTAAATAAAATAAATGAAAGAAACACCGAAAACGTGCGCCGGTCTCAGTCTCAGAGGCAAATTTCTTCATTTTATTTTTATTTTTTTTTTTTAATTTTTTTTATTTTTTGTTTCAATTAAAAATAAAAAATTCATGTGACTTGATGCGCGATGCATGCGAACCGATAAATAATACAAAAATTTAAAACTTTAAGTAAGCGTTTAAAATGATCATTACAATGATCATGACAATGATGATGATGATGATGACAATGCTGATGACGATAATGTTGTTGATAATTAAGCAGCGCAAGGGGTAGACTAATAAAGTGTATTAATGGTGTGCTACTGAGAATTTGTTTGTTTGTTATTTTTGCAACGAAATGCCGCCAAATTATAGTCGTAGAGTACTAGAACGAACTTCTACATGATGAAGCCGTCATAACGAACTTAAACTGTACTATGTAAGCAGAGATAGACAGACAGCCAGATCGCTAGCAAATGTTTAATGTTATTTTTAACGATTTTTTTTATTTCAATTTTGTTTTTGTTATTTCACAGTTATTTCACAGTTATAAAAAAAAAATTGATTTCATTGTAAAAATAATTATTACTCGAAATCGAAATTGTTGTAGAAAAACCCAACAAGTTTTTATTTTTTATTTTTTTTTCCTATTATAATTTGCGGTTTGCATTCACAACTGATAGAGGATCTCTAGCAGAGTAACAGATACAACGTGTACAAATGCTTTCGAAATAATTAAATCTTTATACGTTCGTATGTAAATATTAATTTGATGTAATTTCGTTACGCTTAATTAAAGTTAATTGGTGCGAAGCGCGCGAGGTGCTCCTCACAGACCAACAGACAGACAGTTGGACAGATGGACAGACAAACGGTCTCTCTAATGTATCGTATTGTCTAATACACTTTGTTTTAATGCTCATGTTTACTCATTAAAAGATACACAACTGTTGTAAATCTCTTTACACAAATGGCAAATTATAAAACAATAAAAATATCAAATAAAAAAAAAAAAAACAAAACAAAACAAATAACAAAAAAAATGAAATATAAGAAGTGATAAAAAGAACATAAACAAAAAACAAATAAAAAAAAAATTAAAATTACATAAAAATAATGTTTTTATGGCAATTGTTAAGGAAGAAGAAGTTCACACTTGCTTACACACAAACACACACACACCTCTGTACATGTTTTTTTTTTTTTGTCATAAAATAAAACTAAAAAAAAAAAAATGATTTGAATTTTCAGTTTTGTTTATTTTGACGATTAGCAACTTTTATACATATTATGTTCAGATTGTCTTTTGCAAATAATCTAAGCCATCATAATACAAATTATTATAAAACGACACACACACAGACATACACACATACACTTGCTTACCCGCATCACTTGACTCAATGCTTAATTATAATAATAATTATAATGATTTTTATGATTTTCGCATTGAATGACAAAAAACAAAAACGTTAAGTAAAACAAGAAGAAGAAGCTGAGACAACACTCAAGATCAAGCCAAATGTGAAGTTAGAAGAAAAAGACGAAGTGGGGAGGGAATAAAATAACACACGATGAATACTGATTTAAATAATTAGCATTAATTTTACATGAGATCTGCGACGACTTCACTTTATTACTACACTGTCTGTCAGTATGTCTCTATCGCTCTATCTATCTATCTCTCTCTTTCACTCTGTCTGTCGGGGCACTTGTTGTTGGCGCACTTAATGTTTTATGCTCGTTTCGATTGTTTTTACGTCAATATTGCTAGAATATTCAGTTATAAATGCGACACACATACACACATGTATGTCATGCGCACGTGCACACACATACATGTATACATGCTATAATAATAATTATAGTAAGTTTTGCACGCGAGCGTTCGACAAAAGAATATATGTAAAATAAAAATAATAATAAATAAAAATAATCAAAATATATAAAAAATCCCGCAATCGAAAAATTCTCGTTTGAAATTTTTATTTTCTGTCTGTCTGTCTGGCTGTTAGTCTGCTTTTTGTCGCCTCATTTATTTATCTTTTTTTTTTAATTTTTTTATTATTACGTCGTTGAATTAATTTTATAGTTTTCAATTAATTAACTATGCACGTTCATCAAAAGACGATAAATCATAAAAAAAAACCAAAATCATGCAAAAAAAAATAAACGAAATTAAAAATAAAAAATCAAACAATAAAAAAAAATGTGACTGAACCAAATATATGTACAAAGATGCTTAAATAGCGTTCGCAAAAAAAAAAAACACAAATATTAATAAAAAAAAAAAATAGAAGTTAAAAAAAAACGAAACCAAAAATGGCTGCAAATACCATAAAAATACCAAAGACGTCTTAAAGTAACAACAAAAGAAGAAAAAACTTAAATAAAAAATACGCAAAAGACATGAAAATAAATATTTAGCATAAATAAATATTAATTTGTATAAATTAAAGCATGATTTTTTGTTATGCTTTTTCTTCTTCATCTTCGTCTGTATAGTTCCTTTTTCTATACATTGTTGTTGTTTTTGTTGTTGTTGTTGTTGTTTGTTTATTTGACTTAAAGCGCTAACAATGTGAAACAGAGACAGTGTGAGCGAGAAGGGCAGGGGAAGAGGGCGAACTGAAAAATAAAACAAATAATACATAAATGCTTAAATAAAAAAAAACGTCAGCATTGATGACGATGAGATTTTCTATTGTTATTAATTTATACAAAATTTGTACCTAATTTTTCTGAACAATACAACAACAACAACAAAAATATAATAACAATAATAAATAACAACAACAGTAACAAAAGCCATGATTAATGCGCACAAATAATTCATGTTTTTTACATTTTTATTTATTACTATTTTTCTTTTTTCTTTTTGCTCATTTGACGTAATTTTTATTTTTTTGTTTATTGTAAAACAACAATTAATAATATTTAAAAATAATCGTGCAGAAAAAATTATGCGCAAATTAATTTAACCTAAAATAAAATCATTAAATATGAGAAAAGAAAAATTAAAAAAAAATAAATATATTAAAAAAAAACTATGAAATAAAATAAAAAAAAAATTATTATAAACAAAAAGCACTCAAGCGGTCAACGCACAACCATTTACTTTGCCGCCACACCCCCTCCTCAGTCCATATACGCAACAACAGGCGTGCAACGTTGATGAAAAAAATAAAAATATTGTACAACAACAACAAACATGAACTTGAACTCAACATGAGCGATGACAGCACAAAAAAAAGCTCACACACACACACAAAAGAAAACATGAAAAAATTACAACAATACAAAAGAAAATAACAATAATTTAACAACAACAAAAATGAATACAAAATTGCAACAAAACTGTATGTAAAGAAATAATAAATACAAAAAAGAAAAAAAGAAGAAAAATTCATCGAAATGAAAATGAAAACAAATAAATAATAATACAATTATTTATATACAAAAATTAATAATACCCATGTGTGTGTGAGTGTGTTAGTATAGAGCGCATGTGGGTGGCAATTGTCGGCAGCGTCACACTTGAACGAACGCATGATAGCGCAACAACAAGTGCAGACGATGATGGGCCATCAGCTGCCTCTGCCTCTGCCTCTGCCGCTCTCGCTGTCGCTGTCGCCGTCCCACTACCACCCGCGTTCTATTCGATTTTCATAAACGTCTCAAGCCAATTCAAATACAGTCGATAACTGAGAAACGATTGAAATTGAAATTGAATTGCGCTGCTGAGGCGGCTTGAGTTGTGTTGGGTTGAGTCAGGCCGCTAACTCAACCCACCGCAGCCCATCACGTTTCATTGTTGCGATTGAAGAAGAGTTGAATTTTTGTTCCTTTTTTTTTTCATTTGCGATTTTCTCGTATATTTTTTTTACACACAATTTTTTCTGCTTCAACAACGTTTCTAAATAACAATAATGAGGTTCGCCATGATGCTCATGATGTCGATGTTTGTTGATGATGCCTTCAAAATTGTTGCTGTTCTACGTAATAATCATGTGCACATGTCTCACACACTCACACGCTGACACATACTTGTATCTATAATAGAAAACCTATTATTTAACAATTTAATTGTTTGTAATCATTATTATCTCACATTATATTATCGTATATTATCACTTAAAATAATTACGCTTCTTTTTTTAATTATTATAAATTGTTGCAAAATTTTACCTTCCGTTTTTGTTTTTTTTCGCTTTTTTTTCAGTTCCAAAACATTCATTTGACGTTTTCAACGGTTCTCAACTTGGATCTGTGTTATACCAACTAATTCCGATCGACGACGACGACGTGTACAAAAAAAAACTCTAAAAGCCAAAAAAAAACAAAAATTAGCGCACCAAAATGACGGGCTTCAGCAACGCAGGCTTCGAAAACGATGAACCCGTAAAGGTAAGTTTCAATATCAAGTCAAGTGAACTGAAGTAATAGTTGTGACACGCGCCACATAGAGCAATCTAGCATTTGCATAAGACCGAGACTAAGCACCAAAGAATGCTAGACTGACGTATGTCTTATGTGCGTCTATTCTACATATGTCTATTTAATATTGAATTATAACTGAAAAAAAACAACATAGAAATCATAAAAGGTCTGAAACTGAAACAGCAACTAAAGTTGAACGTTGACGATTCAATATTGAAAGCTCGCCCAATTGTGCATTGAAGAAGCTATTCAAGCCTTTAGAAAAGAAACAACAATCGAAATGAAGAAAGAAAGAACGAAAGCGAAGACAAAACAATCGAATTGTATTGAATGCCATTTGCGACATATTGTTTTCGAACAGTTTTTGTTTTTGTCTTTTCAAAAACTGTTATTATTGTTTATGTTTCATTAAATTATAATAAAAAAAAAAACAAAACAACAACATAAGTCAACGTACTCAAACGCACACACAGACACATGTATAGAGCAATCGACAAAAAGTCAAACAAACTGTGAACGCAGACAGTTGGATAGACAGACAGACAGACCGACCGATCGACTGACAGAGAGACAGGGGAGAAAATTAGCAAGTGAGTGAGGCGGTGAGACGCACGAAGGCAAATAAACGTAAGCGACAAAAGATGCAAAATCTGAACTGTCAACTTGTTTGACGCTTTAATGATAATGTTTGCCTTCATTTCGATGCTGCTCGGTGTGCGTCAATGCGTGTGTGTGTGCGCATGTGTGTGTGTCTCAAACATGATACAAGTGTATTTCAAATTTATGAAAAATAAATATAAAAACAAAAACAAAAACAAAAAGAAGGAAGCAACAAAGCGAAATGATTTTAAATTTATTGCTCAAAGCAAATTACAAACAACAACAACAACATCATCTCTTTCTCTCTTCACCTTCGCTGTGTGCGCTTGGTTCTTGTTGCGCATTTATAGTGTCAATCGATAATCGCCAAATGCACACACACACACACACACACACACGCACACATTGAGTGCCCTAAAAAGAAAGATATGCTGACAAAAATCGCCAATGGCAGTCAAATGAAGCCGCACCCATTTTCTACTTCTTTCTCCTCCTCTTCTTGTGCTGTCACTTCTTCTTCTTCTTAGCTTTCAAATTTGAACTGATAACATTTTTTTTTATATAATTTTTGTCGTTCTTTGAAATGTTTTTTTACGACTTAATGTTGTTGTTGTTGTCGTTTTTTTGCGGCTTCTTAATAAATTTCTCTCCATCCGATTGAAAATATCTGTAAGCCGAATTAAGCAGCGTTCTCCCCCTGCCCCCCGCTGGCACACACTTAAGGCGGTTTTGCTGCAAGTGTGGCACTTAACAAAAAAAAAAAAAAAAGAAATGGCACAGCGTAATTGTGCGACTTGAGTGTTGCTGTTGTTGTTGTTTGACCAAGAGGAAAAAAAAAATTACATGTAAAGTTCATTAAGCATGGAAACAGGAATACAAGTTTGTTGCCGAATGAAGGAGATGCGAATAAAGAGGGGTAATGACGGGAGAGAGGGAAGGAGGGTTTTGATGAGAAACAAGAATGAAAGAACAAGAACGAAAAGAAGTACAAAGATAAAGTGTTCAGGTCAAGTTGCACACACAGACACACACACAGATACACATGTATGACAACTGCAACGACATTAATTGTACGCTACACAAGATTAAATACTTTAAGTTGAGAAAACCCAAAACTAACAACAAAAACAAAAATGCGAACAAATATGAAAAAAAAGTAATAAGCATAAAAAATATGAACAAATTTCAAGCTTCGTTTGGACAGCGCAGATAAAAACAACAATAAAAAAAAAAAAAAAAAACCCAAACAAAATAAATATTACAGAGACACACACGCACGCACACATGCGCACAGCCAAGCACATAAAAAAGCCAAACGAACGAACGAACTAAGCAAAGCACTAAAAAATGCCAAACCCAAAAAGCCACAAGACAAGATTTGTTGGCTTTGAGCCCAAAAGCCAAAGCGCGAAAGAAGTATGCAAAAAAAAAAGCAAAAAGACACACACACACATGCATACATGCATACATACATAGCGTGTATATGAGCGTGTAATGCACGCGGGGCGCAACAGAAGTAACAAGAGTAAGAAGAAGAAGAAGAAGAAAGAAAAAAAGCACTTAAAAAAGTGTGCGATCGAATTGCAAACGAATTTATGCGTAAATGAAGACAGCGCAGGTGGAGAAGGGGAGGGGGATTGCTGAACATGGTAAAAATAAACTTTGCCAACACAAAAAGAAGAAGCATAAAAGACACAAAAAGAAAGGCAAACAAAATCTTAACTTGGCACTTGGTCAGTTTGAACATTGAGAGGAGCTCTCTTAGCAATTTGAATGTGCGGCACGTTGCCTGAGGCCTGAGAGGCCAATGTGCAAAGTGGCTGCCTTGAGGCGCAAACGACAATGCCATAATTCAAGGCGTGCTGCGTGCGATAAGACCGAAGCGTTCCCAACCGATCCCAACCGAGGCGATGCAATGCACTGCGTGTGGCTCAGTGGGTTGACAATGCGACATATGTGCATAGAACATTGACAAGACATGGGCTGCAACATGGCCAATTGCGACCGCGACATGCAACACTCTCTGACACTTTGCCACTGAGCCAGGCAACACGGACAGCGAAGCACAAAAAATGCGTTAAGAAGAACATTTTACTTGCAAAAAGGAAAGAAGTAATTTTATTTTGTTAACTTTATGGGATAAAGAAATCAAACTGCAACTTAATTACATATATACATGTATTAGACATTCCTGTCTTCAATCTGTCTGCTCATAAGCAATATGGGCACAGAAACCAACAAATAATTGCCAACTTCAAACATTAACACAAATTTTTGTTTCGTTTTGTTGCTAAACAATGCAAATGCAAACAAAATGTTGCTGCAACATGTTGCTTGCATTGTTTTAAAAAATTAGCTAGATTTATGTTGTTTATGAGTAAAGCAAAACGTTTTATTATTAGTTTTTGCAATTGCAAGAAACACATACGCCCTTCACCGCCCTTCTGCCCATACATACATACATACATATGTGTTGATTATATTTGATTTTCAACAGGTTTCTTCAAAAGATTCGATGTTCGCTCATTTGACTTGTTTGTTTGTTTGTTAATCTGTCTGTCGAGCTGTCTGTCTGTCTATTTATCTGTACATTAATATTATTACGACTTGTTTTCGTTTTCGTTTTGGTTTTTATTTCTTTGGCTTTTCGTTTGTCATGTGCAACTTGTCACCTAAAAATAAATGCGAAAGTACACAACAGCAACAAAAAAAAAAAAACGCTTACTTCATTTGCATAACTATGCAAAAAATAAAATAAAAAATAAACACACACACATTAAACAAAACTAATGACTTCTGATAAGGCAAAAGTAGCTTTTGCTTTGTTTTGCTTTTGCTTTTGCTTTTGCTTTTGCTCATTTGTGCAATGCTCGACAATGATTTTTGTGTACTTTACGGCAATTGCGCATACGCCATGTTTGCCAGCGCAACATTTGTAACGAATTTTGCACACAATGTTGCACAGCGTTGATGATGAGTGATGATTGATGAGGGCGGTGAAGGCGGCGAGGTGAAACAAATCAAAGTCATGCCGGCGAACATTCATCAACAACTTAACTGTTTTTACAAATAAAGGTGTTGTTGCTGTTGTTGTTGTTGCTTGTGCACAATGACACAAAAGCCAACAAAGATGCGCATGGCAAAAACAACAGCAACAACAGCAACAACAAAGCCGACAATAAAAGCGCAATGAAACGAAATGAAACGAAAAAATAAAAACAACAAAAAAAATTAAAACAAAATGAAATGAAACCAGAAAAGAAATAAGAAGTAAATAAAGTTGTAAAAAAAAACAACAAAAACAGTGCAAGCTGCGTATGAGTAATCAGAGCATTTACTTTATTTAGTTGTTGTTGCTGTCGGCTGTCGGCTGCGTCTGTGTTGTTGTTGTTGTTGATGTTGATGTTCGAGAAATTACATGCGGCAAAGTCAAGTGTTGTCAACGTCGCAGTCGCAGTCGCTGTCGCCAGCGCAGTCGCTGATTTTGTCATTCGTATATAAAATGCGTCGCTTCATGTCAACGCGGCAATCTCGTGACGTCTTTGATAATGTGTTTGTTGTTTGACGTTTTTTTGTTTTTGTTTTTGTTTTTTGTGTTTGTTGCACTTGCTTTTGCTTTTGCTGTCGACGTCGTCAGCAAAGTTGAAGAAGAAGAAATCTCTGCGCGCGCATAAAACTCGAATTAACTCGCTCGACTCGTTTGATTAGTCGCAGACGACTGTAGTGTCTCCTTCTTCTTCTTCTTTTTTTTGATGAGCTGCCACCGTCACCACTTGCGCCGCTTGCGTCACCGCAACCCTCGCAATCTAAACAAATCAACCGTTTTGTTTTTGTCACTTTTTTTTCCTTCTTCTTCTATTTTTTTTTTTTTGGCCGTATTTTTAATGCTTTGCTCATCTTTGCCTAATTTACGTTTATGCATTTTTAATTGATTGCTCGTTTTTTGTTTTTGCTATTTTTTTTTTTTATTTAATCATATATTATAATTTTTTTTGTTTCGAATTTAATTATTGATAACAATAATTTGTGTCTTTTTTGAAAAAAAATAAATAAATAAATATAATAAAACGAATGGGGTTTTTTTGATTTGTTGAATATTTTTTTAAGCATCTGTTTTTGCTTTGAACCTACGTCAATATTATATTTAGTTGTTGTTATTGTTATTGTTGGCGTTATTTGCCGTTACTTATAATGTAGCTTGTGACAAAACTGAACTTGTTGTATATTTTGCGCTGCAACAACAACAACATATGTGTCTAGCTGTAGATACACTAACTAACTATATATTTATTCATCTATATACATATGTGCACATGTATGTATGTATGTAAATGTGTGTTATTTAGCCAATTGGCAATGCTAGAAAATTCCCCAATGCTTTTGGGCTTCGAACTAAGGCACTGAGGTCGTTCACAACAATAATAAAACGTGCTGATCATGCAAAAGCAACCATTTGACCGAAATTAATATGCGTTACTATTGCCAATAAGCAGCAATAACAATAACAACTTACTAGACAAACGGCCAAATTGCGCCAACAGCCAAACAACAACAAAAACAACAAGCGAAGTCACCTACGCACGTGCGGCCGTCGAACATGCGCTTTGCTTAATTTTGGTCATTTGCAAACAGATTTGATAATTTCGCGTTCGATAACCGTAGCAAGTCACATCACACACACACACACACACACACACACACACGCACCCACGCACATAACAATAATTAGCTAAAGAGTAACGAGCAACGAGCAAGCAAGGAGAGAGCGAGGCAGCAAACAAATAAAAGAAAATTAAATAAAGAAATGAAATGAAATGAAAAAAGAAACCAAACATTGCAGAAATGCGAATAATTTAAGATTTCTGCGCTCAACTTGGCAGCAACAGCAACAGCTACAGAGCTAAATATAAGCCAAAATCAAAGACAAACCATGAAGACAGTCAAATCATGTAGAAAATCAAAACCAATTTGAAAGTCGAACTGTTTCTTTTTTTATTATTGTTTGTTGATTTTTTTTTTTTATGGCTTGTTAGTTTTCACCGAAAACGCTCGCGTCTTAGGGCCGCAACGCTTCGCTTCAACGCTCGACGAACGTCGGTTCGGGCACGCCAACATGGCATTTTTGTTTATAAATATTTACATACATATTATATATTGCATATACATATTGCCGTCTTCCGATACTCATTAACGTTTGTGGTTTTTTATTTTTTATTATTATTTTAGCCAAAAGCTGGTTTCGAGCCCGATACAGCATCGCTGCGAGAGAAAGTTATATTGAATCCAGCTGAAAAATGGCGCATCTTGAAGAATATCTCAATTATATCGATTGCCTTCATGGTGCAATTCACGGCGTTTCAGGTAAGAGAACGACGCACGCTGCCATGTCATGTATGTCCAACTAATCATGTCCTTTGTATGATTAGGGCACCGCCAATTTACAGTCCTCGATCAATGCCGAGGACGGTCTGGGCACAGTTTCGTTGAGCGCCATCTATGCGGCGCTTGTTGTATCTTGTATTTTTCTGCCGACATTGATTATACGCAAATTGACCGTTAAATGGACGCTCGTCTTCAGCATGCTCTGCTATGTGCCGTACATTGCCTTCCAGCTGTTTCCGCGCTTCTATACGCTCGTACCAGCCGGCATACTAGTCGGTATGGGCGCAGCGCCTATGTGGGCCTCGCAGGCAACTTATCTCACCCAAGTGGGTCAAGTGTATGCCAAGATATCGGAACAAGCTGTTGATGCGATTATTGTACGATTCTTTGGCTTCTTCTTCCTGGCCTGGCAATCCGCTGAGCTCTGGGGCAATCTGATCTCTAGTTTGGGTAAGTTCGCTACTACAACATCTAATCTGAACTCAAATAATAATATCTATACATTCTTTGTGCAGTGCTCTCTAGCGGCGCACATGGCAGCGGCACCAGCAGCGCCAATTCGACCATTACCGCTGAGGATCTTCAATATTGTGGCGCTAACTTCTGCACAACGGGCGCCAGCGGTCACGGTAATCTGGAACGTCCGCCAGATCATGAAATTTTTGAAATCACAATGATCTATTTGTCGTGTATTGTTGCCGCCGTTTGCATTATTGCCTTCTTCCTTGATCCGCTCAAGCGTTATGGTGAGAAACGTAAGGGTTCCAATTCCGCAGCCGAGCTATCCGGTCTGCAGCTGCTCTCCGCCACCTTCCGCCAGATGAAGAAACCCAATCTGCAATTGCTCATACCGATCACGGTCTTCATTGGCATGGAACAGGCCTTCATTGGTGCTGATTTCACGCAAGCTTATGTCTCATGCGCGCTCGGCATCCATCAGATCGGCTTTGTCATGATCTGCTTCGGCGTTGTGAATGCTCTCTGCTCGATTGTCTTCGGTTCGGTAATGAAGTACATTGGCCGCACACCGATCATTGTGCTCGGCGCCGTTGTACACTTTACGCTCATCACTGTCGAGCTCTTCTGGCGTCCCAATCCCGATAATCCAATCATCTTCTATGCCATGTCCGGCCTGTGGGGCGTCGGCGACGCTGTCTGGCAGACACAGATCAACGGTCTGTACGGTCTACTCTTCAGACGCAACAAGGAGGCTGCCTTCTCCAATTATCGTCTCTGGGAATCGGCTGGTTTCGTCATTGCCTACGCCTATGCCACGACACTGTGCACGCGCATGAAGCTTTACATTCTGTTGGCTGTGCTGACGCTCGGCTGCATTGGCTATGTCATTGTTGAGATTCTATACAGAAAGAAGGTAAGTTGAGCAAATATTATTTATTTGTTTAAATTATTTATTAATTATTTTGATTTTTTTTTCGTTAAAATAGCAACGCAAGGTCAAGAAACAAGAGAAATTGGAGGCCGCCGAGAAGGAAAAGGAAGCTGCGGCCGCAGCAGCTGCCGCCGCCGCTATCGAAGCTAATGCCGCTGGTGGCGTTGAGGAGACCGACGATGAACTCGATGATCTCGAAGAAGATATTGTAGTCACACACCTGTAAGACGATCAGCAAAAACAAAAACAAAAAAAAAAAAAAGAACGGACGATTCGAAGTCGGCGCCCAGCAGTTCTCGTTGTGTCAATTGTCCACTTTTCGATAGTCTTTTCGGCGCATGCCGCGCTTTAAAAGCTATTTTCTGTTACCACACTGTTACCACAATGTTACCTCAATGTTACCTCCCGTTAGTTCAGGGTCTCTCAATTTCTCTCTTTAGCCCTGTTAAAATTCTGTTGCTCTCTCAAAAACTCGAGAGTGCATGTAATTTATTATTCCATATTTTTGGGCTGCGCTTAAAATTGATTATTTTTCAACAACAAAACTCATTCATTCATAAATAAATTATTTGAAATTATTTTGAAAATGGCTTAAAATAGATAAAGGATATCTCTTAAAAATGACTTCGTTGATTAAAATGTATCAGCGCAGTTATTTCTAAAGGAGATTTGAAGACTAATATTTGAACCAGACAGAGTTAAGCATAAAGGCACCAGTTTGATCAAAACAATTTCAAATAAATAAAATTTATCAAATATCAAATGTTTCTATGTCGCCGCTGGGGTTCGAACCTTATACCTTCGGTTTCATAGTCCAACACACTAAACTCAGAGCTACAGCAGGCGACATAGAAACATTTGATATTTAATAGATTTTATTTATTTGAAATATTTTTTCAGACCGGACCTCTTATGCATAACCTCTGTCTGGTTCAAATACTAGACCTAAATTCACTAGTTGAAAACTAGTTTCCAAATAACGAAAATGGGTCAATCCGACTTTTTGTTTTTTAAACTGGTGTTTTAAAGCGCTATCTTTGACTAGTTCTTGTACTGATTTCGAATTCGACAGTTGGGTACTAGTTTGCTAATAGAAGTAAACTATCGAAAAGGAGACAATTGACAAAACAAGAACTGCTGGGCAATTAATAATTTAGATCGGAGTTGATGAGCATGAATTACAGCAACCAAGAAAGACATAAGCAAAAACAAAAAACGCAATGAACGATATTTTTTTCGTTCGAATTATACACAAACACATATACACGACACGCTACAGATACACACAAGCTCACACACACACACACACACACACAAACACGCACATAAATAAACAAATGCGCGCAAAGGCATTTAAAATTACTTAGTAATTGAACCTTTTTAAAAGATACAATACATTCATGTAGCATACAACAAAAATAAGCTTTCCATTAGATTCAGCAATATGCTCTTTTGTAAATAGATTATTGTAAAAAAGTAATAAAAGACAAAGACGATGAAGTAGAAGAAGAAGAAGATGAATTAGGTGAACGTGTTGCTCTTGTGTGCACTAATATAAGTTTGTGTGGGAGCGTGTGTGTGAGTGTGTGAGTTGGTGTGTGTGTGTGCAAATACATATATGTTAGTGTGTGCATGTGTATATGTTTAATTTGCACAAACTTTGCGTTTATAAAATTGTTTGTTAGAATTATTGAAACAATTAATTCATCTGAAAAAACGTGATAAAATATCAACACAAGCATACGCACACATACATATGCACAAACACACACACACATATGTATACTATGCATACATACATACATACATATATGTATAGAAAAACAAAAATCCAACAATCGTTCCAATCAAAGTCACAAAATCTTAGAACAAGAAACAACAACAAATCAAAGTAGTCAGATTAACAATTAATAAAAACAATTAACTTAAACAATTAAATGGTAAATGATAAAAACAATAATAATACGTAGAGTGAAAAAATGTATATGTGCAACATGATAATTAATAATTATAATCCTTTTTTTTTTTTCTTTTTCTTTTTCGGCAAACAAAAGCCGAAAAAACTAAAAAAAAAAAAAAAACGCCGCGTCGAATTATTTTCCAGCAAAAGAGGTGTAAAAACAAAAATAAAATGAAGAAGAAGTGTAGTTGAAGTTAAACGCAAACAAACAAAAAAAAAAAAGCAAAAAAAAAAAATTCTTAACTAAATTTTATTTAAGTATATTATTTTTTTGCTCAGTATTATGTTTTAAATTTTTAAGCGAGTTATTGTTTCCTGTTTATTACTTTTACTCACAAATTCAAGCGAAAAAATCGTAAAAAAAAAACAAAAAAAAAAATATTAACAAAACAAACAAAAAAAAAAAAAACAAGTTATACAAAAAGCAAATTGTTTTTTAACAATTACGAAACGAAATTGCAAACAAAAACACTGCAAAAAAATCCCTTGAAAAAACAAAATTGTTCACATTTTTGCTGCAGAAGCAATGAGAAAATATTACATACATATATAAAAACAAAAACAAAAGATAAAAACGCGAAAATAATAATTATAAAATTTTTGAAATATTGCATTATAATGTTTTATTTCGTTTTATTTAAATGTTTACTTAATTAGTTCATAAAGAATTGTTTTTTTTTTCCTTTTTTTTTCTTAGCAAATTAAGTAGTTCATTATATGAAAATATACATACATAAAAATAAATACATAAAATATATTATTATTATTATTTTTGTTGTGATCGAAATTAATTTTACGTTATAAAACAAAAACAAAAAAATCAATAAATAAAATTACAAAAAAAAAAAACAAAAACAAAGAATATATTATTTTGCCAATGTGCGTTATTTAAATATATAACAAAAAAAAAAAAATTAATTAAATAAATGAACAGCAACAAAAAAAAAAAATAATAATCTTTGCTGTTTTTCATTATTTTATTGTATAAATTTAAAAATTAGCCTAAAGTGTATTTTTCTGTCTACAGTAAATGAAATAAATAAAATTTATGTTCAAATTAGTTGAAATTGTTTTTGTCTTTGGACGATTGAGCGCTGTGCTGCGACATAATGCTGGACGGTTGATCGGGCGGTTGAATGAGGGAATGAAGTGACTTGTAGTTACATGGAACAGTTGGGTATGTGAGCGAGAGAGTGATAGTTCATGCACATGTCGCAACGTTAATTGAAATCGAATTAATTCATGCATTACTTAAGGGGAAAAAAAAATTGGAATTAACTAATTATTCTTTGATGAGGACTGGATGTCAAGGCTTGCATCTACAAAACGATTGCATCGTCGTCATTGTATTGTTTGTTTTTGCGACGCCGACTCGATTTGATCTTGCTGAGCACGCTGTACGCCTGCTGGATCTCTATGAAGCGCTGATGTGCCTGCTCGCGCCGCTTCTCGTCCTTCACCTTGTCCGGATGGAATTCCTTGGAGAGTTTACGATATGCAGACGTTATCTCGGACTGTGACGCTGTCGCACTAATGCCGAGCACCTTGTAGGCATTGCGCTCGCCATCCACGTCCATGCTTTCGAATATCTCCTTCCATGTTTCGTACCAGCCATGATGCTGCGCATAGTTGTAGGTATCTTTAAGCGCCTGTGTCAAATCGGTCCACCAGGCTGAAGCCAGGAAATTATGCAATGCCTCGTGTATGGGCACCTCACCGCCCTCCTCGTCCGAAATTGTGCCATTGAAGTAGAGGAAACAGCCCCAGAGCGCAAAGTAAACACAGAGCGCACTTGTGAAGCGTATTGAACGCACGGCAACGCCGCGACGCACTGGTGGCGTACGTAGCCATTCCTTTGAGAACGCATCAAAGGCCAAAGCAGAGCCGAGTGCTGTCAGCAAGAGCGTATAGGTTTCGTCATAGATGAAAAAGCGTACGGGATAGGAAGCCATTGCCGCAAGTAGACAATGCCACAAAACGCCACGCTCACGGCCAATGTTGCCCACCGTCCAGACGCCGAGCGCCGTTAAGATCGGTATACACCAGTGCAGGAACGACCAATCGATGCCACCGAAAATCGTCTGTGGTATGGCCATCGAGAACAATTGACCAAACAGATAACCAATCAGCACTTGGCCCATGAAGCGTTTAGCCGAATATGGCGGCTTACGATTGGCCTGCAAACGCTCGACAAAAGTCTTGACGAAACGTGGATCCTCGTTGGCATCGCGTACATATTCGGGTATCAAGAAGATTTCACCCAACCAGCCCAGACCGAAGTAGCCGCCCAGCGTGCACCACCAAATGAACGCATGCCGATCGCGATGCAAGTAAAGGTGATGCAAGCCAAAGATGCCACCCACCGCCCACAATATGTAGGCCAACAGCACAGATTTCTGCGGGGGAAGTACATTTGCCTCTGGCCTTCGCTTCATTACACCATTCGTGGTTTTCGCGTCTTTCGCTATCGTCTGTTTAGTGCCCATTCTGTGCTCTCTATTCCCGTCCTGTGTTATTCACTCTGAAGCTTCTGGAATTCAAATGCACTAATTTTCTACACTTTAGTTGCTATCGTATTTCTTTTGTTGTTTTCGTTCTTGACGTCTTCACTACTGAGCTTGTAAACGTGATTTAAATTAAGCTGCGCCCAATAAAAACTGGAATCGTGGTGTTTATGAAACTTGACAACTACAAAAACTTTCTCTTTTTTCACAAATTCTCTGCACGCAACAACGACGACGACTTGTTCAAATCTCATTGGTTCTTAACGGCTTTACTTAAATGCACAAATACAAAAACAACCAATTGCACACAACAACAATCTTCTAACTTGAAATCTTTGGAATAATTTACAGATTTGTATTAAAAACAAAACAAAATATTCTAATTTACTTTTCAGAGTCTTTCTTTAAGTTTTTCTTGTAAAAAGTGCACTTGTTGATCTTGTCACTGATTTTCACCACACCCGGCCAAGTGCGTGTTTAAGCCAAGATTGAACGCACTCTTTCAAATGTAAAAGAGGCTAAAAGCAACAACAGAATCAATCCGTACGTTGCGTACGTTTCATACGTCCGAAGCAATTTCGAAACAGGTTAATGATAAGAAGAAGAACGCTATACTTTCGTATCGTTTCACTCTTGGCTACGTGATGAAAGGTGTGGTGAAATGCTTTCCCCATTAGAATATTGTATTTTGCAGCACAGAGCACTGTTTAAATAACAAATGAGCTTTTGAGCACTGGCCACTATATGAATTTGATGAGACTTTTTACTTTTCATAACATAAGTCACAACGAAACTCGATGGCACTTGCGGCACTCTGCCGCTAAAATTTACTTAATTTGATTTCTACAAAAGAAAAATTAATTTGTAACAAAAAAACATTAAAAATTTTAAATTCTGATTTTTCGCACCGCGTATGATTCAATGTATCGCTGGGAAACATCGGAGCTTTCAATATTGAAAACAACACTTTAAATTTAAAGTATTTTATTATTTATTACTTTTTTCTTTTTGTTAAATTCTACATTAATGGCTTACAAAAAAATCAGTTATACATAATTTGACACCGTAAATGTACATAATTACTTTGTGTACAAGTGATAAACGCATTTGCATATAGCAAATGAGGGGAGGCTCGGTCGGCTGCGTGACTTTAAGCGTCAATTACAAATCGAGTAAAACCGAGTGAAAATCTCTGACAATAATACTTATTTGTTAATTAATACTATGACAAAATGATCGGGAGCTTGTTAGGAAGAATTGGGACAGCTATGAATGCTCCTAAATGATCCTATGGCATGCTTGCTTGAGATAAGCTAAATCGTTTTTGTAAATTCTTAACTTATTAAAAAACACACATAAAATAAAAAAAAAACAAATAAATAAAAAATGCACAGTTAAATTATTGTACATTAAGTACGGCATATAAAATAATGCTTTCAAAATAAACTTTCGCAGCGGTTTGCTGTTGAGTATAGTTGAGCCAGCTCAGCTCAGTCTGCCGCCAAGTGAAGATGGCGATGCTTTGAAGATCAATTAGTTGTTCTTCTTTTTCGGTTTCTTAGGATTACGAGAGCGTGACTTAGCCTTGCAGAGGGGACAAATGGGCGCATTGCGATGAATTTGCTGATGGCACGAGAGACAGGATTTCATTGGCGGCGGTTGTTGACGCAGATTAACATTAAAGTCGGACCGGAAGGAGGGATGATGACCCATGCCAATCGAAGGTGTTTGCTGCAGTCGATTTGTCGGTGGTGGCGGTGGCGGAGGTGCTGAAAAATCACCCTTTCCTAAGCGAACCGCCGCTGCAGATGGGCCACCACTACCAGTGCCCGGTGGCGCAGGCGGCATAAAGGCATGCCCGCCCGTTGGACCAGCTCCACCACCGGGACCTGGTGCCCCGCCGCCACCACCTGCATTAGGCGGCAACGCTGTGACAGTAGCCTCCGGCATGAGCGGATGACGCGGATGTGGACGGGCCAATGATGCTGGCTGCGATGCAGCCGCTGCGGCGGCAGCTGCTGCCGCGGCCGACTGTGCAGCGATCTTAATGAAATTCGTTTGGAAACGATCCTTCGATATGGGGCTGCCTTCCTCTTCATGTAAATCACGCAAGGGACTTAAACCTAAATAGTCGCGACGCATGTGGTCGATTTGATATTTGAGTGCCAAATATTCTTCATATATGCGATTAGCCATGTCCACTGAACGCGTCTGATTTTCCTTTGTCTGCTTTATAATGTTTTCCATATCATTAATGTCCGCGTGTATCTGACGCAGCTCCTCAACATGCGACATTTTCTCTTCGAGCAGATGCTCCATTTCCTTACGATACTCATCCAGACACTTTTCCTCATCATCGCTCAACTTAACTTCCTTGATTATGCGTACCTTTAGTTTTTCCAATGCCAACGTTTTGTCGCGTATGTCCTTTATTGCCTCTAATTTGGCGTAATAATGCCGCTCGTTGGAGCTTGAAATCTCGCTGGTGGCCATTTTCTCGTCGTCTGTTCAATCGAGATACTTTTTGTTTGCACAAGTAATTTTTGTTATTCGTATTTAACTT
The DNA here is from genome assembly GCA_034638295.1 of Phortica okadai. Classification (NCBI taxonomy): domain Eukaryota; kingdom Metazoa; phylum Arthropoda; class Insecta; order Diptera; family Drosophilidae; genus Phortica; species Phortica okadai. The sequence goes on along the minus strand of CM067848.1, from coordinate 45,270,039 downwards.
CTTTCACACAATCATTTACTATTGCACTTCAGTATTTATATTTTATTTATAAATATGCCAACGACGTGTTTTATCTATTTTTTTGTTTTCTTCAATTTATTTGTGATAATCTTTTTCTTTATTTTTTTTTTTTCTGTTAAAAAGATGCAGCAAGATGCTTTTGTATGTACTGTTTGCTTCCCTATGCGTCTAAGCCACCCACACACACGAGTGCTGCCACTTCTTTAACTATTTACGAGGGCTGGAAATTTGTCGGCAAAGTTTCAGTCGTCGTAGTGCAGCCAAAAAATTTCTAAGTTGCCAACTGCTCAATAAACGCAGTTGCTGTGCTTTGTGTTTTCGTTTTACAGCACTTATCCAATCGTGTGCTTCTTCTTTATTGAATTTTGCGAAGGGAACAGCTGTAACTTACTCACAAAAAATTATTCTAGAAAAAACGGCATTTTCGTCTCAGCTTTTGTTATCAGAAAAAAATAAATAAATTAAATAAGAGAATATGAGTGCTCCATTAAATCACGAGGACTTGCAAAAGTTAAAGGGATTCGTTGACTTTGTCGGCACAAATCCAACAATTCTCAATTTGCCGCAATTAGACTTTGTGAAAAAGTTTATTGAAAAGTTTGGTGGACAAGTACCGGCCGGGGAATTTAATATGCCGAAAGCAGGCGGGTAAGTACTATAGGTTTTATCTAAGTTTTATACAGCCACAACGCAATTGTGTCAATAAAACGTTTACAGCAAATGCCCATTCGGTGGCGACGCAAAGCCGGAAACCGCTAAGCCGGCCGCTCCGCAATCTGAAGAAGAAGAGGAGGCATCAATTGAAATTGAGAGTGAATCAGAGCCAGAATCTGATGTGGAATTGGATATGGAAGGTAAATGCAAAAAATTATTGAATTTTTCGACCAACATTTATAATAAAATTGCATATTTTTTTCATTGATTTTTTTTTCAGGCGTCATTAAGCCCGATGAAGTTGGCGTTCAGCCAATGGGTGACCCGGAAAAGATACCAACCGAAGAGGAAATCGATGAGGCTAGCGATCTTCGTGCACAAGCTGCTGCAGCCTATAGCGAACAAAAGTTCGATGAGGCCATTACTCTCTATACAAAGGCAATTGAAATGAATCCGGGCAATGCCCTCTTTCATGCCAAGCGTGGCCAAGCTTTTCTAAAGCTTAAGAAACCGAACGCTTGTATACGCGATTGTGATAAGGCATTAGAATTGAATTGCGATTCGGCTGCTGCTTATAAATTCCGTGGACGTGCACATCGTTTGCTTGGCAACTGGGAATTGTCGGCTAAAGACTTACGCCAGGCATGCAAACTCGATTTTGATGAAGAGACTGATGAATGGCTCCGTGAAGTCACACCGAATGCAAAGAAAATCGAACAGCATCGCATCAAACAAGAACGTCGCGATGCTGAGCGCAAGATCAAGGAGCGCGAGCGGGCTGCACGCAAGGCACGCCAGGCACGTACTAATGCTGAAAATAAACCGAGTACTGGCGCTGGTGCTGGTGGCGCTTTTCCAGGCGGCTTTCCGGGTGCAGCTGATGCGGGTGGTTTTCCATTTGGTGGTATGCCTGGCGGCCTTAACATGGGTGATATGCTCTCGAAAATGCGTGATCCTGAGGTGGCTGCTGCCGTACAAGATATACTCACCAATCCAAACAATATTTACAAATACGCTTCAAATCCGAAAATTTCGGAGTTGCTGAAGGGTTTCTTACCCAATGGTTTCCCCGGTGCTGAGGATGCTGCCGCTGCTGGTGAAAAAACTGATGGCGCTAAAGATAATGCCAGCCGTGACGGCGATGCTGCTGCTCCAACAGCTGAAAAGGGCGATGCTAAGAAGAAGGCTGACTTTGTGGATGATGGTCTCGATTAGGTTAAACAATGAACACACATTAATCAACAATAATACAAACAACAATGAATATAAATTGAAAACTAACACTTCCCCTTAACACGCAAACCACTAATAATCAACTCTACCCTGCGGTGTAACTCCAAGGCCGAGCGCAATACTTGGTCGCAATGCCGAAACCAAACCTACACGAAAGCAATTCGCAATTACTTCAAATAGTTTAACTAAAACTGATTGCGAATCGTTTCACATATATTGGATTATAACACTTAACTTAGTTTTCGCCATTAATTATTAATATACGTATATTATATATGTCTTATTTTTCTATATTTCTTTTTTTTTTTCGTAAATTTACTTATAAAAATCTTCGATTAATTTCGGCTAATGCGTTTAACTGAAACGAAAAGATTGATTGCGTATTACAAACAATTTATGAGCTGTACGGCCATAAATCTGTTGTTAAAAAAAAGAAAAAACACGATTGTAAAATTATTTTGTAAAACAAAATTGTACTGAGTAGGATTTGAATAAAAGAAACATACTGAATTTGCCTTGCCTCATTTTGCTGCGTACTTTTAAGTGATTACACAAAAGGTCCAAACGAACCCTGCCCTGAAAATGCTCAACCGCTTTCGAGCAGGCACGAGGCAACGCCAACTCATGCAGTAAACAATAATGATCTTAAAACCAAACAAAAAACACACACTCGAATGCATTTAAAGAATGCCTTAAAACAGTAAGAGAAATTTTATTTTGCATATGAAAAGCAAGGCAAACATTTCAATTGACTTTGATTTGATTTAATTGGCGACGCAACGACTTAAAAATGCTTCGTAGGCGATAATGTTTATACAAAGAACATTTGTAAATTGAAACTCATGTTTAAAATGTCATAGACCCAATTATTAATCGTATCGTACAAAGCGAACAAACAAAAGCGAAAATCTTACAAAATGACTTTCGTTAAAAAAGATTGCATTTTCAATGCTGTTGTTGTCATATTTGCGTCTATTTTTGGTTTATTGGCACAACGAGTGTATCGCGAGACATGCCGCGTATGATTAATCCTGCTTAAACAGTAAATAAGCAATAATAAATATTACTCATACGCCTGCGGCTAAATATTTTGCATTGCAATTAAAATTCTAAAAGAGTAAAGTCAAAACGAACTTGGCTGCAAGCAACTCTTTCAATAATTATCTAAATAAAATAAATTAATTCTACAAATTAACTTTAAGCAAATGTGTGTATGTGTGTGTGTGTGTGTGTGAGCGAATGAGTGCATCATTGTAAAAACTCAAACGTCTAGAACTACTCATGTGCTCTTTTTTCATTCTAAAGAGTTTTTTTTTGTGAAAGCCAGACGAAATCGTTTAGCTAAAATACGTGAGTCATGCACATATTGATAAGATATCAAAACGAATAAAAATAAAAACAAAACAACAAAAACATCGCATACCAAATCGCAGAGGCAGTAGAAAAACAATACGAACAAAGCAAATAGCAAAATCACACCTATGCACGCACGCACAATTGCAACTCTACACTTTACGAGTGTAGTAGAGAGAGAGTGAGTGAGAAAGCGCATGTAGCAGTGTCAGCAATGAGTGTCATTGGCGTTTGTGATGGCATCGTAGTTGTAGCCTCATGACGTCATACTTCACTGATTGCTGCTTTTCTGGTTATTGCGACTCTCCCACTTGTTGTTGTTGTTGTTGTTGCTGTGGTTTGTTTTTGTTTTGCGATTGTTGTTGCTGGCGTTCCAAGACCGACACGACGCGTCGGAACACAGCAAGTCGAACGCAAAGTTTTTTGAAAACATTTTCAGTTACGTTTTTAACGTTCCCGTGAAAAGTCGCATTAAGTAAAGTTGATTCTTTTCATTTTCGAAATTCCAAACGCCAAAACACAAATTCATTTTATTGTTTTTCACAAAAAGTAAGAAAGCTCATAATAATTTACTTATGTATTTGTAGACATTTGAATGTTCAAAATTACACATCGTCAACAAAAGAAAATTGGTATCTTGCTAAAATTGGCAGCGACATTTTGAGGATTGCTTTTAATTTTCATTTAAATTTTTTTTTTTTTATTTTTTCTATTTCGGTTTTTTTATGCATTTTGTTTTTGGTTTTGAAAAAAATTTGTATTTTTTTTTTTCGTTTTTGGAAAACACTTGCAATGATTTTCGAAAGTGTTTCCGCGTGCTTGAATCTTTATTTGACCGTTAAACGATACGTGTTCGTTCGTGTGCTTTCATTATTTCAAATGGCAGCCGAATTATTCTACAGGCAGAATGGGGCGTGGTTTAACCCTAAATATTACAATAAAATGTTGAAAAATTTTTGAAAACAACGATTTGATGTGTCGTCGGCGCGAAACTTTTCTACATGTGTATGTGTGTGTGTGTGTGTATCTTGTATCTGTAGTTTGCAAACAAGCAACAAACTGTGAAAAAAAAAGCACAAGCCATCATGTAGTAATAATTTCGTAAATTTGTTTTGCCATAAAGTATTTTAGTCAAAAATTCATACAAAATCCAAATAAATGTACGTATTTGCACATGTATGTTTGTATGTGTGTATATTTGTTGATGATCTCATACCAATTTCAATGCAAACGGCGTCGTTCTCGATTTCTCGACATTTGTTGTAGTATTATTTTTTTTTTTAGTTTAAATATACACAAATATATGTATTATTTATATACATATATGTATATAGAAAAATATATGTATTTATTTATTTGTTTGGAGTTTGTCTATGACCATAAACACATTACGGATAAACAATTACATACATTATATATGTAGATACTTGTAATTAGTACAAGGCCAAGAAGTATTGCAAACTGAACCAGATCTTTTATTTCTCGTTTGTTTATTGTTTTAAAATATAGCATTCCAAGTAATATGACCCATATTTAACAAAAGGAATTTTTTCGTTAAGCTCTGTTTACATTAGAGATTTTTTGTGTAGATATCTCAACAAAAAGTGTAGATAAATTACGTTTTGTGTTTACACTGAACTGAAAATCTACGAAAGTTTTCTTTCGAGTAGATAAATTTGGAAAATATCTACATTGCTATCTACAAGGTGTTTACACTGACTACACTTTCGAGCAGAATGTAGATAATGATAGAGGGCGCTACCGTTTCGCTTTTGACATACTGATTTTTGACATTAAAAAATTATTCCCAAAAATAAATTAACAAAAAAATTAGAAAAGTTGGAAATGCGCCAGAAACAATATGCATCATCAAAATCGATTGTGGAAGAAACCATAGATCGCAAAAATAAATGCTAGGAATGCTGAGAACGTTGGATTTTACCAGCAGTTATTGAAGGAGTTGAAGGAAGGAGTCGCAGCTATGTGCCAACATTTTGTGAAGAATGGCATTGTCAAATTATTGATATTATTGAGTATGGGTACACCGTACATTCAAAAACAGTACACTCGCATCCGTCATTTGATATAATAATATTCATATAATATCTATATATACGCATAATCGCATTTCCCACGCATTTTTTTTTGGTGAAGGCGCCATTTTACTCTTTGTTTTTGTTCTTCCTTTGATTCTTATTCCCAAATTGGGACGAATTTTCTGGAAGTGTCAAACGTGACATATGAATCATTGATATATTTTTATGTGAAAATATCAATGTAGAGAAAAAAATTTGTTCTGTTGCTTAACAAACTTGTAGACACAAATCGAGGCTGTTTTATCTACTCTGAAAGTTGTTTACACACACTACTCATTGTGTAGATTTAAATTTGTTGTAGAGACTGTGTAGATAAATCTACAGGGTGTTTACACTTGTAGACTTGAGATTTTTGTCTAAATCTACACAAAAAATCTCTAGTGTAAACAGAGCTTAAAGATTAATAATTTCTGCTTCCATTTTGAGAATCATAAAATTCTAATGAATTTAGAAGCATAGCAGGAAAAGAAATTTGGAATAACAGTAAAACGTTATCGGTTTGGGTTCGTTTTCATTTGTAGAACAGTCAGAAATACATATAAGAAATGTTGTTGTTGTCATCTGTCAATAAGTCGCGCACGTTTTTTTTTTTTTTTTGCGTTGAAAATCATTGAAATGCAATCTGTTGAACATGTACGCAACGCTATCAGCTAATTGCTTAACAAACATGTTATTTCAATTGACTAAGTAACTGAATGCTGGCTCAGTGATTGCAACGCGTTTGATTTCCGTTTGAAACGCTCAAACTTTGCGCTAAAATGATATCATCGGCAAAGCGTCGACGTCACCGACGCCTATGATGGCATATCCATGCTGGAACCCTTTTGACTTTGTTTTTGTTGTTTTGTTTCTATGGTTGAGCACAAACCGATTTGACGATCTGTTTTAAATTTAAATATAATAAAAACAACAATGCTTTTGAGCATAAAAAACAAATTAGCTTTAATGATATGCTAAGCGGAAATCAAGCCCAACAACATAAATAATTTCTAAAAGAATGAAACATAAAAAAAAAAAAAATGCTTTAGAACCCGGTTAAGCAACAAGTATGCTAACCAACGCCTTAACACACGCTTATTCATGTCTGTGTGTGTGTGTGTGTATGTTTGGGAGTTAGAAAACAAAAACAACAACCAAAAAAAAAAAAAAGCGTTTTGAGCTGAAATCGAAATCGCGCATTTTGTCAGTTCGTCGGCTGCCACAACGTTGGTGGCGTCAGCACTTGGCTAATGTTTACTATGCGCGCCACACGCAGCATGCCCCCGCAACAACAACAACAACAACTAATCAGAGCGCACACATGCATGAGCGAGAGAGAGGAAATGTTGAAGCGTGAGTAATCAGATAGAGAGAGAGAGAGAGAGAGTTTGGGTGTATAAGAGCAGATGTGATAAAGCAGATGGCAATGCTAAAAAAAACAGGTCAGGGTACACACTTATATGGGCGAAAGGCAAGTAACGGGCGTGAATTGACACCGCCATGGCCGTTACGACTGCGGCTGCGGCTGCGGCAGCGGCGGCGGCGGCGGCAGCTACCAACACAAGCAGCATATCAACTCAAGCTGCCTCGGCGATGATGCTATTGTTGTTGTTGTTGTTGTGGTTCCTCTTAACAGTATTGACTAATCTAAAGCCATTCGGGCAGGCAGGCAGGCAATCATTTTAAGATTGCGTCATCGTTTGCAATTCTCAACATTTCCTCAATGTTTCTGTGCCTTAAACATTAAATAAGCGTGTTATTGAATAGTTTGATTGACTGATTGATGTAATGATGACAGAGAAGATTCTTACTTGCCTTGGCGTTCGCTGAAAACTTTCGATTTCAATTTTTGCGTTTCGCTTTCAATAACACAAACAACAAACGTCAACAGAATATTAAACTATGTATACGATAATAGTTTATACATGACGTAATTACTTAAAATTCATAATACACATGTTTATATGTATCTACAAACATTCATAGATACATACATACATATGTCTGTAAGTAGTAAGATACAATACAATACAGCATGAAACGACCTGATGACTGACTATAGCCGCAAGAGCGAAGAACTTTTAGATCGATCTACAAACAGATATACATAAATATACGTATATATATATACAATCATGTACACATTTTGTGTATATATGTTTATAGAGAGATGTTCTTTTTCAGTTAATATATATGTATGCCGATTTTCAATATCGCGTATTTTAACACACACATATACATATACATATGTATGTATAGCAAGGCTAAGAATCGGCTATGAGTATAGACATACACTGTTTGTATGTACATATGTATATAGATATACTTAAACAAATTTTAAGATTATTTTAGATGAATAACAATTTAATTTTTAGCAAAATGATTAAAATAACAAATCATTATACTTATTTCTGTACGACTCATTACAGCTTAAACGAAATCTCAAAAACCTCAAAACGTCCTTAGGGTGAATACTCTACGCCATATCACCAAAGAATTTAAAACCACCGCAAGCACCAACAAAACAAAACCAACAAAATGTCTCACTCCGTTACCATTACCAGAACCACAACTAGCACCACCAACACTTCTTATATTGTGTTGAATACGGGTTACCTCAAATCATTTCCCGGTATTTTGAAACTCTTCGAACTGGTGAGCTCTAACAAAAGATGCAAATTAATTTCCACTCTAGTCTAATATTTACAAAAATTTCTAATAATTAGCTGATAGGCGCTGCCGTTGTCGGTTTAATGGCTTATAATTATAAATCATACAGTCATTACTACTCAGGCAATCAGGATCTATTCCACTTCCTTATGGCAACGACATTCATGATAGGCACATTTTGTTTACTGCTCTCGTGTTTAACGTCGCTCAGCACCGGCGGCATCATCGCCAAAACGATCTATGTGAGTACATACAGATATACTTGTTTTTTAATCCTTCCTAACTTTGTATATTTCTTTTTCATGTTTGCGTACACATCTGTGCATCTCTTTCTCTTTCACGGACATAAAACACTTTCAAAAGGAATTGATCTATCACTCCATTGCCGCCATTCTAATACTCGTCTCATCCGCTTTGCTACTCATCGAACTGAGAAATCGCAAACATGACGTTTACATGGCGGCCGGCATACTAGGCTTAGTCAATGCGGTGTTGTACTTCATTAGCGCCTTCCTTGCACATCGCTCCTACCGTGGCATTTAAGCAGTCGGCCTTCAATTAAATGGCACATAATGCGTGTGTGGAATAAGGTGGAAAGCATTTTTTATTTTTTTCAAAATTTATATACATATATAAATATTTTTTTTTTTACTGAATGGCGATATTATAAATGTATTTTTATACTTACTTTTTCACATTTTACAAACCAAAAAAGGAAGTGCATTAACAAAGCAAAACTCTGAAAAAAAATCCGTATATCAAGAAAAGATTCACGAACGAAACTTTTCACTATATTGTCTCGTCTTGTCTCGTTTCTAAGTGTAAAATGTATTCGAATAATTGTGTAATTATTTTTTTATAGTAAATAAAAAATAAAATAAAAAACAAAATCTGTTTCAATATTGAAAGACTTTTAAAGTTGCAATTGGATTGCAATCAAAGACATTTTCTGCGATTAGAAGTCTGACTTCAGAGGGTTTTCCGCTCTGCACATATAGGCAAAGCATCAACACGTGGCCTCTCAAACGATCTATTCGATCCGATCTGAATTAAATGATTCAAAGCAATAATTTCCTAAGTTTCACATTATTTATGAATGTTTATTGTTCTTTATAAAAACGAAAGAAGAAAAATTTAAAAAAACAAATTTTTGTTCTTACAGTTAACTACTCAATTTTATAATTCAACAGAAATTTATAATTAAATTTACATTTATATATTTTTTGACATAGTGTTAATAAAATTTGTAAAAGTCCTACTTAATTATAAACGACAATCATTAGCGACGCATTTACCTTTGTTCGAATAGAATTGGATTCATAAAAACTATTGTATATATCGCAAAAAGTGATATAATTAACGTAAATTGTTGAAAAAAAAAAAAGAAAGTAAAATAGTTGATAAAATTAATTAATTAAAACCTAAACAGATTTCCATAATCCTTAACAAAACTTAAACATGTAAAAACAATTCCTTTTTTTTGTTTCTTTGTATGTTATGTAGGTATGTATGCTATATATGTATGCTATGTGCACCAATGAGTGAGTTGTTCAATTGGGTGAAAACGTTTGCAATTGAGGTTAATACAAGAATATTTAAGATTAGTAATAATCAAACATGTTTGAAATTAATGCATAAAGTAAATGAATGTCTATGCATACAATACATGCAATTTGGTTGGCTTGTATTTTGTTATGTAATGTACACGTTGAACAAAAGTCAGTTGAAACTTTTTCGCTCACTTGGTCTATTAGCCAATTTATTTATATTTATAATAGTTCAACAGTAAACTTAATCGCTAACTACCATTAACGGACAACCGGCCAGTCATAGGCACACGCATCATTCACACATTCTCACACACAAGATTAAAGCTGATTTATTGACTAAACTTGACACCAATATTATTGACACGCGTCTGCATGTGCTTTAGTACATCCTCAGAGAATTCTTCGATTGTGGTGTAACGACTTTTCTGGAAGTTAAAAATGTCCGCAAGAAATGATAATAATTGCTCTCGGAAATAGTGGCAGATATCACGCATATTCTCGTTCGGCCCAAAGAAACCCCAGGCCATCAATGGCGATATTTGTTCAGATATAACATAAAAGTGTGCCATGAAGCCATTTGGGAATTTCAGCATGCGTTTCTTTGCCTTCAAAACGGACCAGACGGCAGTGGTGAGCGCCTTTATAGCATATAGAAATTATAGTTTATAGGTATTTTAATACAGATGAGCACAAAAGCAAACTTACCGTCTCCTTAAAACCGTTGGAAAGCCAACGATTTTGTACAACGGCTGTGACACTGGCAGGTGGCGCATCAAGATCACGAAAAGAATCGAGTATTATAAAGTCTAGACATATATCATAAAAAGTCATTGCTTTGACATTGCGCGCCTCGAGCTCTATTTGTATGCAGGGCCAGTTGTTAGCGTCTTGCAGATAGTTGACCATATCCTCATAGCCAACGAGAAATTCTTTAGTGTCTTTATCGCCCAGACAAAGTAAATCGGTAAGTATTTGACGTCCTGCATCGCAGATCCATTGTCCAATTGCAGGATCCTACATTGAAAATGAAAACAAAAAAAATATAAATTAATTGTCCAATGGAATGTTCACAATAGTCAAAACAGACCTTGAAGAGATACTGAAATGCAAGTCGTACGCAGTGCAGTTTAGCTAGATATTCCGTGTCGGTGCCACAGTTCATAAGCTCTGATCGTATCGTCCGACATGGAACAGTATACTCATCATGATGCTTGAGAGCCATTTGGAACAGCGGATACTCGTCATAGTTTGCTTCGATAAAACCCTCGAATTCACGTAAATCAGCGACTTGATCTAACGCTGAAGCAAAGCTTTCTGCCGAATCGAAATTCGGATCAGAGGCTGTCCGACTGATAGCGCTCATTGATCTGTGTGATTGCCTGTCTTCTTCGGTAACAGCTTCTTCCAGCGCCGCCAAACCATTCTCTTCAGCCTCATCGATGGAATGTTCGTCACGGAAGAGCACCGAACGTTGATCAAGAAATAACAACTCACTTTGTTCCTGTAATGTATATGACATTTCCAGAAGATTCTGTATTTCACGACAGAATTCCGAGTCCTCAGCGGTTGTCATTAACGCTGGTATACCACCAGGCGAATAGTGCGCCGATAGTGCATCCTCCCAATAGTTAATAACCGTGTCGAGTGCTTCCATGCCCATTACGCCAAGTTGCTGTGCCGTAAGCTGTGTTGTCACACTACCAGTTGCATTTTGACCCTGTGAGCTGGGCATCAAAGCGCCAGCACCAATTGAACCCGATGCCATTGATAAACGATCGGAAAACGCAATTGTAGATCCAACAGGACTGCCTGAACGGGCAGAAGCTTTGGAACCGGCCACCGATATTAAATCATTTGGACTTCGCATACTATTACGTGTACGACGACCAGTGTACTTTCGTGGACGACGAGGAGGGCGGGGTGGTTTTCTTCGTCGTAAGTAACGCGATAACACGCCAAGCAGAGCGACACCAGCGGTAAGCGATATTACAACTACCTATAAAAAGACGCATACTATTATAATATAAATAATACAAATTTTCAGATAACTACTTTTGTTGTTGTGCTCATGCGAATGGGGAAAATGTGGCCCGCCGACCATGACGATGGCAACAATCGTTGCATACTTTCTTGAAGATAACTTTTACCACAAAAAGTTTTCCAATCTACTCAATTGTTCTTCCAAAATACTGACTTCTTTTATTAATGTGTGCGTCTTGTGCGTTGTCCCGCGATCTATAAACAATGTTTAAGGTTAGGTCAAAGGAAAATATACAAAAAAATTATATTGCCTCCCTCACCTGTTCTTACTCCCGATAATGGTTAGTGAAAGCGACCGCGTGCTTTTCAGTTAAATTGATTTTCTCTCAATTTCGCTTGTACGCGAATCCCTAATATAAGATTTGCCGCTGCATCCATAACCTTCGTGCATTATTGCTTTACGAATTGATTGTAAGTTTTTTTTAAAACTAAACAAAACAAATATTTAAAAAGTGTGTTTTTGTGTCATTAAAGTATGACACTAAAAATCAAATTTCACTTTCACTAACAGCTAAACAACAATTGCATCACCGATTTGGTCGGCCGCAGTACCCAAAAACAGAAAGCCTGACTTAGTGTTGCAAAACCATATATTCAGTGTTATTAAATCTCTCCTACATCATGAACAGCTGTTCGCGCGTGACGTCACTTGCGCGCGCCAAACAACAACAAAACAATGCAAAAAAAAAAAAAAACAACAACTTTTTTAACCGGCAAAAACCAGCACACAACATTAGAAATAGAATTGGACCAATTTGGCTGCTGTATTCTGACTCTGCTCTCGCGCATAATAATTTTTTGGCATTATTAAATATTTTGGCATTGGCACTAGTCGAAATAACTCGCTGTAGACGTGTAGATACTTAGTGCGCTTTGTTTTTGTTGTGGTTTGTTTTTCTGTTTTTTTTTTGTATTTTCGCCTTGTTGGCGCAAAAAAATGTCTGAGGATGGCAAAAGTAAGTGTGCCTTAATTAATTTAGTGCAAGAATTCGTTTCGTAATGAGTTAAAATTTTGTATTTTTCTAAACAAAGGTCCACGCACCAGAAATATTATCGAGAACCAATTATTTCGTCGACAACGCAGCCTTAAACTAGAAGCTCTACAGCGGCAACGCACACTAGAAAGTGAAGACGATGATGATACATTCGAAAAGGTGAGACGTATAAGATGCTATTGTCTACGTGGTATTCTTGATTATGACTAAACTGTACCATTTGTAGACCTATATAGTCATTATTTTCTCGGAAAAAGCCAGGCGGCGACATTGTGTAGATGTCGAAAAGATTGTACAAGAGTTTGGTATTAAGACAACGCTGGAAATAATAAGGTACAGATAAGTCATTCAATGTATACTCAAGTTGGACGTCTAATGATAGAACCTACACTTTCAGTAATACCGAAAAGTATTTGTATCTCTCAGCGACCAATGAGACGCTGTTGCGTTTGGCCGATCAAGCTGAGCTTGAGAAGATGACCATAACGGGCAGCATGCAAAAGTTCAATTTTGATAGCGTTTCTGACTACCTACTACCTGGAATGACTACACGGGATATTGTGCGTTTCTGTGAAGCGCCCGTACTCATTAAGGATGTTGTCAAGCCGGCGATAAGCTCGTATATGCGATTCAGCATCGTCGATGATTTCTTTCCACTGCATGACATCGTAAGTTTTTTAATTCTTTTTAAAAAAGCAACACACATTTATAAATAAATGATATTGCCACGGCAAACAGGAGTATCTTGACAGGTTTAGTTTCAACATTAAACGGCGTAGTCTGCCCATTGAGGAAATACGCAACTACTTCGGATCGAGCATTGGTCTCTATTTTGGTTTTATACAGTTTTACACCACTGCATTGATTTTCCCCTGCATTTTTGGCTTACTACAATATCTGTTGGAACTTAACTTGTCAATTGTATGCGGATTTTATGTTATCTGGACAACGGTAATAAAACATTTTCAATTATTTTTCAGTACAATAGTTACCTTTCTTCAAAACATCCTTTCAGACCTTTCTCGAATTGTGGAAGCGTAAATGCGCTGGTTATTCCTATCTATGGGGCACGATTGAAATGAGCAGCCTTGATAAGCCGCGTACAAAATACAAAGGCGTATTGAAACCTGATCCTATAACAGGAAAAATGACACCGTACTATCCCATGCGTTACACATACATGCAGATGTATTTAATCTCGTATCCGGTTGTATTGCTTTGTGTAATTGCCGCCGCCTACTTTGCGCTCTACCAATTTCAAATTGAAGCGGAAGTCTTGGCAGATTTCGGACCCGATTCATTGCTTTTGTATATACCCGTCATCGTTCAGTCGGTGCTAATATCGATATTCTCATGGGCATACGACAAGCTGGCGACGTTTCTCACCGAATTGGAGAACCATCGCACACGTTCACAGTACGATCGTCACCGCGTCAATAAACTGATGATATTTGAAATAGTTAACAATTTCTTTTCAATGTTCTACATCGCCTTTGTGCTGCAAGATTTGAAGCAGTTAAAATACCAATTGATGATGCAATTGCTCATCTTTCAGCTGGTGTGCATAGCACAGGAAATTGGCATACCGTTGTTGGCCGTACTCCGGCAAAAGTTTGCCAAATACATGCACCAGGAGGTGGACGAAGAAAAAATAAAGTGCATTAGCGATTTGGCGCGGTATGAACAATCGTTCTATGAATCTGGCTTGGATCAGTATCAGTCGACATATGAGGATTATCTACAAATGTGTATACAATTCGGTTATGTGGTACTATTCGCAGCAGTGGCGCCACTTGCGTCATTCGGCGCTCTCATCAACAACATTTGTGCATTACACATCGACATGTTCAAGGTGAGTTCTAACAATAATTACTTATTCTAATTTGTCTGTTTATTTTGTGTATTCTTCACAGCTTTGTAATATTTTTAAACGACCGTTTGGACGACGCGCAAAGAACATCGGCGCTTGGCAATCGGCCTTCGAGCTGCTCTCTGTGATGTCCGTGCTAAGCAACTGTGGTTTGCTTTTCCTGCAACCGAATGTCAAGTAAGTTACACTTTATAAGTTATAAATTCATAGAGTGTGCATTAAACTACAGCTAAACGAACTTTCAGAGAATTCTTCGGCAATCTACTACCAACAATACCGAATCTCTCGTTTGTGTTGTTCGAGCATTTGCTGTTAGGTCTCAAGTTTGTCATACACAAGGCCATACACGAGCGGCCACGCTGGGTGCGTATTGCGCTCTTGAAGGCGGACTATGAGTCCAGTCAGGCGTTTAAAAATATGCGGTAAGCGTTGACAGCGCCAATGGTGTAACTTTCATGCGGAAGTGGCATTAAATATCATTTCTCACTTCTATTCTACTCTTTCATTGTCTGTTTTCAGTAAGTTTAAAGCGAATAACAACAAAATGGACTGAAAACGCACGCAATCTCAAACTGAAACTGAAAATGTGCTAAATGAATACAACCGGTGCTGTCCGCATTGAAGCGGCAACAACTTTAACTGAAATACTTAATTATTTAAAATATATAGCGATATTTTATTTATTTACAAATGTACCTAACTGTGCCTTAGGATGATGCATCAATTTTTCGTCTTCTATTTCGTTTTTTTATGCAGTCAAAGATATTTGTATTTATTAAACTTAATAATAGTAATGCTGACATTAATGATAATTGATTATATATACTACTAATAAATGCTAACGAGAACCCTTAAAATGCCTGAAAGCAAGAAAAGCATCGATCCCATGCAGTATGCCCGCTGCATAGCCCATGTACTGGAAAGGCAATGCAAGGCAAACAATTAATGATAAATTATGACATCAAATTATCAAAGAATTGTGTTAGTTGTACTCACGTATGCGGCTGTCATAGCCGGATATGCCCAAAAGCCGGGTCGTATCAGAAATTGCGGATGCAGCCAAACGATGCAAGCAAAGCCCATATAACTGGCTGAACTAAAATACATGCAACAAGCGATGCTATTGAAGAGTGTCTCCTAAAAGAGCATTTAATTGTGGGACCGTTGAATTTGTCATGTCATTTATTTATATATCTTTTACTCACAAATAACGATTGTCGTATAAGACTGTAAGACTTTTCGGAAAAGCAAAAGCAAATAAGAAGAATGCCAACGGTTGTGAAGCAATGCGCTGTTGTTGTTAGAAAACCGGTCAATGCCTGACCGATGGAATCGGCCGCTGGGATGCCATAGCGTATGAGCAAGCCTTCGCAGAGTGTGGCGAGTCCCAGCTGCATGAGCTTGAGCAGGCCAGCTTTGGAGAGGAGAAAACCGAAATTGATGCAAGTTAAAACACGACAACAGCAAATTTTAATGCCATAATTTTGACTCATGCCCCGCACGCCATACGAAGCCATTCTTTATTGTATTGCAGTTTCGAGTTGTTGCACGAATGATCGACGTTTTGTGACTGCACAAGATTTCTAGACTAACTTTGTCCTGAAAATGGAAAAAGTCTATAAATAGACCAACAAACGACCCCAAGCAGCGCGCGTACATCTGGAGCGGCAATGTGTCGTCAGTGCAGAACAAAAAGACAAAAAGGATGTAAATAGGAGGATATAAATAGCACATAAACACATATATATATATATAGTGTTATAGCATGTGAGTGACAGTGTACAAACAAAGAACTTGTCATGGGCCTAGCAGGCTAAGCATAAAATTTTTTGTTTTTTTTTCTCAATATGCCAGTTTGGTATATAACATTTGTGAAACATTTCGGAACATAATTCCAAATTTCAGAATTATAATCAAATAGCAAATCAATAGAAAAAAAAAAATAGCAACACTTCTGCGGCTTAAGTGGGCAGAAAGAGAAGGTTTGAGGGCACGTGAGCTTAACACGAAAATTGTCGGTTTGTCATGTGTTTTCAGCATCTAAAAAACATGTTCAGCTCCGGAAGCGAACCCAGTACACGTCCTGCCGCCGACACTGCTGCTCAATTGCCAATGATACAAGTTGCCGGCATTCTTCAACCGCCAAACGAAGTGGCAGAGGTCGCTGCAACAAATATCGAACCAGAAGCCAACCCCGGTCCAAGTACACAAGCCGCAAATGAGCCGACAGCTGTGACAGGTTTCTCACTGTGGCAATATTTGGGCTTCAACAAAAACAAGCGTCGTAGCATGGAATCGATCTAGACCTACGATGCGTAACAAGAAAGTAAAAAAGCGAGAGAGTGCGAAGGTCAAATGCCCAAAAACAAATTATCCTTGCAGCCGAAGTGTTAATATTTCAATAAAAATAGAAAAAAAAAATGATTTAAACTTTAAAACGACAAACCAATTTAGCACAAATTGAAATACTTGTATAACAAATTAACTATTATTAAAAAAATGTCAATAAAAAAAAAAAATGGCAACAACAAGATGCGCAACAACAACAACAACTCTATCAAAGATAAAAACAAACGCAGCCGACAATCAAAAAAACAGAATCAGACTCGTTTCTAATGCGTTAATATACAAAAATAAGTAATTCTTATTATATCGTATATGTATTTTTTTGTCAAACTTTAATAGGAAACGGAAATGACTAAGTGCGCGCGAATGAGTGACGCTGCATGATGAGACGACTTCGCCGGGCGTTGGGCGGTGCGGCAAAGCGCGTGAAATATCGTCGCGATTCACCGACTTCGATTAAATTAAATTTGATTTTTTTCTTTTGTGTTGTTAGTAAACACGTTCGTGTTTTTGTTGTTATTGTCGTTGTCGTTACTTTTTTCGGGTTTGCTTTGTAATTTGACTCAATATCGTTTTTTTTTTTTTTTTACTTGTTTGCACATCACTAAAGCGCATTAACTGTAATTTGTCAGCTATCAGCAACACAACTGACCGACCGATCCGGCGTTGCACGGCATAGGCACAAAAAAAAAAAAGAAAAACAACAACAACAACGACAGCGACAGCGACAAACAGAATCATTTCCAAATTAACGTGAGCGCAACGCAGCGGCGTCGACGGCATCGACTGTGACGGCGACGGCAGCGCTGTTATTTTGACAATAAAATGATTACTGTTATTGTTGTCGTTGTTGATGCTTAACAGTTAGAGAGCAATTATCAAAAGCGTTGAAACGCTGACATGAAAGCAAACAAAAACAATAACAATGCGTTTATGACGTCAAACATAGCGGCACAATGTGTGGGTGGTTGTTGGGTTGGGTTGGGTTGGATTTGATTGGATTGGTTGACTGACTGACTGAATTAAATATTAGTTTTTTTTTGTGCACTCTCACACACACACAAACAACTGCAAATTGATGCATCGCGCTCACTTCTCAGCATTGTTGTTTTTGTTGTTGTTGTTGTTATTGTGTCTGTGCGATTGCAAATATTTTCTTGTGGCTTTCGTTCAGACTTTGTGCTTCATTATTATGTCACGACTTTTGCACATTTTTGCCGCAAATATTTGCCAACAACAACAAAATCATTGCTGTACATACATACATATGCAAACCGGCATCGACATCGGCATCAGCATCAGCATCGGCATCAGCATCGCCGGCATTTAAACGATGGGCGTGCGGTTGCATATGCTCATGCGCATGCGCAGGCAAGTGCATCCGCATTACACTGAAATTATTTGGGATTTCCATGCAATATGCAAAAAAAAAAAGAAAATCTCTTAAAGACATACACACATAAACACACAAATATTCATATACAAAACAAGAGCACGTGAAAACTTGATTCCAGAAACATTGTAATGTATTGAATAATAATCAAGTAATTTTTAATCTAAAAGACATGTTTTACAATCGGATTAATACAGATTTTATCTTTAAGTTAAACAAACACACAAAAACAAAAAAAAAAAAAACCCCACACAAACCAACAACAACAAACAAAACCGTTCAATTAAATGAGACTGATACAGTTTCAAAAACTGGACTGAATATTTATTCAAATTCTCTTCTTATATGCAATAAAATATAAAAGATATTAAAAAATTCAGAATTTTAAAAATATTAAAATTATCGATGACTTGCACTCGGTCAAATGTTTATTGTGTCAGAGATTTTGTAGATAAGAACTTTCTTTCGTAAGAATAAAAAGTATTGCAGCTCACCAGCTATAATGATGTAATGATTTCCTATGAAATATAAACTGGTTAAAAATCCAATAGGCCGCAGACACAATTATTATATAAGATTTGCTGGCTGCCTTGCTCAACCCGTCGTTCAGGGGTGCGATGGCAATTGAGCAGACGGGCGTGTGAGCGAGCGATAAAATTATGCATAAATTAAGCGAAAAACCATTTAACGCTTGAGGAAAAATCGACAACAGATCACTTGATTATCTGCTTTTCAATAATATATATACACATATATATGTATATATCGTATAGAGTTCATACGAAACAGTATTCGGATCAAAACAAATAGAGCGCAATATATTTTCGCATTTTCTTGTTGTGTCTTTTGAAATTGTTTTTTTCTTACGTGTTTTCTTGACAAAAAAAAAAGAGGAAAGAAAACCAAACAACAACAATATATGTAAGCATGCACAGACAACAACAATAATATTTGAAAAAAAAAGAAAAAAAATTGTTGTTTCTTTTTGGCTTTTATAAATTCGGGCAATTCGTTTGGGCCAACGCCATTCAGACGCGTACAAGTGGCGCAACGGACAGTCAGACGATTATCTTAATTGACGGTCAACTTTTTTATTATTACATACATATTATTCATTTATTATGCCTTGTGAGTGTGTGTGCCTTATAAGTATCGTTTATAATTAAAAAACAAAAACATAAGAAAAAAGTAAAAGTTCTTTGCTCTGTCGTCACTGCGACAATTTTCCTACTTTGATTTCTTATTGCTTCGAAGACTTGTGCTATTTTTGTATTTCTTGTTTATTTTGTAAATAGAAAATGCGCAAAAACGTTTAAAAAAAAACAAAAAATCAAAAAGAAAAACGAAAAGCTTTTGTTAAAATTCGTGTGATAAATACAAAGATTCATCTGCTGTGCAAAAGATAACACACAAAATACAAAAACTTTTGGACAAAAGTCATAAAAAAAAAAAACCAAATCAAATCTAGAACAAAAAAAATATATATATAACACTTAATGTCTTTGGGGAATCACTTTTGTGTTTAACAAAAAATTACAAAATTCTTAAAAAAAAAAATTTATAAAAATAAAAAAATAAAAACAATTTGGAAGGTCGCGACAGTCCAACTGGAGACACTTGATCCGAAAGTCGGAATTTTCGTTGTTTTTGGGCTAAAATTCATAAAAAGGTTTAACTCGCGCATAAAAACTACAAACTGTTAAAACGTGAGTAGCATGCCAGAGAAGACTAATGTATCCAATCTCTCCCAATCTAATATGTAAAAGCGATCAATCGCTTGTTGAATGTTTATAAGAAGAGAAAAACGATTACTATCCATAAAAAAAAAAAAAAAAAAAACAAACGTTAATAGTTAACACGTTAGAATTCGCACGTTGACTTTTTAATTTTATGCCAAACTAACCGCAAATGTACAAATTGCCAACTGCCATTTTAAAAAAGAGAAAATACAGGTATGTATATAAGATACATATATACATATATACATATATATACATTCTTCATGGAACACATGCCGCAAATGTTATAACATTAATATTAATAACGCAAACTTAGCGTACAACAACAACAAAAACTCAAATTCAAATTCGTATCTTTAAGAAATACTCGTATTTTTAGTTATCAACAAAATACACAATGAATATAGAAGTGTCCAAATTGATATGAATTTTTTTTTTAATGAAAAAAAAAAAAAAAATACTTTAATTTATTTTATTTTTAACAATAGTTTATTTTATTTAAATACGCAATATCACAACACCCCCACGCCGTCCACCTTATTAATTGGGGGTGCTCCTCAATTGTTAAAATCAAAGTCAATGATAATTGAAAATAAACAATTTCAATATCGGTGCAAATAAACTATAGAAAGCAAACGAAAATTTGCTACGTCATTATCGAATCAGTTGCAGATACCGCCAATGACGTGTTAAAACGTGCAAAAATCAAAGAGGTTAAAAAAAAAACCCAAACCCCTTTAGAGCCATGGACATGTGTTTCTATAGTGAAAGTGAGAAATCTAAAAAAAGAAAAAAAAAAATCCAAAACTGCTGTCAAACAATCTTAGACGATTTATGCTTCTGGCCAGACCAACGAAAAAAAACACAAAAACAAAATAACAACAAACAAAATAAAAAAACCAAGCAATTAACATTAACTTATCGATAACGGGCAGCAATGACTCTTCATAAATACTTTAAACGAAGTGCACGATGACAACAACAACAACAACAACAACAACAACAACAATAGCAATAGCAGCAGCAGCAGTAGCAACAACGACAGCAACAACAACAAGTCAATCAATAACATTCATCTGCACTTGATGGCAATTTGTATTCATATAAATTTTTCTTCCGTTTTGAATATTGCGGAAAAACTAAGTTTTCCCCAGACTTGTAAGTCATTTGTTTATTGAATCATTGTTTGTCGATTTTTTGCCGTTGTTGTTGTTGTGTTTTGTTGACAAGTGTTTTTTTTTTTTTTTTTCTTTTCGGTTCGTTTTTGCATTTAAATTTTATCAATTGTCTTAAATGGATTTCAAAGTTTGTCGCTTGAGTCACAGTGGAGATGCTGCGCATATGTTCAAACGTGGGTAGTTTATAAAATTTTAGTGAACGATTCAATAACTGAGACAGACAAATAAATAAAATAATAATAAAATAATGTATACGACTAGTGTGTTCAAGTATTTTTAAAACTTTTGCTTCTTGTGTGTTAGCATAAAAACGTTAAAAAGAAGCTAAGCTAACAAAGGCTCAGACCATGGACAAAAAGTCTATCGATATATCTCAATGGATCTATCGATAAATCTGTATAAATATTTATGTTTAAGTCAAATATCACTCATACAACATGAGATCTTCGAAACTATAAGTCCGTTTGAGTTGATAAGGATGACTTTCGTGAAATAGACGCTTGCTAAGAATAGAATTATTGATAGTCCTGCTCGTTATGCACACACAGAGACGTCCAAAATATTAGCCAACGCATTGAAGCCACAACGAAGTCAACAACTATTGAAAATTTACAAAAAAACAAAGTTAATGAATATCTATTAACCTAATTTGTTGACAATAAGCCAAAAGCAGCAAGTCAACAACTTATATTTATTACCTTGACTCAAAGATATGTTCTAGAAATACAACAAAATTGATTTGAGCATTTTATTTCGTTGAATTTCATTGCTAAGAAACCAAAAAAATAAATGAAATAATAATAAAAATAAAAAAAAACTTGTCGAAAAGACACAATTGACATGCGTAAATCAAGTCAACGTGAAATTAAAGCGTAAAAAATGCGAAAAAAATGAGAGATATTCAAAAGTTTGGTGACCCAAACGAGGACATCTCGTTTTCATAACGTGCCGTTTACGAAACACGAGTATTATCTCATTCAATATATCATGCTACTTATTGTGCAAACTCAATTAATGAATCACAGAGAACGAAAAAGAAGCAACAACAATAACAATCATTGATGGTGATGTTGTTCGAGATGATAAAGAAGATACAGACACAGTTCTTGACGACTTGCGTTACTTCGCTCATACATACATAGGTATGTATGTGTGTAGATAGCTTATCAAAGATGCCGTTAAGCGTTTGAAGCGCTGTCCACTATGCGACACAAGCTGAAGAGCTCAGTTCGTGGCAATTAAATATATTATCAAAAAACATCAACAACATCAATGACAATAAAACATGAGCTAAACAAACATTAAGAAAAAAAAAAATCACAAAAAAAAAAAACAGAAAAAAACAACAAAGCAAATTAAATGAATTTCGCAATAAAGCACAAATGACTTACGGTCATTTGCAAAACTAAACTAGAATGAAGCAAGAGTGAAAACCGAAAATCAAAAACCGACAGCAAAAAAAAAACACAAAACCGGACCGGAACGCGAATTTTGCAGAATAAAAAACAGCAAAGCAAATGAAGCGCAAAATAAAACTTTTGCCGCCCAGCCAAGCTCAGCTCAGCTCAGCTCGGCCCAACTGCTCAACAGCCCAAGCGTTGACTTAAGCTCATGCCCAGGCGGCAAAGCGGCCGCCAAGCAGTCGAATCTTGAACTGACCGCGAGCCAATGTGAAAGCGATCTGATCTGTCGCTGCCAAAGGTTGACATTGAAATTCGGCTTAAGTTTGCATTGACAACAACAAAATTTCGTTTGTCACTTTATTTCACTATCGTTACTATAAATTATGAGCATTGATAATGTATACTATTTTGGCTGGCGAAGATATGATGAGATATGCTTTATAACTTGAACTTTTGTTTTTGTTAACACTTTTGTTTTGTGTTACCATTCTTGCCAAATTAACTTTTTGTGTTCAACAACATAACACATAACGCAATGCAACAATAACAATAACAATAATAACAACATAATAGAGGTTGAAACCACCGGCCAATACGTTCATTCATTCATTCATTCATGCCATTCATCCATTGAACAGTCAAACAGTCGAACAGGCGCCGCTGTGCCATCGTCTATCAGCGCCTTATAGGTAAACGATCAATTGATTGAGCGAACGTCGTCGTCGTCGTCGGACTTTCGCATCAAAAGAAAAAAAAAAAAATATCTAAAGCGTCGATGATGGTGGCAACGGCGGCGGCAAAAGGTAACGGCAGCGGCACACAGACGTCGCAGCGCAGTCGCCGTTCAACGTACAGCGTGTGCGATGCCGTGCCGTGCCGTGTTGTACTGAGTAAGTTCACTTCGTTTTGGCGCTGCGCAATCGAAAGTTTAGTCGTTCGCCGTTTGTCTAAGGCACAAGATCAAGTATTGGTTTGAAAAATATCAAAATAAATACCACTTTTAAAAAACAACTTCAAAATTATTACAAAAATCAACAACAATAAAAAATAGAAATAAAAAGAAGCGCTTGAAAAATGAAAAGCACTTGAATTTAAAGTGTTAAATTAAAAGTGCTTTACTAAACAAATTCAATCATCTCTACTAAAATAATAATAATAATAATAATAATATAATAATATTAAGAAAGCAAGCAACTCAAAAATGTAAGTACTGAAAACTGTCACACGAAAATTGGAAAGATATTTGCGCAGACTCAGAAAATGAAATTAATTTAAAGTCCTTAAAAATAGCAAAAATAATTTTTGAAAAAAGGACTGCAGGTCGCTACAGACAGTGCCCTTATTTCAGGATATCTTGAGACTTTTGAGCTTTAGCTGATCTCTTAAATAAATAAATATTTTTGAAACTCAAAATGTATGAAACAATTGTCAAAAATAAAACTGTGCTTCAAGCGTTCGAAAAAAGCAAAGAAGTTCAAGATTTTCAAAACGATTTTTCAATTTTAATGTTACAGTAATGTAAATAATGTCAATTATTCGAATTGTTTATGATTATCTTCTCTACTTTGTGTAAAAATCTTGAAGTCAAATCGATTTTCAAAAACGAAACAGTTCGTCTCATGCATACAAATCAACGCTTTTGATCTGTTATGTTCTGATCCGATTCGATTCGATCCGAACTGAACTGATCACGTGCGTACAACAATGTATATATAAACTTGAATGATTTTGGAGCAGTCTTAAGTTAAGCGTAAATATTTAAATATTATGCAAAATAAGATAAACAAAACAAAACAAAAAGAAATGAAATGAAATGAAATGCAATGAAAGATTTCTTGTTTGTTTCAAATAAATATTTCAAGATTACTGTTGACAAGTAACTTGAGCTGTTTGCTAATAAAGTTCTTCAATTTGCCTTAATTACTTTGCACATTTTTTGGTTTTTAATCGAATTTTAACTTCGAATTATTTCGTCTTTAGAATTTTTTTAATCAAGATTACAAAATGATTTGTCATTTTGTTGTTTTTGTGTTTCATGCATTTTTTTTTTTTTTGTTTTTTTGACTCGACAACAAAATATAAAAACAGATTTTTATAAAATTGTCGCCGCAAATGAATTTGTTGGACGGTTTGATAATGTTATGACACGCAAAAAACATAACTTAATTAAGATTTGTTTATTTTTTTCAATTTCTAAAGAAAAGTAAAGCAAATATAAACTTTAAGTTTATTATTATTTTTTTTTTTTGCATTACTTATATTTTATTAATAACTTCTGAAGTAATACTTACCAGCAAAAGGCTGAAAACAAATAAAAGGGCAAACCGCTTAGGTGCGGTTTGCCCTTTACTGTTATGTTATTTGATTTTAAAGTACAAAACTTTAAGGTTTATTATTTTCACAATAATATTAACACATCATCATTTTTTTGTTTTTTTTTTTTTTTTGCTTTTTTCCCAGTGACATTTCACCTTTAAAAAATCATAATCAAATTCAATTAACAAATTTAATTAAAGTATTTCATATTTCCAATTATGATTGAAATTTCATGTTTGATTAACAATGCGCGCTTCGATGGTACAAAAACAAATATTAAAACGTACAAAACGAAGAAGAATAAATAAGCAAAAAAAAAAATAAAATTGTGAGAAAAAAAAAAAAATGAGTAAAGTTATTACATGAACGCGACGACGGCGCATCACACAATTTCTTGTTGTTGCTGTTACTGTTGCTGTTTGTATTAAAGTTGTTGTTGTTGAAATTGTTTCGTGTTTTGCTTTTCTTTTGAGGTAATAATTTAAAAAACGTGAATCGGATAAATGAAAACAAATGTTTAATGTTTAATTATATTAGCATGTGTGTGATGCAATGCTATGAACGGTATTAATTGAAGCGTTCCTTATGCATACAATATAAGTTCAATAGTTTTTCATTCCGGCAGTTGCTGTTTGTTAATCGACAGCACCCTCTCGTGCTGAACAGACAAATACGACAGATGACAGACAGTTAGACATGATAATCAAACAGTTACAAAATATTTCAAAAACGATGCTGTAATTATTGCAACTTACTTATTCATATTAATAACTTGATATTTGTTGTTATTTTCAATTGCATTTCTTTTTTTTTTATTGATTACAGCGTTAACGACAAAAGAAAAAGAAAAACAGAAAAAAGAAAACATACCGAGTACGAGTAAATAGCAACATGGAGGCCTATGCTAAAGCGCCAAGCGCAAAACGTTTTGTTATCGAGAATTCAAGTGAGTATGAGTGAATAAAAAGGAGTCTGCATAATTGTCATGTGTCAGTTGGGTGCGTGGTAGTGCGTGCTTGCGTGCGTGTGTGAGCGCAATAGATTGAGACAAGTGTGGGTGAACAGGTGAGCGTCGTTTAGATGCTCTCTTTTAATGGTAATTTATGTGACGATGGTGCGGCGTGCATAAAAATAAAACATATTAAGATTCTAATTATACAAATATTTGAACAATTGTCGTCAATCGACAACATTTGCGTCTACAATTTTAATTTGAAATAAAAAAAAAAAACAAATTGAGCCAAGCAGCAATTTTCAGCTTATAGCGACAAGTGCACGCGCAGACACACACACACACACTCACACACACACATATGTACATATATAACTTTAAAACAAAGAAAGCCCTCATTAATTTGTCATTTCATATAAACATGTTTTCTGATGATTGTTTTTACTGACGTTAGAATGTTTTCTATTTAAATTTAATTATTAAAAAAAAAAAACAAAAAAAAAACATTTGAGCCAACACGCGCAAGTTTAAGGAACTATTTGCTACCGCGAGACAGGAACTAAGCTGTTGCAGGCGCGGAAGCTCAACGAAAAAAAAAAACTAGTTTCTAATATATCCAATTAGCTTACATTGAGTTGCGAAAGTACACGAGAAATACACTTAATTAAATAAAGGCAAAAAAAAAAAAAAAGAAAGAAAATACAGAAAAAAATAAACAAACAAATAAAAACATTCGCAAAAAAAACGGAAGGGCGGTCAAATGACAGGGTGACAAGTAATTATAAAACGTACAATAAACCGTATTATACACACGAACATACACAAATGAACTTACATACGTATATCGTATACGAGATAAATCTAAATACAATTTGAAATTTTTCGAAATATTGTGACAATGCACAAAACGAACAAATAAATAAACTCAAAATATCGCAAAAAGTCAAGTTTAAGATCAACTTCACACACACACACACACAGACATATACACTCATATATGCACACAGGTAGAGCAAGTGTCGACGGCGCCTAACGAAAAAAAAAAAAACCGACAAATGACAAGCCTGCAATCGAAAATGTTGTTAACGAACGCATTCGGGGTCATTATTACAGTAAAACGACGGCAAAGCACAACTTAAGTAAATACAGCGAGAAAAAAAAATAATCACAAATCAGAAATCTTTGAAAGAAATAACAAACAAAAACAAAACTAAGCGAAGCACGCATGCGCGCCGCTGCCACACTTGGGGTAGACTGCGCGTCGCACAAATCATATGTAGAGCATATATTATGGCCGGCATAGTGGCCCGCATGCGCTAAGAGACAACAACACACAAGTTACTCACAAAACAAATATTATTTTTTTTGTTTTTTGTTTTTCACACTCATAATTAGTCTCTCTGCCTCTCTCTTTTTGTTTTTGTTACGCTCAACAGTTACGAAAGTCACATCAGATGGCGAGCCTCATGAGCTAATGACCATGGTCGCCGGCCTGTCTGGTTTGTTGGCCGCCGTCGTTATACTCGCCGTATTGGTCTCTATGGTGGGCTGTCGCAAGAGTAAAAGGTAATAATTAAACACCAAAAAAAAAAAAAAAAATACACATCGAAACACAACTAAAGTTCATGGCTTATTTATAGTACTCTAGCGAAAAAGGCGACAGCATCGGTGAGCTACGTCGTAGAGCAGTCGCCACGTGATGATTCAATCATAAGCTCAGATTCATCAGCGTTGACAATGACGCTGACAACGATGCATGAGCCCGACTCGCCAACATCAAGTTCAGCGTCAACAAGCCGTTCCAAACGCTTAACAGGCAATCTGAATGCAGCCTTTGTTGACAGTGAACTAAATCTTTGCGGCGATACACTACGCAGCAGCAACAGCAGTGCTGGCAGTGGTGGCCATGCCGCAGGCTGCAAAGGTAAACATGGTCTACAAAAGAATTGGCAAGCGTCCGTCACTGCTGAGCGTCCAAGGCGTGAGACTTACATACAAGTTGAGCGTTATTAAATTGGTCAACGGTATGACAAGGACGAAGTGATATGCGCTAAGAGCGATTCTATAAAGACTGATTAAAAAATACAATATTTTTTAAAACATACACACACACACATGTATGTATGTATGTGCATGTGCTTTGTTAAATATTCAATGATGAGAATAATAGTAATAAGAAGAGACATGCATTATTCATCTGAAGATATTTAGTTATAATTCTATGCATTATTTTAAGCCGTTTCCGTTTTTGTTGTTTCGCTTGAATTTTATAACCATAAGAAACTTATCATATAAGATATAATAAAAACAGCAATAATTGCTTATGGAATAGTATTACAAATAATTAGGAATATTATTTATGTAAAAAAGGAAAAAAAAAGCAAAAAGCACAATTGTTTTACTTTCACTTAACTGCGACAGCCAACGACCATCGCAAGCAGCGCCATGCGCACGTACATGCCGTACTCAGCCTGCCGGAAGTAGGCAGCACGCGGATCTGAATCGAACTCCTTGCTGATCTCGAATACACGCGGCAGCGGATGCATAACAATTGTGCGTTTGTTGGCGCGTGTCATTAACTTGGGCGTGACAATAAATTGGCCACAAGACTATAAAGAGGCAATAAGTGCAATGGTAAAATTAAAAATGGAATATTTCAATAGTTAAAATACGTACGCGTTGATATTCCTCTTCGCTATCGAAGCGTTCACGTTGTATGCGCGTCATATAGAGCACATCTGTGGTGGGCAATGCGTCTTCGATGCTCTTGAAAGTCTTCTGATTGATGCCCTTCTGATTTAGATAGCGTACAATGTTCTCCGGCATCGAGAGGCTGTCAGGGCACACGTACTGCAGCGTGACATTATAGAGCGTCAATAGACGTGCCAGGGAATGCACAGTACGTCCATTTTTTAGGTCGCCCACCATTGTAATCGTGAGTCCATTAACAGTGCCAATTTCAACGCGTATGGTGAAGACATCGAGTAATGCTTGGGTCGGATGTTCGCCAATGCCATCGCCGGCATTGATGACCGGCTTGCGTGAGTGCGTTGCCGCGCGCTGAAAAGAGTAATGAGTTACATAAGTATTTGGTTACGAGCCACAAACGATAGATACTTACACTCACTGCGCCCGGCTCAGGATGACGCAAGACGAGCACATCGGCGTAGCCCGCCAATACGGCGATACTGTCCTCAAGCGTTTCGCCTTTCTTTACCGATGAGCTTGTTTCGTCCATATAGATGACACGACCGCCCAGACGTTGCATTGCCGCTGCAAAGCTGCAGGATGTACGTGTGCTGACCTCATAGAAAATCGATGCCATTATTTTGCCTTTGAGTAAATCATCGACAGGTCGATCCTTTTGTACGCGCGTCTTCAATAGCTCAGCCAAATTGAAGATATCGTTTAAATGCTCCTTCGTAAACATGTCCACTGACAGCACATGCTTGCCAATGAGGCAA
The DNA here is from genome assembly GCA_034638295.1 of Phortica okadai. Taxonomy (NCBI): domain Eukaryota; kingdom Metazoa; phylum Arthropoda; class Insecta; order Diptera; family Drosophilidae; genus Phortica; species Phortica okadai. The sequence continues at coordinate 45,240,787 of CM067848.1, read as the reverse complement.
TGTGCCACTGGACTGATTGGCGGATTGATATTCATGGCGCCAGTTTTCTGTATCAGTTCCTTTAATGTGGCATTGCCTGTCGAGTCGCAGCGTATGCGCGGTGAGGGCGAAATTGGTCGTAACAGGCCATGATCTTCGGCAAAATGCACCGTCGATGAACGACCGAACACAGATTGTGTATCGACTAATAGCTTAGACATTGTATCGTTTACTTGCACATCGCTGATCATATCAATGCTACGCTCGTGGCTTGTATCCAAAGAGGATGTCTTCTGTTCCGTCGCTTGGGCATCGTACTGCAGCAGTTGTGGAATTTGTGACTCTCTGTATTGCGGCGAGCGTACATTTTGACCGTAGCCCGGTTGGACCAGCACCACGCCATCGATGTAAGCTACTTCGCCACGCAAGACGACGCGATGTACTTTGCCTTTGAGTTTTTTACCCTCGAACGGTGTCCACTGTGCTTTCGATTGCATATCGCTGCCTTTAATTGTCCATTCCTCATCCAAGTCCACCTCAATGTACGTATTGGGCTGCTCGGGCAAGCTAAAGATACGCTTTGGATTACGATAGAATTTCGTTTTAATATCATCCAAGGTCAGACGTTCTTCTTCGACCGCTTGCAGCAGTAACGGCAATATAGTCTCTAGTCCTGGAAAACCCGGTGGCGGTTTTTCGGAATTTTTCTCGCTGTTCGTATGCGGCGCATGATCGGTAGCAAAAACATCAATATAATCCATATTCTCCCATAAAGCATCCCGATCCTCTTCCGTACATATAATCGGACGCACCTCAGCGCGTCCTTCACCAATGTGTGGCACATCTTTGCGCGTTAAGAATAAATGATGCGGACAAACTTCGCACGTCACTTTAATGCCCTTTTCTTTGGCCGCGCGTATTATCATGATCTCTTCCTTGCGCGCCACATGACATATATGAATTGGATGATCCAAAAGATGCGCTAAAAGTATCACGGCGCCCATGGTCTGCTTCTCGGCATGACACACAATTGGCGCACGTTTTGGCCAATTCTGTAGATGCTCTTCCCAAACTGTCATATCATCCATTTTTAGTGTCGAAAATGTATCATTTAAGTACATTTTCAGGCCCGCTGCCTGTGTGGCCAATTCATGTACAAGGCCGGCATTGGTATTGGTTGCGCCCACATAGAGCGCATAATCACAACGTGCACCGCTCTTGGCCAGCTCCTGGAACAGCGTAAACGTTTCACGATCAACAATTGCCGGATTCGTATTCGGCATAGCGCACACCATTGTCACGCCACCGGCGAGCGCAGCAGCCGTACCGCTGGCAAAGTCCTCCTTATGCGTGCCGCCCGGTTCACGCAAATGGACATGCACATCAATGAGACCCGGCAGCGTGACCATACGACGCGATGTCACACAATCCGTGTGTGTTTTCATGGCCGGACTGCGACCGAAGCCGGTGATGCGCATCGACTCCACCAGCAGCTTTGCGCACTTGACATCGGTGACAAGCGGTATGGAATAGTCGACGGCCAGCCGTCGTGTACGATAGCCATGCGTCATGAAGGATGAAACTCTATAAATTGTTATCATTATTATTATTGTAAGAAGGCAACATGCAGCAATGCTTGTCATTACCTTCTTGCGCCGCTGATGCGCATTGGCAAATTGATGACCATATCGAATTGTTTGTTGGCCAAAACTTCGGCCAAATGACACATTTCACCGTTAAAGTCATCGGTTGGTGTTTTATCGAAGGTCCACTGTACTGATTCAACCTGCAAGAGAATATTTCTTTTAATAAACAATCAATAGCAATTATGGGCTTGGCCTAAAACCTTTCTTGGTATTGTTTGTGTGGTAAAAAAAATTCCTAACACCAACAACAACAACAATACCCACCGATCCGATCATTGCGATAAAGCATAAAACGCATGTAAAATTCTTATCAATTACAAGCAGTAAAAAGTTGTGTATCATTTTAAACGAACTATTCTTAAAACTCGCATACCTCACACACACACACACACACACACACACACACACACACACACACACACACACACACACACACACACACACACACACACACACACACACTTACACACGCACGTCGTTGTCATCAATTCAAGTTCAATGGGAAACACCGCTAAAGTGCATTACTAATATTTATAGCATGCGATAAAAGTGTTTTCTTTTGTACTTGTCGATTGAACGGTTCAATTGTGCTGAGGGTTTGGGGTTAGGGGCACATTGTGTATGGCACAATGACTCAAAATGCAACAAGAACGTTACAACCGGAAACGGATTGGCGAAGAAAGAGAGGCGTTTGTGTCAATAATTGCATTGTACAATATATAAATACATATATGTATGTATATCTGTATATACTTACATATACGAGTATATTTCTAAAATCAACACATAAATGGTATATTTGTTATCAGACACAAAAAAAAAATGTAAGTATCTTTGGTTAACATCAAGAAATAAAAGAAAAAAAAAAATACCAATCGACAATTTGATCGCGTCGATCGATTTGAACATAGTCGAAGATATCAATGCCATCATGGAATCACTTGGCGTGCACACTTGCCATCGAAACGGTGGGCACGTAGCAGCGCCAACAACACAACGGAAAAACTCAGAACATAACGTATCTTTTGTTTGATAAAACAAGAATGGGTTGCTCCAGTTCTAAGCTGCTAGAGGCGCCAACAAGTCCCTTGCAAGAGTTGCAATACAATGAGGCAAAGCGTCAACAGCGGCGACGCAACGACGAAAAGCGACAGCGACAAATTGCGAAATTGCATAAAAAACATAATAATAAAAAGCATGGTACAACAACAGCAACAACAATAGTAACAACAAAACGGCAAAGCACAAGCACTGTCAGTGACAGTCGCCGAAGCATGCCAGGCCGCGCACAGCAACAGCAACAACAACAACAGCAACAACAACAACAGCAACAACAACGTTGCAGCGCCAGTGACGATAGTATCGAACGCATGAGCAGCAATGCTGATGGGCGACATTTTGACACGCTTCATCAAGATGAGTACAATGCCAGAGTGGAGCAGCGTACACGCTATCAATTGGACAATGAACTGTATGCGTTTTTGATGAATCAAATTGTGCTTACAACGCAATTTTTCGAGCATTTTCAAAGGTGCGCAAAGCTTGACGTCGAAAAATGAAAACGGAACAAATAAACTCTTTTTTTCAAGTGCTGAGGAAATAACAAAATATTTATATATCACTCATTTTCTTTTTTTTTTTACTTTTTAACACTTCAGTGAGCTGACAAGCATCTACAATGAGCTACTTGCCAAGGAGAACGTCTACAATCAGAAACTAACAGAACAATCGATATTATTTGCAAATCCCTTGGATGCGGCAGTCGCCCGTCGTATTAAATATAAACCCATGTAAGTAATGTTCTGTCTTTTTTTTTTTGTTTTTTAAAGAATTTAAGTCCAATGTCAATAAAAGTTGCCTACCTCACCACACATAGTCACGGTCCGGACAAGCAACGCGCCCAGCCATTGCAAAAGCAACTCATGTATGTCGTCTTCGAGAATATTGATATCGCACGACCGAATGACGCCAATTATGATTCGATAGCGCCGCTTTGCAAGGTGCTTATCGAGACCGAATATTATCGGACAACGCCATGTAAATTGGAATACGTTGAAATGATGCGTGAGATCAAGTGGAAAGGCTATGTACGTCTAAAGTTACGTGAAGATGCCAAATTGCGACGCAGCATTAGTGCGAATGCCAATGCCGATGGTGGCGAAGAGATCTATACGGATGGCAGTTCGGGTTACAGTACCACAAGTGGCTACAGTGGCGTTCCAAAACGTGGCAATGCCGCTAAGGTACGCGAACAAGATGATATATATGATTATGTTTATATTGAGCGTCTAAATACGCATCATCCAATGAGCGAGCTACGAATGAGCAATCAACGTGAACGTATCTTATTTGAGGAAAAAGTCTTGCCAGAGTCGTGTGTATCAAAGTTGGAACATTTTATAGCACATTGGCTTGAAGTAAGCGATGATGAAGAGGATGATGATGATTATAACGATGATGATGATGATGATGACGAAGAGAATGATGAATACCAAGACGTTGATAAAGAGGCAGCGTATGAGAAGAATGAAGTGGCTAATGACGTTGAAGAAAATATTAAAGGAGCCGAAAATGATGAGGGACACTGTGATGCCAACGATGTGCTGCCAGCACAGATCAATTACGAGTCGATAAATCCAACTACAAATGCCTGCGAAGCGGAGCAGGCACGACGCGCCGGTCAACTTCAACAGAGCTATCTGAACTCGAAGGAATTTATGCATTACTTTGGGGAATTGCTACACCAGAAGCTTGCCAACCAATTGCACATACCGAAGGCACAACTGGCGACTGCCACATATCGTGGCTGCTCCATTTACACAACCGAATATGAGATTGTGCCCGCCATACATGTGGCGCACAATTGGCCCGATTGCGCATTTTCATTTCGACTGCGAGAGCGACCAATTGTCGTGCATCCAATGACGGGTGAACAAACGCAATGGCCGACGCGTAGCATGATAACACGCATTGAATCTTTCGGCTTTCACGTTGTGCCCATGGGCTATGCACCGAAACGTCAACGCAATCCATTTCGTGAACTTGAATGGCGCATTGTATTTCCGAAGGCGGAACGTTACCTTGAACAGCATCTGACCGGCACACAGATAAAGGTGTTCATGCTGGCCAAGGCGTTGGTCAAGAGCTTTGTCGAACCGCATGAGAAGCGTAAAACGCTCATGTTCGCCTTTGAGCATTTACGCACACATCTCTTCTGGGAGTGCGAACGTGACTATGCCGGCTGGCCGGAGGAGTTTCTCGGCGACGTTCTGTTGCGCTTCATACGCTCGTTCATGACATGTCTAAGCAAGAAATATATACCCGACTATTTTATCGAAGAACGTAATCTCTTTGAGAATATACCAGAAGATTCACTCGCTACGCTCTATTCGATAATGGCCGACATAGCCGAATATCCGCTCATGCACTTGTTGGTTGCACAACGTAATCTCGTTCACGCTGACGATTTCTTTCCGAAGCTTGATTTTAAGAAACTCTTTGAGAATATTGTCGAACATGATTTAATTAAATTGCGTCAACTATCGCAACATTCGCACAGCTTGTTTGGCTTAACTGAGCAAGAGTGCATCGATGCGCAGGCGCGTTCAACGTGCAACGATCATGAGTTGACTACGTCGAACGACAGACAACCGGCGGGTTTGATTGGCATGCGTCAACAGCAGCAGGAGAAGACCAAAGGCAAGCTACGCAAGAAGACGCAACTAATGCGGCAGAGTATCGTGCTGCAACAACAACTGCAAGCCGAACGTGAGGGTCGACGTGAATCGTTGGATTCCATTGAAATGGAAGTGAGTACAAATAGACAACGTCAGTAGTAAAATTAAAATTCATTCCTCTCTAGCTGATTGTTTCGAAGCACGCACGTTCAGGCGCTCAACAAAGACCGCTCAATGCCGGCGTGGAAAATCTACGACGCACGAATTTGCTTGAGCTGCTATTGCAACATGTGCTCGCCATGCTCGAAAAATCAATTGCATTACATAATACAAAATTAGCACGTCTTTATTTCATGCAAGCGCGCAGACTCTGCACATGCTATCACAATCTGGGCTGTGATGTAAGCGCCAAAGAATATTTCATGCGCATTTGCAATGCTGAACATCAACTGTCGGCGATGCCAACACACAACGAGCACGATGCGGCACAAGCAACAACGCCACCAGCACTGCCACGTCGTTTCAGCGAAGAGCAAGCCCAAAGTGTCAAGCATCAGGCAAAGGTGTGTCCGAGTCCGAGTCCAGCGTCGAGCAGCAAATCGACACCGGAACCGCGAAAATCATTGAAATTCACAGCATTGCCCGTCGAAGTGCATGAGTGCCAGCACACGCCAACTGCCGTGCACGATGCACCCATTGTGGGCATATTGCGCAACGTTAATGCCGTGCACAACCCAGAGCCCTCAGCGTTTGCGTACGAGCCAACAACAATACACGAGGATGACACGAACGAAGCATCAGCACCGACGGCAGACACTTCATTGTCCATGTCGGCGCAATTATTCAACAAGTTGACAAACGTGGGCGGCGCTAATGCAAAAACGCTGCAAAAATTCACAACAAAAACTGAGCAAATGCTACAAAATTTCGCAACAGAAACGAAAAATACCGAAATTTGTGAAATTTTCAAACGACAAACGCTCAAATTAAAAGGCGCATTCAATCAATCGTCGGAAACATGAAACAATCACAACAATGATTGCGATTTATAATTGCCAAATAAATGTCGTTAATTAGCTTACAATAAAAATCCAATTAACTCATATCGCTGCCGGCGTTAATCTATCACACAATAATAATATTTTTGTGAAGACTGATAAGCCTGCAAGCAATCAAAGACAAACGGCGGTTAGGCCAGGCTAGGCTAGGTAGGAAGGTAGCTGACAGCGGTGTGCCTAACGTTTTATTTGTAGCGCATTGATTTTTATTATTTATTAGTTTTGCTATCGTTTTTTGTCACTTTATGGTTATTGGGAATGTCATTGATAAATGACAGCGTACTACGCAATTGAAAGTCAGAAGCGCGATTGATATGAATGATAAAAAATTGTTAAAAATTTCTTGGTTACTCACATTGATGCCATGCTCCGCATAGAAATCGCCTGTGCCCATAGATGCATACAGTTTAAAGCCCATTTTGGCCAAATCCCTTATGAACGGCAACAGTTCCATTTTATGCTGTAATTGTAAAAACGAATTTTGTTAGCAATTGTCCCCAAAGACTTGAGCATCATACTTGGAACTGACCTTAAAACTGCCAATTGATAGAAGTATTGCACGTTTTGGTATGTGAAAGCCCGTGGACATCATGGCCTTCAAATAGGCTTCATAGCGATTGTCACCGAAGCAGGCAACCTCGCCGGTCGATGCCATTTCGACGCCCAATTGCACATCGGCGCCGGCCAGTCGCGAAAAGCTGAACTGTGGCACCTTGACGCCGACCTTGCCAACGCCGCGCAAAACCTCAACAGGCTCGACGGGCAAACCGATGATGGCACGTGTCGCCGTTGCCACAAAGTCATGATTCAGCGTTTTGGAGACAAAAGGAAATGAGCGTGAGACACGCACATTGCACTCGATCACCTTCAGTTCGTTGTTCTTTGCAATGAGTTGCATATTGAATGGTCCAGTGACATCAAGCAGAGACGCCAGATCGCTAGTGATACGCTTGATGTTCTCCAGTGTTTTGGCATTCAAGTCCTGTGGCGGTGTTACCAAAGTCGCGTCACCGGAATGTATGCCCGCATTTTCAACATGCTCGGACACTGCCATACAAAGTATTTCACCATCAGCCGCCACGGCGTCCACATCGATCTCCTTGGCTTCGGTTAGAAACTTTGAGATGACTACGGGATGTTCTTTGCTCACTTCGGAGGCCGCATTTAGATATGTCTCCAGGTCTTGATTCGAATGCGCTACGTTCATGGCAGCACCAGAGAGCACATATGACGGACGCACTAGGCATGGATAGCCGACCTCTTCGCAGAATTCAATGGCCGACTGTAGATTTGTTAATTCCTTCCAGCGAGGCTGCAAAATTCCTTTGCGATCTAACATACGTGAGAATTTGAAACGATTTTCGGCGCTGTCAATCGATTCAGGTGACGTGCCCAGCACCTTGGCTTGCTGACGATGCAGATCCATAGCGATATTATTAGGCAGCTGGCCGCCCATAGAGAGTATGATGCCCTCTGACTGTTCCAGTTCGTATACATCCATGACCACCTCAAAGGAAATTTCCTCGAAATACAAACGATCGCACATATCGTAATCGGTTGATACAGTTTCTGGATTATAGTTTATCATGATCGTCTTTTTATTCAATTTACGTAATTCACGTAAACAGCCGACGGCACACCAATCGAACTCGACCGACGAACCGATGCGATAGACGCCCGAGCCGACAACAATTGTATGGCCACCAGGGAAATCTAAGTCATTCTCCATGGCATTGTAGGTCAGATACAGGTAATTGGTCGAGGCGGGCCATTCGCCGGCCACTGTGTCGATCTGCTTAACAAAGGGCCTAATACCGAGATCTTGGCGTTGCTTGCGCACGGCTATCTCAGTGCTTTTGGTTGCCATGGCGATTTGTTTGTCAGCGAAACCCATGCGCTTTGCCTTCAGTATTAGATCGGCGGTAAGTGCGTTGCCAGCCTCTTCCAGAACACAATAAAATGCAATAATATTTTTCATTTTATGCAAAAACCATTTGTCGATTTTCGTCAGGGCATGCAGTTCATCAATGGTGGTGTTCGCCTTCAGTGCTGCTGCCAGCACAAAGGGTCTTTTGTCAGTGGGTTCACTCAGTTTATCCTTATTCAGCGGCTCGACATACGGATCGAAACCCTGCACATTGCCATCGACCATGCGTAGTGCCTTTTGAAAGGCCTCCTCAAAGTTGCGACCAATTGCCATGACCTCACCAATGCTTTTCATTGAGCTGCCAATATTCTTGCTAACACGTATAAACTTGGCCAGATCCCAACGCGGTATCTTCACCACACAATAATCCAGACTGGGTTCAAAACAGGCCGTTGTCACACCAGTCACCGAATTCTTGATGTCTGGCAATGCGACGCCCAACGATAACTTGGCAGCCACATATGCTAATGGATAGCCAGTGGCTTTGCTAGCCAATGCCGAACTGCGTGACAGGCGTGCGTTAACCTCAATGATGTAATATTCCTCCGAGTTGGGATTCAAGGCATATTGAATATTGCATTCACCTACAATGCCAAAGTGACGTATCACTTTTAGCGCTGTTGTGCGCAGCATGTTGTATTCCCGATTGGAGAGCGTCTGTGACGGTGCTACCACTATGCTCTCACCGGTGTGTATACCCAGCGGATCAACGTTTTCCATATTGCAGACCGTTATACAATTATCGAAGGCGTCGCGCACCACTTCGTACTCTACTTCTTTCCAGCCTTTGAGCGACTTATCGATAATCAACTGTTTTGAGAAACCAAGCGCTTGAGCAGCAAGTATCTCCAGTTCAGATTCATTGTCCGCAAAGCCAGAACCCAGACCACCCAAACAGAATGCTGCCCTAGTCATGACCGGGTAGCCCAATCTCTTTGCAGCGGCGAGCGCTTCCTCAACCGAATAGACAGCTTCTGATGGCGCAACACGCTCGCCGATCTCATTCACACGTTCGGCAAAGATTTTGCGATCTTCGGTTTCAATAATGGATTTGATTGGCGTGCCCAGAATTTTAACATTGTATTTGGCAAAAACGCCATCACGATCCAATTCAACGCCACAATTTAGCGCTGTTTGGCCACCAAAAGTCAGCAGTACGCCATTGGGACGCTCTGCCTTAATAACCTGTTCGACATATTCCGGTGTCAGTGGCAGAAAATAACATTTGTCAGCGAGTCCCTTCGAGGTCTGCACCGTGGCTATATTTGGATTGATGAGCACTGTCTGTATACGTTCTTCTTTCATTGCTTTTATTGCCTGTGAGCCAGAGTAATCGAATTCGCCCGCTTGTCCGATGGATAAACCACCGGAACCAAGTATGAGTACTTTGCGTGGCCGTTGCTCTGGTATGGTGTCCAGATTCGGTTTGTACCACAAACGATTCGTTATAAGTTGTTTCAATGTCTGTCCCTTGTCTTTTACAACATCTAAAAATGCATCGAACAAGCACTCTAAGTCCTCGGGACCGGCGGTGTGTTCCGGATGGAATTGCACTGAAAAATATGGCTTCACTTTGTGCACAATGCCTACGAATATAAAAAAAAGAAGCAAAACAAAAAACCATTATCATTAATTTCCAATACATTATCATTTTACTGACCCTCATTTGTCTGATCATTGGCATTGACAAACAGCTGCTCCCAGTCGTTGGGCATGGATGTCGGTTCGACTGCGAAGCCGTGGTTCTGTGACGTCATAAAGCAACGCTTCGTCTCCGGATGAATGCATGGCAGATTGTGTCCGCGATTGCCATATTTTAATTTGTACGTTTTACAACCTATAGCACTGGCCAACAATTGATGCCCCAAGCAAATGCCAAAGATCGGCTTATTGCCGTTTTCTAGCACACGCTTTATCTGCTCAATTGTTTCCTGACAGTGCGACGGATCACCGGGTCCATTACTAATAAACAGTGCATCAAAATCATTCTCATTCAGCGTATGATTCCAGGGTACAACATCGACGCGTGCACCACGTTTAAGAAAGCACTTGATCTGGTTGAGCTTCATGCCGCAATCCACAATGCAAATGCGTGGCTTCCCATCAGGATTGTATGTTAACTGACGTTTGATCGAACACTCGGCGACCAAGTTTCGTGTATTGGGATCACTAAACGGCAACAACTTATCAGTTGCCTTCGGTTGATCGAATACTATGCGTCCCAGTATGGAACCATTTTCACGAATTTTTTTTGTTAATGCACGTGTATCGATGTCACTGATGCCGGGTACCTTGTGCTTTTCCATCCACTGTGATAGTGTTTGTTTGGCACGCCAATGTGATGGCTCCTCGCATATCTCACCCACAACGATCGCTGCCACAGTGATGCCTTCAAACCATTCGAAGTGCTCTGGCAAAGCATAGCCAGATTCTACATCCTCCTCGTTTGGTATGCCATAGTTGCCAATTAACGGATAGGTCAGCACGAGTATCTGCGCCCGATATGAACGATCAGTCATCGACTCTGTGTAGCCGACCATGCCCGTCTGAAAGACGACTTCACCGTCTACTTGATTTCGTGCACCAAAAGATTTACCTTCGAGCACTGTCCCATCATCCAGCACAAGGTAACACTTTGTGTCTGACATGGTTTATATTTATTTTTACGCCTGTGCGTTTTTTTTTTTATTTAAACAAATAACTAGTTTGAATTAATTGAGAATTCGAGAATAAGAATGAAAGAAAGTAAGTTATTTTTAGCTTGCCGAAATAGAATCTTATAAGCGTTATTTTGAAAATGTACCTAAGTTATTCCAATAAGAAAGCAACATTTAAACAATAACCGTCCGATTGCACTACACACTTTGAATAAGTACGAACGGACGGACGATACGTCAGTACCGTTACCTTTTGACAATTTTTATTGTCATCCTTGTCTAATACCAGTTCAAATTTTATTTTTTGCAATAATTTTAAAATTTGTTGATACTTTATGCACTTTTGACTTGAGTATATATTTTTAAGCAAACATTTATAAATACATGTATAAATATAAGAGCAACAAATCCGTCTACACTGACAACAAGCGCAACAAGTTTCGAAATGCGCGGTCACTTATTGAAGATAACATTTAATCTGATTTTATGACTAATATATATGCCCTAAGTGCATGCACATTCAACTGGCAGAGTGCTTAATCAACTGCATATAAGGCGTATTCGTATTTATCAAAAATACACAGCATGAACTAAGTAGCGGCTTCCTTTCACTGCTTAGCCGAACACTTTTCTGTGTGCATTGAATGCGCATACACATACACACGCACACACACACACACACACACAGACACAATTTAGGTAAACACGAAACCGGCAAATAAAAATTGAATAAATAAGTTCAATTTTCGCCGGTTCAACGCGTTTTTAAGTGCATTCAAGTGATTGTGCATACACATAAACGTTATTTAAATTAATCACTTATCAAATAACGTCTACATAAATACATCGCAGTACATTCAACTCACACATCAGAAAAACTATACTAAAATAACAAAAACCGGTCATTGTGAATGCATTGACATTAGAGAGTGCAACGCATGCAAAGTTATTCCAATTGTTATAGGAACATATGTACATATATTCTTTTATTAAATCCAATTTATATCTCAAAGATTAACGCATTAACTAAAGGAGTCATAATTGCAATAATTATTAAAAAATAGTTGCACTCACTTGATTGGCGTTCGAATCGTTTAGTTAAGCAAAACAAAAAAAAAATAAAGCTAGACAGAATCTCCACGTGGATGGTGGAAAATTCCCAGGAGCAACCGTAAACAAAACAGAAATAAAAGACCAGCTCGGCCAGCCGCGCAAAGTACGACTGAAGCGTCGGAAGATGCTTGTCGAACACGAAGCTTTGAAGAGCTTTCCAAACGTACTAGTTTTTGTTGGAAGAAACAGCCACTGGCGTCATATGCATTAAAGGTTTTTCATAATCATAAGAAAAGACTTAATTAATAACATTGTTAGTATACTTTTGTATTCTATTAATTAAACATTTGTATATCACTTTATATGGAACTTAAAAACGTTTTACGTTTTATAATTATATCGTGTGGGAAAGCCCTTACGCAGCGCTGATTCGAGCTTTTGGCTAAATAGTCGGCGATAGTTTTAAAACGATAGTTGAAACCATCGATAGTATTGCAATTATATTAAATAATTTGTATGATGATGATAATGATTTATTGTTTTATTAATATGCACTTAATTATATGGAAACCTAACGCATTTTAATATTTAAATTTCGGGTTTTGTATTATTGCCATTCACAGCAAAAAGGTTTCAGAACGGATTATGTCTTCATACAACACCTAACAACATACGTTATATAGATGCTGTAAAATCGACCTCTATGCTATGCAGAAGCTCACAGTAAATCTTTGTATCGATTGGCCTATATGTCAATTCACCACCTGTAAAATGACCCAATACAATATTGAAAAATTAAAGTTGATCCGGCAACTCTGCCAGAAATTTTCTGGCAGGGCTCGAGAATCGATAAGTAAATTACAAATTGAAATCGAAACAGACTTAAAAATTAATGTCTGCTGTTTATAGTAACGACATTTTATTTGTTTGTAAAATGTAGTTTCAATACTTTGTTAGCCGATTTAACTCTCATAAAATTAAATAATTATTGAATAATTATAGCAAAATTATATAAAACACGACAAAGGATCATATCCTTATTACAATTGTCATAGCTAAAAGTAAAGGTGATAGGATGATATATAGTTAGTCTCTCTACCGGCGGAGAAGGATAAATTAATACTCTTCCAAAGCAGGACTGACACTGATTTTTTATAGACCCGAAAGTTCTCTCAATAGCCAGGAATCTCTTTTTTTCAGATTTTCGCAACAAAAACGTTTATTAGGATAATTATGACACTCAAACGTTCATTAATAAGTTAATCACACGAGTGACGTAACACATTGCAAATTTAATTTTAAATAAACGTCTGTACTGAATTACGGCACCAACGACCAATGACTCCAATCTTGTATCTCATTGTAGAGCGTCAAGCCAGGGCTCTGTGTGCTGCTCACCTGTGATGCAGCATATAATTGATAGTCCGAGCTCAGCTCGCCGCTATGGACGCCGCAATCAAGAAGCTTTTTGGCTGCATTGAGAGCGACACGAGACGGTAACTTTTCTGTAATGAACAAAATAGAAGAAGAAATTCTATAAAAAGCAACAAAATTAAAGTGGAAGAAAAAGTACTTACCCACATAGTTGCCAATAAAGGCTATGCCAGTGCCGTTCATGTTGTAGCCAAAGGTGTGGGAACCAGTGAGACCCCAGCCGGTGCCCTCGTAGACGACGCCATCGTTGCCAATAAGAAAGCTTTTGTTCGATGCATTGAAAAATTTTTTAAATTTTCATTTCAAACAAAGAAAATATATTAATATGCATAATATGTAGATTAAAGTATAAATATATGCGTTATAACTGTGGTACTTTACAATTTTCTGTTCTTATCACAATCGCTATCTCTTTCTCTTTCACTCTTTTGTGATTATATGGTAAATACACCTACTTGTAACCGATGTCATCGTAGTCCAAGTCATTCTGATGGTAATGTTGCATATTCTGCAAAATTTCGGAGCACTTGAGGAAGGTATTGCACTCCGGGGTCACCGTATGATGGACGATCACATAGCGTATCGGTCGCACCTGATAGTTGAGGCCCGTGGCCGGTTTGCCGCCCCACTGACGTTTCAATTTGATGGTTGGGCAAATGTCTTTAGCGTTTCGCTTGCCGCCTGCCACCCGCATACTGCAACTGCAGAGCAGCACAAGTAACACAACAAAAATGCACAATTTATGCAACATGTTCTACAGCGAGCGAAAAATGTGTTCCAAACCGCACGATGTTCGTTGAAGAACTGTTCAATTTTACGAAATGTATTTGCGTCTTATCAACAAGCGCCGCTCATCTTTACTGATCTTAACGCTGATAGCTAATCATCACTAAAAACAAAAAAAAAAAAAAAAAAAAACAAAAATCAAAACCGGTTTTAGTTTTTGTTTTTATTTTAAAACTGTTGCAGTAAAAGCTTCCTAGAATTTTTTTGTTCTTATTGCGCACAGTGCTTTGGACTTTCCGCACCTCAAATCATTCTTATACAGATCCATTCATCCGCACAATTTCCCTCTTGCTCACTCACTCGAACACTCTCACTCTCTTTTGTCGCTAACGTGTGTTTGGCAAAATTCTTTTATTATACGATCTCGCCGGCAAAACCTGTTATCAGTTAAAACAAAAAAATAAAAATAAAAACAACAATAAAACCAAAAAAAAAGTACAAATCAAATAAAATTGTTGACGGTTTTTTTTCTGCACACAAGCGAGAAATGTCAATGGCCAACAATAAATCGAAATGTTGAATTCAAAAACGAAAATAAAATATATTGAAAAAAATTTCGAGAACTCCAATGAAACTTCATTTGATCGCGAAAAAGTAAAGAGTGAGCAGGATAGATAATATGAATAATTTACACACGTCACAAAATCCTGTGCAACACCTGTTTGCAGCGTACAGGGTACACGGCGAAAACACTTTAACGCTTTATCGAACATGGCGCTGTGTACGCCTCAAGCACGTACGTCACTAACACATACACATACACATGCACAGGAAATAACATAGGCAAGCTGGCAAGCAATCAGCCGAACAATTTTACAGTCCGTCGTCAGTCGGGCAGGCGCACATGTGCGCTTCTGATCCAAAGCGTCCAACCAGAACCATAAAACAGCGACGCAAGCAGCGACGTCGACAGCACACATGACTCGGTATCATTGCATCTTTCTCTTTTTGTTATTCTTTTGACTGAAGTGTGCTATCTTCCTTTGGCACACTTGCCAAGTTGATAATTGTATTGTACAGCAGCAGCAGAACATAGAACGCATTGAACATGAGCGATTTTTTGCTTGACTGCGTTTGCGCAAGGGTAATGAGCGCGCGAGAACCAAAATCGTTTATTGCCTTTCAACTCCTTTTCAATAGCATTCATTCAAATAGCATTCAAATAGCGCGCAAAGTTCACTGGAGCAACGACACTCATACGCTCACGTCACGGCACAGCACAGCACAGAACAGGACACCACAGTACGGCTCAGTTGCAGAGTGTCCTGAGTCGCATACTGGCTGCCAGCGAATCCACTTGAAGTGGCTTGAAGTCTTGTCGGTCGGGCATTCAGTCAAAGTTTTGACGTACTAATGTAACGGCCGCGATAGCGGAAAAGCGGAAAATCAAATAGTGCAATATTCATACATACATATATACATATATGTGAAAAAAATCTTCTATTTTTTGTTTTTTTTTTTTTGTTGCTTTTACAACAAGAAACATTTTCTCAAGACGTAAAAGTTTTTTTCAAATAATAAAAGAAAAAAATCAAATCAAATTTTGTGAATTTCATTTTTGTGAAAATTTACGAAATACAACAACAACAAAATAATATTGCTAATTGCATTTGTCTGTGCGTGTGTGTGTGTGTGTGTGTAACAGTTTTTTGTGTTTTGTTTTTTTTTCTGTGTACTTTTGTTGCGAAAAACGTGCAACATGATAGTCAATATGCCTGTCAATAATAACAATAACAACAATAATAATAATAACAATAACAACAACAACAACAACAACGTTATGACAAACAACAACAATGGCACGCTAACGGTAAACACCTTGGATGCACCGCAAGGACAATGCAATGAATATAACTTTCTGAAGCGTAAACTTGATGACGAAAATGTCGTCATGCATCAGGAAATCAATAACGAAATTAACGATTATCACCGCCAACACCATCATCACCACCAGCCGCAGCAGCAGCAGCAACAACACCACCAACAACACCAGCCGCCGCCGCAGCAGCAGCAGCAACAAACACAAGCACCACTGGCCAACCATCAGGAGCATTGCAGCAATCCATGGAAGAAACGACATTTGGAACGTGATGAACACGCCAACAGTTACACATTGGCCAACTATGAGCACAGCCCGAGCGTTGAGAGCGAGCTTGGCTACAATCTACAAACGTCAAATGCCGTCGTCACCTGTGCCAATGCGAACAGCACCACAGCCATCGTTGGCATCGGCATTGGTGGCAGTGGTGGTGGCGGTAGTATTGGTTCATCAGCATCATCATCGTCCGGCTCGTCATCGTCGGCTTCATCCTGCACGGCATCGTTCATCAATGATCTCTTTGCGTATGATACAAATATGCTGGTGCCGGTTACGGCTTGTACGCTATTGCAAATACCCGGCAGTCCGTCTGCGTATTGCGGCGCAGCCACATTGCCGACATTCAGTACGCCGATCAGTGTCTGTTCGTCGAATGTGTCCGGTGGCGTTGGCGTTGCCAGCGATGGCAATAGCTTCGATGAGGCCACCGCCTGGCAGAGCACAGACTTACTTGAATTGGATCATCGTTATAATTCGGGACTGCAAACTGAAATTGGACATTTGAATGCAACGGTGCCGTTGAAGTCACCGTCAGAGCAAACTTTATCCATGCAGGCACAACAGCAACAACAGCAGCAACAACAACAGCAGACATCGCCGCCACCGTCGCAACAACAACAGAATAATTTTTTAGTTCCTCAAAAGCAAGTGACAAGACAAGTGCAAAATAGCAACAGCAACAGCAACAACAACAATAACAATATCACCAATAATAATAATAATAATAACAATAATAGATTACGACAACAACAATCGAACACAGCGCCGGAACCAAGTGACGCCGACTTTGAGGATAAGAATCTCTCATGGCTTTTGAATTTTAAATTTGATGAATTTCCACATTTATCACCCGACATTGGGGGCGGCGGCGGCGGTGTTGGTACATGTCAACGCAACCAACAGCAACAAAATGCAACAATATTGAATGCACATAATGCTACAACAGCAACAACAACAACATCACCCACACATAAATCCAACTCATGTTCGCCGGGCTTGTCATCAAATCCGTCCGCCAGTCAACACGGCTCATCGGCAACCCATAATGAACGCTCTCGTTCGCCAAAGTCGAACGGTTCGACGACAAAGGCGAGCCGAAAATTCGAGGAGCTTGTCATGGAGGCCACCTCGGAACTGGATGGCAGTGATATGATTGTCGCCGAGAATATCATTGTCGAGGAATGCTCCATTAAAGCGTAAGTTTTTTTTTTTTCAGACAAGAACCTTATCTAGATATCGAGAGAAACTTCTCTCTCTTTTTTTTGCCCCCTATATTACTCGTAGCGTTAGCTTCTTTGTATCTTAGATTTTTCTAGAATAATTTAACCGTTATAAATCGTTTAAAACTGTTACCGTTATAAGTTCATTTGAATTTTCCTCATATATGTAATATACTTCTTGATGCTGAGCATTTAAATCTAAAACGACCATTTTCTTTTATTTACTTGTATTTTTTATGTCTTTTCATATCGTCGCCACCAATTGTGGACGCAATCGACAACAAACTCCACCCCACCCACAACCAATACCACCACCAAATCAACACAACAAAAACCACCACCCATCGCAATGCCGACCGCAATACAAATACAAATACCAGGCCAAAGAAGCCGCCATTTACATACACCGAACTCATCGAATACGCCCTCGAGGATAAGGGTGAACTAACCGTGTCGGGTATATACCAATGGATATCGTAAGTATTAAAATAATTTTAAGATTTACTGTTCGCTACTTGAACATTGAAAACTTTAACGCCATTTTTTTTTTATCGTACATACCGGAAACCGGATGTAAATTAACAAATCTTTGGCATTCGTTTTTCAAGCCTTTGCGGATTTTTACATATATATTTTTTTTCTCTTTGTTGCTTTTTTTTGGATTGTTGTTATTGTGGTTTTTATGAGCGTTGTTAACGAAAAAAAAACAACAATAACAAAAACAACATTAGTTACATACATACATACATGTGTAGGTCGACCATGTTTTGCAGCGAAATACTTTGGCAAACTTCAACAAGTTGCAGATTTATCAAGATTGAAATTCTCTGATCTGATTTTTGAGATCTTGACATGGCTGTTAATGTCATTCCATGGTTTATTGCTAATGTTCTAAATGTGTTTCTGTTGCGGAATAAAAATGATGAATTGAGTGCAGAGGAAAACTTTTTAAATGTGTGCTTTTTTGAGTGATTTCCAAAGATTATCAATTATTTTGTCGGCTTTTCTCATTACAATATACCGTTTGTAATATTGATAAATTTAACTTTGATATTTCAAAGAGTTTTTTGTAGTAGAAAGATGATAATGTTAGATAATAATTTATGTTAGACCTAAAGTAAATCGAATTATTCTTTTATCAACTCACAGGTTATAACGGTCGCTTGTTCTATTAAATAAAAACCAACAGATGAGTAATGCAAAAAATATAGAAATGTATAGAATTCGTGTTCCTGATTGATTGTAATACATCAACTTAATTTCATTTTTATTTTGCGCTTCATTTATATTCAATATGGCGAAATTTCTAAGAAATAAGACTATCCTTATCAGCAAACTTTCTTACTAATTTTTTTTTTTTTCAAAAATCGAACTAAATTACATTAATCATTGTAAGTTCTCTTGAACTCACGGAACTTCAAAAACTTCATAAACGAAACTACTCAAAACATGAAATAACATTACAATTGAAAGACGCATTTCAATATTTCCACTATAATAAAATACTTTTAACACATTTTTCAAGGTTCATTAATTTTCACAACTCAGCTTTTTATACATATTTCTTTGCCCTTTACTTGGCGAACTCGAACTTAGTGCGACCATACCCCCGACCATTCAGAACTTCTACGGTCGAACGACAGCACCTGTGCGAAGGAGTCGTTGTCATAATCGTCATCATGATGATCATCATCATCATATTCATTGGAATCAGTGTAAATATTTGAAGCCACAGTTAAATGTTGCGTGTAAATATCATATAGAAATTTACATACTCGCATGCGAGTACTGTCGTTTCTACTCACACCCCCAACTACCCCATGCCGCCATCGATTTCATCAAACACTCGCTGCTTGATGGTTATAAAACACCCTCTGTCACAAACTAACCTGCTGAGCAAATCGACCCAAAATGCACGACCTGTTCATTAAAAGTAATGAACAAGAACGAACAAACGAAGAAAAAACAAAAAAACAAAAAAATTCGGAAAAAAATGAACTTCATCCTTAGTCGAAAAAGTACAAAACAAAAAAAAAAAAAATAAAAATCAAGAAATTATAATTTTTTTTTTTTTTCGTTGTTTGCCAAACTTTTTCATTAACCATTCACAAATTTACTTTGCGGTATGTACAGTAATACAAACCAACCACCTGGCCCCCCAAAAGTGGCATGTGTTTGGTGTGTGGGTCCTGGGGGGTTTAGAAAAACCTTCATTATTGTTCATTCGCCCGATTTGGTGCGCTTCGCTTCTCAAGGCAAAAAGTCTCAACGCCCCAAAAGATTCAATGCGCTTGCGCTAAAATTCACTCACATCTGCTCCTCCCCCACGCTGCCGCAATCATTGAAGGGCCAAAGTGCACCTTACGCTTTACACTTCCCTTTATAAGACAGACGGACGGACGGACAGACGGACAGACAGACGGACAGACGCCGTCATGCTATCATCGCAGGGGAGCGTGGCATTCATTTGCTGCATGATGATTTACAAATTGCCCATGAAATTTCAACATTCAAACAATTCTCCAAATAATTATTAATTGTTCATTGAGTTGAGCTAAGTTTCTTATACATTTTGTATCTCTCTCTCTCTCGCTCTCTCTCGTACGAACGCTTGCATGCACATGGTTATAGTAGTATGCTTTTGTAGGTGGAACCGTTTAATGTGTTGCCTGCCTGCCTGCCTAACTGACTGACAGACAGACTGGGCAAGCATTAACTTAACCTTTAATAATAATTGCTGGGGTGTTTAACAAATTTTTGAGCATTGACGAACGACACGTGACGCAACATAACGTTTAACATTATTTCCCCTCATAGGCCACTTGCCATTCTTTATACACCTTTTATACGCACGAATGGATTCGATCAGGTGGCAAGCTGACGCTTTCATTCCTTCCTTCCTCCCTGCCTACCTGCCGTCCTTGCTAGCTTGCTGATAGACTCAAAGCGGAAATTCGGACTCAGAGACGGTCAACGTGCGTCATACGGCGCAATTCACAATTCACAAACGGATATCGAACGCAATTAAGCTTGTGCGCTTGTGCGATTAGCTTCGGCATTGCAACCTTTCCGGTTCATATTCATATTATGTATTGACAGTTTATTGGGTGACGATCATGCATGAACGGTCAGCCATACACCAAAGGCCGGGGGTGAAGGGTTTGCGATCGTTTCGTCCTTTCTGCTGACAAGCCATTTGTCTAATGATTTATGTATGTAAATGTATATGTAAAATTCTGTTGGCAGTTGGTAGCGCACAATGAATAATGCATAAGGCAGACATGCATAGTCATCGGATCATGTACCTGTAATCTTTAACTAAACCCAGTTATATAACTTGAGTAGAATACAAGCGAAGCAATAACATTCATGACAATATTAACATGTGACATAAACAAGTCTGAGTCGATAAAGATCAATTTCGACAATCCACGAAATGAGTCTGCACCCTTTCAGCCCAATCCAATTAAATGCGCCCAGGCACCATTAAAAACTTTTTCACTTCAAATATGATGAGTAACAAGAAAAACGGGGAAAAAAATAAAATAAAATAAAACGCAATATTTTTTTTTTGTTTATTAACTTACTTTTTTGTTGTTGTATTTAATGTACAGAACGAAATTTCGTTAACTTAGTCCATCCATTACCTTAAAAGTAAAAAAAATAAAAATAATAATAATAAAAATAAAAAAAATTAAGCCACCAAAGACGCCAAAAATAAGTAATCGCTATAGAACAAAATATAACGGAATAGAAAAGAAAATGGATGCCAAAAAAAGGTGAAGCCGTGAGTTGCTTACGACATGCCGGCAACGACGACAACAACAGCAACAACAACAAGGACAACAAAATGGAAAAATCAAAAATTTATACGAAAAAATGAAATGAAATGAAGAATTTATGAACTGACTTGCCGCAAAAGAGTAATAATAATATTGTATGTATACATGCAGACAACCACGGACGGACAGACAGTCAGATAGACAGACAGACATACGACGAAACGGACGTAGAGATACAGAACGAACAAACGAACGAACGGACAGACGGACAGACAGATGGTTGACAGTAAGGATGAGATGAAGTGTAAAGGGCATAAAGTCGAGAATCAACTCGAAACAAGCTATAAGTATGAAAGCGATTCCGCCTTAGCGTTGCACCGTACCCGGACCTGCGTGTCAAAATATATACGCTCATAGTCGGTAGTCTTTCTGTCTGTCCGTATGACTGCCAGTCAGTCAGTCAGTAAGACAGGTAGGTAGGCATGCTGGCAGTCAGTCAGTCAGTTAGTTAGTTAGTCAGTCAGTCAGTTAGTCGAAATCGTATTCGTTGAGTAGTTTTGTATTGGCCTGGCCGAACTGAACTGAACCGAACCGAGCCGTGACGTGCCTGGCACGAGCCACTGGAGCCGCCGGCATTGCAAACCGCACAAAAATCCAACCAAACATACAGACCTCCACTTCCCCCACACACACTCGCCATTAAGGTCGAACATTGTGAAGTCGTCGGAATTGTTGTCGTTAGTCAATTTTTAGTATTCGCATTTGGTTCGCTGTGATTCGTTCGTTTTGGCCATTCGCGTGAAGCGAAAAACTTTCAAAAAGGGATGGACAACGTCGACGCGTCATGTAATCATCATCGTCATCATCATCATCATCATCATCATGGTTGTTGGATGGTTGTTCGGTTGTTCGGTTGGCCTGATAGACAAAGCGGGCGTTGGTAGCGCACATACATACATATAACACATGCATAGGTAAATCGTTCGTTAGTTTTGATTTACTCAGCCAAAAATGTCTGTCCATCATAAAAAATTTGATTTTACGCTAGGCTCATGTACACCTTTTCCCATGTTGCATAGCACTCAACAGGGCAGAAGCATGGCAAATAGGCAGCTCATCAAAGTGTCTCTCATAAAGAATGCCGAAATGGCGAAAAATATCGCAAAATTAGCTCAAACATCAAACATCAGTTACTTGTCCTGTCCAAAATGAATACTATCAAATCGAATCGACTTGACTTGACTTGACTTAAATCGACTCGATTCGAAGCAATTCAAAAATCTACATTTGAAAAAAAATTATAAAAAAAAGAAAAACCTATACGTGTATATTTTGAAAACGAAATTGAAATTGTATGAGAACTATTGGGGAGGAAACACCAAACAGTCCCCAACCCCCACATTACGTGTGTAAAGACAATTCATTCAATCTGTCAGTCAGCCAGTCCGTCCATCCGTCAGTCAGTCAGCACGTGTAGAGACACAACAGATAGACAGACAGACAGACAGGCAGTAAGTCACGTATTTGATTTTTCTTGCTTGCCCCCAGAAGTATACTTCGTTTTTTTTTTCGTTGTCTTTCATTTTGTCGTCGGCGTTGACAATTCGAATTCGACAAGTGCTGCGGTCGCTTGTGGGTGGCAGTGGGCGGCTGTGGGCGGAAATGTGCTGCCGATCGGCATTGACGCTAAATGTCATTTTATTATTGATTTGATTTGCCGCTCTATTCATTTCTTTTTTTCTTTCTTTCTACCTTGGGTTGGTTGATTTTCGGTCTTTGGCGCGGTCCTTGGTCGTTCGGCGCATGAATGATGATACGCTCGTTTGGTTTGCTACAAAATGTTAATGATTAAAACGTGCTTGTCATGCATTACTCAAAAATTGACGCTCACTTAAACAGTATACAGAATACAAGTCCTTAAAGAGTTAACGTTAACTTCAACTTTGGTTAAAGGCCCAAAAAATACTCTGTCCAAAAGCCGTGAATTTTTTCAAACTCATTAAAATTTATATTATAATTTTGGATTATTTAATTGTTCAAAAAATAAATTGATATATTTCTGGTTGGACGGATGGGTGGTGTAAGAGCTCAAACAAACACAAAACTCTCATTTAGTTTTATTTCTTACAAGGAAAAATAAGATTTTAAATATTTTCTCATTGTTCCATGTGTGAGATATTAATAAAGATTTTAATATAAAAAACAATACAAAAAATTTCAATATTTTTTCTAAAAAAAACCAGAGTAATAATTATGATAATTCGATTGCAATAAATTGTTCTCTCTTGGCTTCTCCGACCATTACGCATCAGTCAAAAAAAAAAAAAAATCCAAAAATAAAAGACATTTATTCGTCAGAGTGATAAACATGACGGAAGGGTCATTAAAAATATAAACACATGCACTTGCTCACATCAACTGTGCTTAGGTAAGTAAGTGGATGTGTGAGACATCGGAAGTATTTTATTCTTCGCCACTGAGGTATTCTGTTTTTTGTGTGTTTTCCTACTTTTGTCATGACAAGCGCCAGTCAGAATCACACACACACATACACACATATTTTCATTACATTTATGAGTCGTCATTTATATTTTGTTGTTTTATTTTTTTTTTTTTTTGATTCATTCATTTATTTTTTTTTTCCTTCTACTATTTGCCACAAGCAAAAAGCCTCGACAGGTGCCGCACAGTACCCCCCTTATGCGTTTGTTCAAGCTAGCATTCGGTCCGTCCGCCTGTCTGTCTGTCCGTCCGTCATACGGTCGGTTAGTCGCGTGCTCAAATAGAATTTTGGAATGCTTTTCAGCTTGAAATGGGTAGAAGTATCTAGAATGAGTTTGCTTTGCTTTGTGGCATGACAATGGGTGGGGATGGGTGGTTGTGGGTGTGGGTGTGGTGGTGTTAGAGTGGTGTGAGAGTGGTAGCCGGAAATGGAGCTGACTGTTATAATATAACCAATGACATAGCACCAACGACTAATATACTGTCGGAATGGATGTTGGCAAATGAAGAGCTATTACATGTATATTCTTTATTTATGTTTTTTTTTTTTTCGTTTTGTATAATACATATTATTATCGTAGTTGTTGTTGCTGCGTCTTCATGTTGACGAGGGTTGATTTCTGATTTGATTTCGGACTGCGTGTAATTTCTTTGCATTTGTATGTGTGTATGTGTGTCTGCAAACAATTTCGCTCACTCTTTTACTCTATATCATTATTGTCATGTCTCTCGCGCCTTCTCTCTCTCTCGCACCGTCACTCTCTCTCTCTCTCTCTTTGTGTTTGTGTATTGCGCGTCGTAATTTGAAATACTTTCCATTTTGTTGGTCTGCTGCAGGCAAGGCATCAAACAAGCAAACGGCGCCCCACAACGCACGGGGGGTGCCTACCCACAATAACTGACGACGGTCGAAGGCTCCACACGATATTGTAAAAGTGGGCGAGCGCTTTGCACGCGATGTCCTTTCCGGTCGTCATTTCCTTATTTATTATTATTTTTTTTTTTTATTTTTCTTAACTTTTCGTATTTGTTGGCCGACCCAGTGGCGTGTTTATGACCGTGCAAAGCCATTGGATCTACAAGGCAAGTCTTTGTTCACTCAGCGATTGGCTTGCGGGTGTGACTGTGTGTGTGTATGTGTGTGTGTGTGTGAATGTTTTTGTATGTATCTGTTTGGCTGCAAAGATAAACTTTATTTACGACTGGTCAAAAGTTTTAACAGACTTGGACGTTGGCCAATGGCATCAATGCAATGCCAAAAACACATTGACCAATCACACTAGACAAGAAATGCCTTGCCAGGGGGTTGGTCTTAACGAACATACGAAAAAAAAACCCTTAGTAAACTCACACATACACATAAGAGCTTTAAAAATGGCCGAATTTGTCTAAGTATTTGAGATTATTTAAAATTAATTAATTTTAAAAATACTTATTTGACGCTATCTCTTTCTCTCTCTCTCTAATTAAAGTGATCGCTTTCCTTACTATAAATCGAATGATGACCGTTGGAAGAATTCTGTGCGGCATAATCTCTCCATTAATCCACACTTTCGTAAAGGCCTTAAGGCGCCACAAGGTGCCGGTCATCTTTGGACAATCTCCAGTGGCGATTCAGCGGAAAATGTGCTCGCCTGGGAGCATGTAAGTTTTGGCAAATAAAAAAAAAAAAAAATAATAATAATAAAAATTTTATATATTAAGAAAAAACAACGTTTGGATTTGTTCTTCAAAATGGAGTCTATGAATCGTGAACGTTTGCAACAGCATCAACAACAACAACAACAGCAGCAGCAACAGCCGCAACAACAACAACAACAACCTCCTCATCAACACAATCAACAACACATTCATCAACACCAACAACAACAACAACTAATTTCGCATGCACACCACCACCAGCATCAACAACAACAACAGCAACATAATCACCACAATTGTACTTCACCACATCAGAGTTGCCAACAAGAGCATTGCCTGTACGATGAGGCCGCTGTCGCTGCCGCCGCCATTGCACAAGAGATGCTACAACACAACAGCGTCACTGGCGGCGATGATTTGAACATTGTACATCAAGCGTCAACAATAACAAATACAACAACAGCAACAACAACAGATGCAACAATAACAACAACATCAAGCAATAGCTGCATTAGTGACAACACAACAACAACGCAACAACATCAAAGACTGCTACCCTTCAATGATCTACTGAGTGATGAAGAGCTACGCAAAACAGCTGGCCAAATTCTGAACGGTATACATCGTGAAGTCGAAGTACAATCGGTGAACTCAATCATCAGCACATACCACGATGTCCTCTTAGACAATGGTGAGTTCAAATTATGCAATTCACCACACACAAACACAAACACACCACACTGTGGACGATAATTATGCAATTATTTTTGTACACCTTCATTTCAGAAGACTATCTCAATCCGATACACAAAGACGTCGCTGTCAATGAAAGCGGTCTACGCGGTCTCCAGAGCACGCCGATCGGCACAAGTTCGATCAATGTGAACAATACACACTCTCAATACTATATTGCTGAAATCGATCCAATGGAGCTTGGCATACATATGGCACATCAAATCGAACCATGCGAGGAGGAAGTGCTCTTTAGCGATGAATTTAATCTCAATTACTTTGGCTATAATCCCGGTAGTGATATTGTCGCTTGACCGGAAAACAGTACACAAATCAAGGCACAACAACTGACGCTACAAACAGAAACCGAAACCACAACGAAGGCGACAACAATGACAACTTTGACGCTGACGGCGACGCGAACGACGCCGCCAGTACAAGTTGTGTTTACATTGCCGCACAACGACAACACCAACAACAACAACAACTAGCAAGGGCTGCATTTAAAGCGCCAACTACTAAATTAATACTAGTCACCAAACTCAAATGCACTGAAAATAATACAAAATCAAAAATTAATGCACAAATTCATAATGCATCACAAACTAGTCTTGTTATTTAGTTTTTCTTTAACTACAATATAATTTTTTTTTTTTTTTATATACATATATATATTTAAGTGCATATATTTAAATCTTCATATAGCTTATAAGATCGCACAAATATATACATAATATGAGTATATACATACAAAAATATACAAAGCGCAAGGCTTACAATGACCTTAACTCAAATCCCAACCATTGATGCCTTGTTCAGGGCCTTTCCAATTAAGCGTTTGTATTAGCGATTTAGTACACTCAGAGATGCATTCCTAACTAAGTACATATTAACACATACACACACACATACATACAAAAATGTATTAATTACACGCACCGCCGTCGCCCAAAAATTCTTAAATAAATCATGTATTCTTTTTTTCATATAAAAAAAAAAAGTCGTTTTATATTTTGGTTTTTGTTTTTTTTTTTCGTTTTTTGTTTATTGAGAAACCACTTCGAGCTTAAAAAAAATTTAATGATTCTATATAAATATAGACCTATGTCCATATTACGCTAAGTGTCCATCAATGAACGCGTTCAACTACATTCACCTTCATTACAGATCTTTCCAAAAATATTGTTACTTTATATAATATATTTATATGCGTGTTGTATGTATATCAATGCTCATAAGGGTTACAACTTTAGCTATGAATGTATATATATATATATAAATAATCATACATTTTTTTTTTTTTTTTGAGTTTTAAGTAAGAACAAATAAGTGAAAAACGCGCCTAACAGCCCGCCTTCAAGGTTAACTATGTACGTATGCATAAAAGTTATTAATTAGTTAAAAACAAAAAAAAAAAGGAAAAAAAAAACGAAATAGAGAGTAGTAATCAAATTCAATGTCCACTTGAAGTACGTAAAGTAAAAAATATATATATCTCCTTACACACGTTATACATAGTCGTGAAAAAACACCTGACCTCCGATCAGTGCTCAACGTGTGCATGTGGTTGTCATTTACTCTTCACTTTCCTCGAAAGTTGGACTACTCGGTGAGTATGCCGGACTTGTGGGGCTGTAATGTGATGGCGCCGTTGGTGAGTACATTGGCGATGTTGGCGAATAGTTTCGAGCCGATGGCGTATATGTTGGCGATGTTGGTGAATATTTCGTACTGCTTGGCGAGTAGACGGACATGTTGGGTGAATAGCGTGGACTGGTCGCCGAGTAACTTGAGCCGGTTGGACTGTATTGGTTTGACGGCGAGTGTTGTGGTGAACTTGGCGAATACAGCGGTGAGGTTGGCGAGTACTTCGGTGATGCCGGTGAATATTGTGGTGAGCCAGGTGTATATTGTGGTGAGCCCGGTGAGCCATCGTACGATGGTGAAGGTGGTGAATATGTTGGCGATGTCGGTGAATATTTGACACCAGTTTGTGAATAGGCCGGCGAAGCGGGCGAATAGTGCGGAGAAGCCGAGTAATTGGGCGACGTTGGCGAATAGGATGGAGTCACCGGTGTATAGTTAGGCGATGACGGCGAATAGGATGGTGATGTTGGTGAATAGCATGGTGAAGTTGGAGAGTACGATGGACTTGAGGGCGAATATGATGGTGAAGTTGGCGAATAAGATGGTGAATTTGGTGAATAGTTTGATGATGTCGGCGAATATGCACTGCCCGGTGAATACATATTGCTGCCACTGCCCGAAAATGATGGACTCGATTGGAAATTTGACGTTGGCGAGTAAACGGGCGATGTCGGCGAGTAGCCACTCGATGATGGTGAATAGCCAGTCGATTGTGCGTTGAAGTTCGGTGTTGTTGATGAGTAGCGTGGACTGGTCGCTGCATACAAGGGCGATGTTGGCGAATAGTTCGGACTTGAGGGTGAATAATTTGGTGAGGCACCGCCCGGCGACGAAGCTGTGTAGTTGGGACTCGTCGGTGAGTAGGATGGTGAAACGCTCGGCGATGGTGGGAAATATGGTGACATTGAAGGTCCTGGCGAGCTTGGTGACGAACCCGGATGCGCCGGTGACCAACTAGGTGACATGCCCGATGCATCGGAAGCAGCTGATGGTGAGAAGCTTGGTCCACCTGGTGTCATACCGCTCACTGAAAAAATGAGTACGATTCAATTAAATTTATATTAGGGCTGACACTTTTTTTTTAAATACTTACTTGCGCCAGATGGTGAGAAATAACGTGGCGTACCGCAGTTAACCCAGGGCGTCATTGGTGGTGTCATGCTTGGGGTGGAACCAGCACCAAAGAACATTGCCGCTCCGCCCAACATACTGGCACCCAGTGTATTTGGTATTTCAATGCCGAAGCGACACTTCTCGGCATCCAACAGCAAATCAAAGCAACCAGTACCCATTTTAGGCAACTGACCCATAATAATATTTTCGGATACACCTCTCATTGGATCTGTTTCAGCGTGAGCTGCTGCATCCATTAGAACGTCAACGGTTTCCTCGAAGGAACATCTCATCAGGGCACCAGTATCCTGTCGATTGATGCCGTGACGTGTGATAGCCATCAAATGACCTTTGGCTGTCATTACGTCACACAACAAAGCCAAATGACGATAGTTCACGTATAGACCATAGAACTGCAGCACAGCATTCATTTCCTTCTCCACAGACTTACGCACAGCTTCGATGCCCAACACTTGGAAGATTTCACAGATGTCATTTGATGAGGTACGTACAGGATCAACATCACGTTCCGACAATACTTTCATCATAGATGTACCGTCCGTTTCCAGTAACCACTCACCGATAGCTTTGAATTCACCCGTTTCGGTAATGACTATACGCTTTTTGCTGTCTGTCTGCGGCAAATGCATGTACACTTTGCCAATGGCCTCGATACCCTGCAATGTCATATCAGATAACATATTCGCTTCAATACAACGCAAAAACATGTCATCCTCCATCTTGTCAACGGCCTCATCTTCGTCCTGGAATTTGGTTTCCTCATTGTTCATTATACGTATGCGTAAAACGAGTTTATCAGCATTGTCATCATTAAATATACAATTCAAATCCTCGCCAAAGCCGACATTGATCTTTTCCGCAATCTGTTCCATAGTTAACTTCTTATCCGTCATACGTTTGCGATCCAATTCGATACGCAATAGCCACGGTGATATGCGCGTTGGATCAAAGTCAGGCATTTCATAATAGACATTTACAAACTCTTGATCTTCCGATATAACGGTACGCTGTGGATCGGGATCATAATAAATTGCCGTATTTGCCGTTACTTTTCTCAGTGTTGTATGCTCTAGACGACAGAGCACATTCTTTGCCTTTTCAGCATCACGTGCAGCACCGCCAGTCAGGAAGACCGTTAGTGACGGCGCTTTCGGTTTCTTGGATATGTTAATGATTTCTTTGAGACGTGGCACACCGAGTGTTACGTTCTTTGATGATACACCAGCAAAATGGAAAGTATTCAGTGTCATCTGAGTAGCAGGTTCACCCAAACTCTGGGCAGCTAACGCACCAACCATTTCACCGGGATTAGCTTGGGCCTGTTGGAAACGTGTTTCGATTTCACCGATTAACCATTCAAATGCCTCAGCTGATAAGCGAAATTCTTCAGCAACGTACTTCGTGCAGAGTGTCGAACGCACAAGGCACTGGAACAATAACGTAGCGTTCTCATTAGCTTGTTTCGATATGCGATCATTTCCAGTTACAATAACACAACGCTGCAACAAGTCACGCACGCCGGCAATTACACGCAATGGCGATAAATCCGTTGGCATGCGTTTATTTATGTGGAAAATTTTCTGTACGTTCCAAATCATACGCTGTAAATTGCACGGTAAAACAACCTTAGAATCGCCATTGGGAAAGATATCACGCAGCACATCTCGATCGCGACACAGCGACTCCCATTCCACTTCCAAGTCGGGCAACGCATTGCTGCTCTCACTTAACTCCTTGATAACCTCATCCGTGAAGACCTTACGCATGTAACGCTCATTCGACCAATCAAACTTGAACCGTTTCTCAAAGGCCTTATTTGAGAGTTTGACCGTTGGTAAATTTTGAAATTCGACAGTTTCACCGCAAAGACCGTCCTCGCCGTAACGTAACTGAATAAGTTGACCCACAGAATTACGTACGGTACCATCATAATTGACCATAACAGACTCCATAGCCTTTATCAAACGACGCTGAATATAACCGGTTTCAGCAGTTTTCACAGCAGTATCGATAAGACCTTCACGACCACCCATAGCGTGGAAATAGAATTCAGATGGTGTCAGGCCAGCAAGATATGAATTTTCAACGAAGCCACGTGACTCAGGACCGTAATCATCTTTGATGAAATGCGGCAGTGTACGCTTACGGAAACCATACGGTATACGCTTGCCTTCAACGTTCTGTTGACCCACACAAGCAATAACCTGAAATGAAATAAAATTCGTGAATATTGCACTCATGACATAATGTACCGTAGGCCGTAAGTGACGCACTCACCTGAGAGATATTAATATTAGAACCTTTGGAACCGGAAACCACCATAGCCTTAAGGTTATTATATTCAGTAAGAGATTTCTTAGCAGAACCACCAGTTTTATCACGAGCATCGTTTAGAATACGATTCACTTGGTTTTCGAAGGTCTGACGCAATGTATTACCTGGCGTAGGCTCTAGCTCCATGTTGTGTGCCTTTTGTATAACGTTTATGACATCGTCCTTAGCTTTTTTGATTGCCATCTGAATTTCATTGTAGGTCTGCGGATCGGCAATTGTGTCACCAATACCAATACTGTGACCTTCGAGCAGCAGCCAATTGTTAATGACAGTTTGAATGTTACCGTAGAAACGACCGGCAATCTCGTGACCCAGTTCCAGAAAACAAATATGCAACAATGAACCAGCCGAAGTACCAAGGGTCTTTTTACATAGAATGCCCATGATCAATTCACCATGCTCGACCATAACTTTGGTGTCACCGGGCGATATCCACTTGTAAGGGCCATCGTCTTCGTCGTCAGGATGTGTAGAATGCGTGCGTATCATGTTCACATTACCGGGTATGATCAATGAGAATATCTGTTTGCCTGTCCATAACGGACGTGGTTTGAGTATGCAAGGCTGTGGCATTTTGCCGTCCCACGTCGGCAAAAACATAAGTAAGTTCATCATTTGCTCACGTGTTATAAAGACATCACGTTTCGTCATTTTTCTTACTGCTGTAAGTGTATCCTGCACAATACCCATTACGGGCTTGTTGGCCTAGAAAACAATTAATGAAACAAACATTAGTAATGCTCTACCGTTAGCCTTCTATTTCAAGCATTTACCTGTGGCGTAATAATTTGTCGTGGTGTTATGTGTATGTTCTCCACTTCGGCTCGCGTCTCCATAGATTGTGGCACGTGCAAGTTCATTTCGTCACCATCGAAATCGGCATTGTATGGCGATGTACAAGACAGATTCATACGGAATGTTGACCAGGGCAGCACCTTGACACGATGCCCCAT
Source organism: Phortica okadai (assembly GCA_034638295.1). Lineage (NCBI taxonomy): Eukaryota > Metazoa > Arthropoda > Insecta > Diptera > Drosophilidae > Phortica > Phortica okadai. The sequence goes on along the minus strand of CM067848.1, from coordinate 45,208,527 downwards.
CATACTCATTTTGTGTAGTGTTGGCTGACGATTGAAAATGACTAAGTCATCGTCGCGCAAATGACGTTCAACCTTGTAGCCACATTGCAAGTGCAAATCGGATGGCTTTGGATGAAAACGCAAGTCAATACGTTCACCGTTGTCACGCACAATATATTTGGCACCAGGATACTGAGAGTTTCCACGTCGCACCAACTCTTGCATACGATCAATATTAAAAGGTGTCACCAACTCCGGGAAGGTTAAATTCTGTGCAATTGAACGCGGTACACCGACCTGATCAATGCGAAGATTTGGATCTGGTGTGATGACAGTACGTGCTGAAAAATCTACACGCTTACCCATCAAATTGCCACGAATACGACCTTCTTTGCCTTTCAAACGTGCCTTGATCGCTTTTAGAGGCTTGCCGGATTTTTGCATAGCACGAGGCATACCGGGCATGTCATTGTCAACCAAAGTCGCAACATGAAACTGCAACATTTTGATATTCTCTTGTATGACATGCGCAGCTGCACCACTGGACTCATTCTTTTTAAGTTCATTGTTAGCTTTGATAATATCAGCCAATTTGTGCGTCAAATCATCTTGATTCTTGGCTGAGCCAAACATAACTACAGCCGGTCGCACTGCGAGCGGCGGCACTGGCAAAACTGTGACTATCATCCAATCAGGACGTGCAAATTTCGGATCCATGCCCAATATAAAACATTCTTCATCTGTTATGTGTTTCAATATTTCCCAAACTCGTTCTGCCGACACAACGATCTTCTTTTCCTGTGAATCCTCATTAACGTCTTTCCATTCAGCAGTTAAATCCAATCCTTGACGTCTTATCGATGGCTGATAATGACCGCAACCGCCGTGACCTTGTTTCTTGTTCGGATCCGGTGGTTGACCATCCTTAGCCATATCCATATCCTCACCACCCTCGCAAATAGTTTTGCCCTTACAGAGGTCATACACATACGCCAGTCGTTTCCTTGGTTGACCTTTTGTTTTCATAACGATTTCTTTAATTTTTGGATTGTGTGGTGATACCAACATCTTCGAACAATAAAAGCAAACGCAACGCAAGATTTTGATTGTTTTGGTTATAAAACCAATGTGAAAGACTGGCTTGGACAGATCAATATGTCCAAAGTGTCCGGGACATTCTGTCATATTGCCAGCACACGTCTGACATCGCGATGTACGATCAATAACGCCCTGGCGTGGATCCATAAGACCACCCAACTTGGGTCTACCACCTTCCATAGTCTCGGCATACATGACGCCACCCTCTGTGACTGACATACGTCGCTAAAGAAAAACACAAAAACATCAAACCCAAAAATTAATTTTCAACGCTTCACTATTTGGATTTTCAATATGGCGTCAAAGTGCTACGACTAAGAGCACAATCTCCACACTACTTACAATTTCATCAGGTGACAAAATTCCAAACTGTACACGCTTCACCTGGCGCAGTGGAGCCTTCGAATCATTTGTGGTACTCATTTTTTAGCTTTCTTTGATGTTGTTTTCAGTAGAATTTTACAAGCTGCACGGGCAGCGTTTTCTCGCTTTCCGATCAGTGAGTTGAGTGGTTGATGACTGGCATTCGCATTCGCAAGTTGTACAAAAACAATTTAATTGAGACTTGCACGATTTATCAAAACAAAAATTATATTAGTAAGTTATTGTGTTTGTACACATTTCGCGCGCTTTGTTTATTAAATTCCAGCACTTTTGCAACTTTTTTTGCGTTTTTCTGACAACTTTTCCGCGTTTTCCGCACCACACGAAACTAGAGGTGGGAAAAAGTCGATGGCAAAAACCGATTTTTTCGCACCTTCAATTGGTTGAGAAACGCAAACGGGCCATTTGACACGAAAGTGTCAGCAGAGTGTCGGCAGAAGTGGAAGAAGAAGCAGGAATTACCCGCGATCGCGGGTAGGTGAAATATCGCAGGCGGCAGCACCGCACATACGCTTATTCAATACCCCTGTGCCGTGTCACGAAAAATGACACGAATCCTCTCTCGCTCTCAATTGAGTGTACATCATCTCTTGCTCTCAATCTGATTTTCACCGCGTTGTTTGACTTATGTTATCATATAGAACCCCGACACTTGAACGATTATGCGATTGTGAGAGAAAGTGAGTGAGTGTGTGAGTATATGTGTGTCAAGAACTGGCAAAATAACTGACAAAAAATTTAAAAAGATTTTGGGTCGTTCCGTGGCTCCCGCGGAATATTGTTTTTTACGTAAAAGTCTCACGACGCAGATCTGTCTAATTACCGTTCAGCGTAAATTTTTTTTTATGCATTTTTCAATTGTTTAGACGAATCCAAAAATTAAAGCAGAAAAAAGTTCGCTACGTATTAGAGTCTAATACGGGAAGACGTTGTTTTTGAGCGCGTTTGCAGGCACATAAAAAATATCGTGGAAATTTATATATTTAAATTACAATAAAAGTCAAATTTAGGGGCCGGTTACACGAGGTTTGGTTTCAAGAATTTGGGTAAGAAAAAGGCAAAAAATTAAATATTATATCTCTACTAATAAAACTGCATTCTAGGTTAGCTTAAATTGAAGGTTGGTGGTGGCTCTAAAAAAAACACGTAGTACCTAAATTTTTATGTGTTCCCGCCACATCTACAGAGTCCGAACGCATTTCAGCAAGGCTGGACTTATAAGAGTAATCGCAGGGCCTCGCTTAAAGCGAACAATGCTGACATTCTTCTATTCTTGCAAAGAAATGGATAGAATAATATTTCTGTTATTTACCCAGCATAAGCATTAATGAGTTGATCTCAGATTTTTGTTCCTTTTTTTCATACTGAAATGTTATATTAATTTTGATCTCTTATATTTTTAGTTGTAGTCATAGGATTAAGCACAAAATATATGAAATATACATTCGAAATTGCTTATAATTTAAATTTTTACAAAGAGCCGCACAAAAAACGATACTATCGTTAGTATCAAATATTCGTTCCCAAACCATCGAAAATATCGAATGGCACCACCATCGATAGTTTCCCACACGAAACGCCGCTGCCAAGAAATACTGATTCACACACACGCACGTGTCAAAAAATTGACACAGTTACTGCAATAAACGAAATGACACGGGTGGGCCAATTCAAACAGTCACGTAAGTCTAGACTAGCTTAATGTCGCTTTCAGTTGCAGCGACACTTGGGATGGGTCAATGTGGGTGACTCCCCCAAATTCGGCGGTAGGTGAGATAAAATTAGTGATGTGAGTCCAACAAAATATCACTAGTAGGGGAGAAGTCCAAATTTCAATAAAAAAAACCTCGTGTTATATATTGACATCCCCGAAACAGTTAAATTCACGAAGATTTAAAAAAGAATTACTTGAAAACCCACTGTCTAAATAACGGTATAACAATGTTGAACAAGGACAAATGTCTGGATAGAAGATTTTAAACAAATTTTGTGACTATGATCGTTAAAAAATGGACAAATTTGACTGACACAGCCGCTGAACACTGAGTGTGCACGAAATCACCGGTGACTCATACAATTCGATTGAAGCACACGTTTGATGGGGAATCCCCAAGTTCAATTATGCTTGTCTGTCTGATTCGAAAGAAAAATGTGTTATACAGGTTTGTTTATTAAACAGAACAAAAATAATTCGAAAATGATGTGCCTAATATGTATCTGAATTTAAACATAATTTTGCCAACCAAATTGAAACTAATAGAAATATGTATGCATTTGTCACTCACGCCACGCCAACTAAGCTGGATTCAGATGGCGTTGTCGCTTCACTTTTCTGTAACTGTGAACTTAATCAGATTTTCAAGAAAATTGATGTAGGAACAATGTTCGTGTGCGGTCGCTAATTCGGATAATTTTTGCGCAAACTCATGTGTAATGCCCTTCTCGATAAGCATATTGACAAGCAGATCATATAGGTAGCCGTCAACGAGTGTACCTTCAACAGCATAAACACGATCATTCCACGTCTTATTGAATATGCAAATCTCATCTATGCGGAACCCTTCATTTTTTCGATCCTTTTCATGGACTACGCTGTTGTTAACAAAAGTACACACAAAGGATAAAACATTATCACCGCGTAGAATGTTCACCTCAAAGCTAGGTTTGCTACGCAGTTGACAAAGCTCTGGCTTCTGAGTGGAATCAAAATCACTTTCAGTTACCACAGTATGATTGATGTTAAAGCTAATTAATAGCTTCTCCTTGTCGAGCTCCTTGATTAGTTGGACATCAGCGCCATCAAATACCATGTTAAAACCATCTATGATGCACCTTGGATCTTTGTGCACTTGCGCTTTTCGTTCACGCACTATCTCCTCACCCAAGAACTCAACCAATTCACGCTCACCCTTTGTGGGCAATGGTTTGGCACTGGTACTACGCTTATTAGCAATCCTCGTTTGACTCAAGACGTTCACCATTTTATTGGGCATCCTTTGCATTCGTCTGACATTTGCTTTAAAATCGTTCTTCAGCAATCTCTGGATAAGCGCATCAAGAGCCCGTGGTTGCCTTATAATTTTCAAAAGCTTATACATCGCGGTGGTCGTGTGCGTGAGTCGATTAAACAAATATCTTGCAAGAAAATTTGCTTGCCTTTGGAAAATAAAAATATCCGGAGAATTTTTTTTCGATTTCAAATATAAAACTGACAATTAATGCAAAGGTGACTGATTGCACCAGCTGATCATTGTACAACAAACTAGGGAAATAGTTTTCAGACGATTTTTTATATTTCTTTTTGTTTCACGTTTAGACACACACAGAGACGAAAAATAAACAAGCTCCACAGCAGAGTACAGTACAGATGAACAAGGAATGCAATGTGGAAAAACTAATTGGGTGACGTGTTGCGTTTCGGCGTTGACGGTGGTAAATCCATTGTTTTACACACCCATCCAGAAATGTCGACCTCCTCCACCTCTGCTTTCCGTATCCAAGCATGACTCTAAAAGAAGTAGTAAAAAGAATATCATATAATATGAGGTCGTCATACATATGTATATAAACTACTTACCAAAAGTGTTTTGAGATCGGCTCGTTCGTCGGGATTCTTTTTCAGACATATATCGACAAAGTCTTTAAACTCATCGGAAAAGCTTTTGTGCTCAAGCTTGGGTGGTGGTTCGTTGACTATATAATCAAGTAGCTCAAATATGGCCATGACTTTCGGTTCGATGACTTGCTGGTTGCCATCTTCGGCGCTATCGTCGAAAATGGACTCAAGAGTTTTGGTATCAGGCGGTGGTATGGGATACATGCCGATGGCCATTTCCACCAACGATAGCCCCAGCGACCAAATATCCGACTGTACTGAGTAATGTGTGCCTTGCAGTCTTTCGGGCTGCAAACGATTCAACAAAAATTACATATACGGTGACAATTAAGATTTGGAAACGACAACTCACCGACATATAGCTGCGCGTGCCTACAAACGAGTTGGCCATCGAATCAATCAGTTGACCCGATACACCAAAATCACAGATCTTTATCTCTCCACTGCTATTAACGAGTATGTTGCTCGGCTTGACATCTCGATGTATTATCGCATGTTTGTCACGCAGATAGCTCAGACCCTTCAGTACAGCTAACGTGATTTTGCCGAGTATGGATTCCGGTATGCGTCCAGCGCGCTTCAGTATGAGATCCAGTGAACCGCCATCCATATACTCCATGCAAATGCTTATCTCACCGTCGCTATAGAATGCGCCGTAGAATCCAACAATATGCGGAAAATTACACTCATGCAGGACTTTTAATTCTCTTATTATTTGTTTCTTAATGGCCGGTTTCACTTCCAGGTGTATTAGTTTACGGGCCATAATAAGCGTAGTGGGTGTGTGACGAACCTTCATGACAACGCCACCATTGCCTGAGCCAAGCTCGCCAAGTTTCTCCAAATCTTCATCCGAAAGTTCGCCAATTTTCTCTTTCTGACTAAGAAAGACTTTGATACGTTTTCGGGCTGTGTCATCCATTTCCAATTCCTCTAACGTTTCAGTTAGCGCCTCAATGCTCGTCTTTGGCTTGCCCAGCAAACTATGTTTTCTTTAATTTAACTTTTTAATGAATTTTTGCATAACAAAACGAAAAGCAAAAAAGTTTTTGTTTTTTTTTTCTTTATGGACGAAGCCAATGGAAGGAATGTGGAATGTTGATCGGGTAAAGGGGATTCAATGTGAGTGGGTGTTGATAGATATTATACAGAAGGATGATTTGAGGAATTAACATGACCAATGCGTGACACATTCAAGCGCAACGCATTTGGTCTTGTTGTTTTGTTAGCGGCAATGGTTAATGAATATGTTGTCAAAAGGTATTATGAAAAAAAATAATAATGCAAAATTTATTGATTAAGTGAGATATTTACTCTGTTCCTGAGGGCGTTTTGAAAGGTGGAGTAGGCACCACTTGTGAGGCTGCAACAGTTGCGTCGACAGCGCCCGGCGGCAGCGTCAAGTTCAACTTGTTTTTCGACATTCGGGGAAACGCGGCGGTAATTGAACGCGAAAAAACAATATAGAACCAGGAAAAATGATATTGTAAATAAATGAAAGCTATAAGAAAATTACACCTGTTCTTTTTTTCTCGTCCGTCTATACGCAATTTTTTTTCTGCTCTTTTCTCAGCGACGAATTCCGCTGTCGCTCGCTCTGCCGGCTGTAGTTGACTCTGTTAATATAACATTTAATGTTACACATTTAACAGTCCCGAGGGAGATGGCACCTGAAAAATGAGATGAGAAAAAAGGCCCAGATGCGATTAATGCCATGAATTGTATTTTTATTCGGATTTTGTAGATCCTGTTCCGCAACTCAGTTAAAATGCGGTTGCCGACAAAACGGCCTTAATAGAAGGGAAGAAGCAGACCGGCCAACTTCGCAAAATTAACTGCGCTGATGTTGACTTGGAATACATCGGGACATTTGCTTATTCAACATGATACATTTTCAGTGGCTAACATAATGCTAAGACTAAACAGCTCAAACTAGTGCTGTAAGTTGTCTTGATTGCCTGCTGTTGAAAATCCAGCCAGCAATTTGCCAGTACTGGTTTCTCAACAGATTTTCAAAATTCAATAATTCAATGAATTAATCCGCTGATTTGACACCGTAACAAAAACGGATCTGTCTCCAAACAAAGAGGAGATATATCAGTGCCAAATACTAGCTAGTAATATGTTTACGAGCAATCATGGCCCGCTGTTGACACCAAACCTCCGGCATCAGTGCTTGGAAAGGCCAAGAAGACCTGCAAAAATGGTTCGCCAACAACCAACACAGGTCGACAAAATGCAAATCGCTCGAACATTATTTTCAATAAAATATATGTAAAATATGTATGTACATAATATTTATATTATATTTATATATTATATATTACATACATACAGGTACATGTATTTGCATATGAATGTAAGAACATGTTTATGCATGTACAATAAGTAAAATATAATTTCATTTTATTTATTTGCAAATGCAATATATTTTATATTTTTCCAAACATATTAAAAATTTAAAAATGCTACAGTAGCAACGACATTTTGTAAAAATGCACATATGCTCTGAAAAATTTCACGAAATGAATAAAAAATTTACACCCATTCCACAAAAATTAAAAATAATGTTAAAATAAATTTCGCTTTTATAGCTGAGTCGTTCGATCGTTAAAATCCTAGATCACTTGGGGGAACTAAAAGTATTTCTTGAATTCATCGTAGATTGCCAAGACCAATGCACCGCCAGTGCCACGAATAATGTTCGAAAGTGCACCTTTGAAGAAGGCTGGGATGCCCTCCTGTTTTGCAATCACCATCCAGCAATGTGCGGTATTCTTGTAGACCATTTCGCTTTTCTTCAGGCCCGATTGCATCATCATGCGACGACGTACAGTGTCAAACGGATAGGACAGAATACCAGCAAAGGTTGTTACGCATTGAGCAATGGCCCAGCTGACATAGAACGGGGTACTCTTGGGATTGGGCAGATAATCGCGACAAGTATCGTAAAAACCAAAATAGGCAGCACGATAAATAATAATGCCCTGCACCGAAACAATAAAGCCACGATACAAGCCAATTGGGCCATCAGATTTTAAAATCTTCATTAAGCAATCACCCAGACCAGTGAACTCTCGGTTACCGCCTTTGCCCACATCGGCACCCAATCTGCAAACGCAGGCATAGTATGTGCATATATATGAAACAACAGAGATGGCAAGATTTCAGCGTAAGCCAGCTTACCGTGTTCGGGCAAAGTCGAGTGGATACACAAAGCACAAAGATGTTGCACCGGCGGCGCCACCAGAAGCCAAATTGCCCATAAAGTGACGCCAAAATTGTTTGTTTTTATCAACACCACCAAGAAAAATCTAAAAACGCAAACAAATTTAAACGGCAAAAAAGAATTTGTCACGAATCAACGATTACGAAAGACCATATTTCACTTACCGTCTTATAGACATCTTTAAAAGCGAAATTCAACGCCTGTGTGGGAAAATATCGTATAACGTTGGCCAAATTGCCACGCCAAAATGATGCAAAGCCCTGCTCTTTGGGTATGCGCACAAAACAGTCAATTATTCCCTTGTACTTCTGATCGGCCGAAATCTGTTTCGATACTTCCTGGACCTGCAATATCAGTTTTACGCGCTCGATTGGCGCAACTGCCGTTTTAGAAATTGCTGCGGATACGCCGCCCAACATGAAATCTCTAAAGAAACTTGCAGCATCCTTCTTTTTTCTCTCGCCGCCACCACCACCACCGCCATTTTCACCCATATTGTCTGCAGTGTTCAATTAAGTTTTATTAAAAAGAATTAAATACGAATTCGGAAGGAAACTCTTTTTTTTATTTTAAATTTTTAGCAAATGTGTATCAAGTTTGAACCAGACAATCAAAAGACGAATAAATATTTGATTGAAAATTCAATGACTATGACGTTTGTTCAATATAAACGCTTCTGACAAATACGTATGTATGATTTTTTTTTCTGTCAAATTTGACATTTAAATGAAATAAGTTTTCGAAAAAAATAGTATTTGATTATTTTTTCATCATAAATGATTACCACACTCAGTCTTTTAAATTTTTGTATTCTTATTTTACACGAATACTTTTGTTTATCAATTGTTTTTTTTTAAGAAAGCAGTGTATATTTTCCCCCCTCATATATATAATGATCGTACACACATTAAATTTGGTTGTTACAACAATATTTTATTCGTCATTCAACACTTTTGATCTTAACAAATACTATTTGAACAGGTTTGGTTGTTGTTGTTATCGGTGTTGTTACTCTAGTTGTTGTAATAATGTTTTATGTTGTTTGTTGTGGTTGTTGGTTTGATTTAAATTAAATTTGTATAGCAGTTTTAGATAATTTAGATAATTTACAAGACCTTCTTGATTTCATCGTATAACACAAGCACGAAAGCACCGCCAGTGCCTCTGAGTACGTTGGAGAAAGCGCCCTTGAAGAAAGCGCTGCCACCCTCCTGCTTGGCGATTGTGGCCCAGCAGTGGATTGTGTTCTTGTAAATGATCTCGGTTGCCTTGCGACCAGACTGCATCATCATGCGACGACGAACAGTATCGAATGGATAGGACACAATACCAGCAACAGTTGTAACAACTTGAGCGATAGCCCAGCTGATGTAGATGGGTGTGTTCTTTGGATCGGGCAACATGCCGCGAGCAGTATCGTAGAAGCCGAAGTAGGCAGCACGGTAGATGATGATACCTTGCACAGATACACCGAAACCACGGTACAAACCAACAATACCATCACTCTTGAAGATCTTGGCCAAGCAGTTGCCAAGACCGGTGAACTCACGTTGTCCACCCTTGCCAGTATCAGCAGCCAAGCTAAACAGTAAAGAAACGAAACAAAACAAAATAATATATCGTTAGAAAATGTATTTTATATTCATTTAATTAAAAAACCTACCGAGTACGAGCGAAATCCAATGGATAGACAAAGCAAAGTGAAGTTGCACCAGCGGCACCACCGGAGGCCAAGTTACCCATGAAGTAACGTGTGAACTGGGTGTTCTTGTCAACACCACCCAAGAAGACCTAAAGAATATATAAGGAATAAATAGTATTAATACACATAAATAATAATAATACCAGAGGACAACTAATTTTTTGTCTTTTTATGTATTTACCTGCTTGTACTTATCCTTGAAGGCAAAGTTCAAAGCCTGGGTTGGGAAATATCTGATAACATTAGCCAAGTTACCACGCCAGTATGATCCGAAACCTTGTTCTTTTGGAATGCGGACAAAGCAATCAACCATACCCTTGTATTGCTTATCGGGGCTGATTTGTTTTGAGATGTGCTGAACCTGCAGAAGCAGCTTCACACGCTCAATGGGCGCGACGGCAGTTTTTGAGACTGCTGCGGAGATACCACCGGCAGCGAAATCCTTAAGGAATCCAACAGCATCAAAGTCTTTGCCCATTTTGCTGTAATTTACATAAAATTCAGAAATTCATTTAATTAACATTTTGTATTTTTTTTTTTTTTTTGCAGTTTGGATTTTTGATCTCCTCTTCTTGATTTTGTTCATTTTTCTTGCACAACATTTTTGTTCTTTGCTTGAGATGGATGATGGGTTGGATGTGTCGATTTTGATGATCATTGTGGTATGACGAGCTTGTTGTTCTTGATTATGAGATGATGTTAATGATTTAGCATGCGGTATTAGTTATACATAATGAATTATTAGTTCTTAATTGTTAAGTGAAAGTCAGCAGCGTGCAAAAAGATACCACGTGGCATACAAGTATTCTTGAACACTTCAAAAAAAAATAAGAAAAAGAAAAAATAAACAATTGTTAAATGAGTTTAGTCATTAGTAGTAATATAATCTGTAGCAAATACTAAGAACTTATATTGAACGCATACGATCGACAGAAATGAAATTTTTTGCTTTTGTTTCAACCATGTGTATATCAGACGCTTGACAACAATTCCAAAGAAATAGTATGTTGATCGTCGCTACGCTATCAGCGTTTTTCTGGCTAATCCCTGGTCTGACATCATTTGTCGACAATGACAACAACAAAAAACTACATACATATGTAGGTATGTAAATATATACAAAAGCTTTGTATATATGTAAATGTTTGGCGCGTCGATCTTAAATGAATGACGCCAACGACGATACAAGAAATTCAGCCAACAAAGCAGTTTGTCTCGCATTACGAATAAACAATTAGCGAAAGCAAAGTAAAAAAAAAAAAAGAAAGAATAATACTAATAAATACAAATATGTAAATAAAAAAAAGCGAAACAGTATATTGTAACTGGATTTCGGTGCTTTGAGCTCGTGATTCAATCAGCGCCAATGAACGGATGGCTTGAATTGTTTCGCTCAGACAGCCACGTGGTTGCTTCTACACCTACAAACACATGTGTATGTGTGCATAATGTTTTATTCTTTTCCTTTTTTTTTTTTTTTGTTGCTATTTTAGCACATTTCAAAACTTTTGTCGATCTTCACAAAACTAAAATCTTAGCACAAAAAGTGAAATGACTGACTGAATTCTTAGTAGAAAATGTGGAAATCATATTACATAAGAAGTTAAAAGCGGCAAAAATTAGAATTTTCCAGTATGAATTATTCTTCATTGTGCCAATTTTTCTGTTTCTAATATTTAAATTAACATTTATTTGTTGTCTGTAAATTGTACCAACCATTGTACCATTCATGCATGCATTGTTAGACAACAACAACTACTTTTTTTTTTACTAAGTAAATGAATAATGCATTATATGAACTAAAATGTTATGTTTTAAGCAATGTACTATTTATCCATTCTTATTATCAAATATTTGCTCTTTTTTTTTTTTTTGCTTCTTTTAATTGTCAACTAAATTATTGCATAATTACATTCACAGATTGTATAACAAAAAACGATAAAGCTGAACAAAGAAAATATATATTTTTCATTGCCAAAAGAAAAGAGCAAGAATCGTCAAAACGAGTGAGAGAGCGCTATACAGCGACATTGATCAGCATTGTTTTTTGTTTTTTTTTAATTTAATTTATCGCTAAAATAAGAAGAGCGCGAAATGAGAGTAGCACAAAATAAATTAGCTAATTCGGTTTGGTTTCTATTATTCTGTCTCGCAGCTGTTCTATTCGACGGACACATTTTTCAGTTTTGGTTTATGTAATCGCCGCTGTGATGTTGAACTTTCAAGTGCAAAAGTGAGAGAGAGAGAGAGCAAACGCAAAATTCATCACACGGCGGCGGCGGCATCATTACAATCGCGCACATGACACAAAATAAAGAGTACAAGAGTGAGATAGCAAGTAAGAAGAGTAAAGGAGCGAGCGTGCAAATGCCGGACATTTTGCGTTGGCAGGTGTTTGTGTTGCCAACTAGCTCAATGTCTCTATTATCTAATCTTTTGGCCAAATTCTATTTTATTCAACGGCAATTCTATATGTCTCCGTCTCCGTCGCCGCCGTTTCATTCTCAGCGCATCATCAATGGGCACGTGAAAGCACGCGCTTGTGATGTAACACACAAGAAACGAGGCGCACACACCACACACACGGACACTGTGAGACACAAACATGAACGCCCACCAATTATTGCATTCGTCAATACACTTCACTACTATTATAACAATAACAACTTTTTAGTCCTTTTGGGAACACGTGCAGCTTGTTTGCCACAAAAGTACTTCACACTGCATATTGTATGAATAACTCTTTATAGATTATAAGATTATTTAACTGTAGTCGCCGCTTTGGCCTTTATGCTGTTGCATAATTCAAATTGTAAATGTCAACCGAGAGAAAAAAAAAAACAAAAAAACAAAAGAGAAAAAAAATAAACCGATAATCAATAATCACATTTTCAGTTCAATTCATTGTCACTCAGTATTATTCAATTGCGTTTAAAGCCACATGATGAAAAAAAAAAAAAAAAAAATTACAAAAAAAAAGAAAGAATGATCACTGTTCTTTAATACTTTGCAACGATAGTTCGTAAAAAGTTTTAATTGTTATTAAATTTTGTTTGGCTTTGGTTTCATTTTGTTTTAACTTTCATTTAATTAATTATTCAATTATGATACATACTATTTGTTTGTGTTTTATATCACAGCACAAAATCAAAAAAAAAATATATTCTTAATCCTTAATTCCTTTTTAAAACAAAGGTCTGCACCGGACGGCAACTAAATTGCTTGTGAAAGATTCGCATGCCAGCAGCAACGACGCAAGCTACGACAGTGGCATTGATAGTGGCCGAAAGCTCAAGTTCACGAGAGAAAGAGAACGAGAGAGAGAGTGCGTGGCAAAGAGTATTCTCTAAGTGTAGCGATAAAATAAGCTCTTCGGTAAATTTGCTGACTACAAAACTTCAGCAAAAGAATATAGAACTATCTCGCTTTCACCAAGCGTTTTGATCAAAATAAAAAAACATGAATCAAAATGAAGGCTAAAGTTTTGTAGCCAGCAAATTAAAGAGAAAATTTGTCGCAAAAGAGCACAAGAGAATGTGTTGCCAAGTCACAATGTTGACGAAAAAGCTATGCTGCTCCAAAGTAAGCAAAATCAAGTGACAAAAAAAAATTTTGTTGTTTGGAAGAGTACAAATACAAAAAGCGCGAATGTGAGAGAGAGAGCATACATAATTGCCAGCTAAGCGCAATTCTTCCTCTTTATGCAGTTAATTCACGTGTCTTCTACAGATCGGCAACAGAGAGAAAGTCTGCGTCAGCGTAGTTTAACAATGGTAATATATGATTGCCAGCCGCCGACAACTGCTCTCATCAATTGTTGTTGCGTAACAAATTTTTCGCTTCATTGAGGAAATCAGCGATATCACAAAACAACGACAACGATAATAATGAACGGCAAAAAGCTCACTTGCGAAAAGCATGAGAGCACTTGCACTCAAAAGAAATAAAATTTAGACAGCCGGCCTTTGTTTTAAGTTGCGTGGGTGTGTAGAGCGAAATAATAAACGAATGTAAAGATGAAACAAAAACAAATAGAGACAACTTTCATTTTTATGTAATTTACAAAGACAAGTAGACAAAAATTGTTTTTCATTTACCCCGTTCGAGGTTTCCCAAAAGCAACAAAAATCGAGAAATAAATCTTTTTTTTTTGCCAAACAAATATAATTTAAAAGAAAAATATATATATAAAACAAATGCAAATCGCTGTGTCAGTTGGCAACGTGCCAAGCAAGAATTTCTGCTTTTGCTTCTTGTTTTCACAAAGCTTTTTATTTTTGTTATTTATTTATTTTTTTTATAATTTTTTTTTTGCCTATAGTCATGGTACTTCAGAGCTTGTTCTTGCGTGTGTTACTTTTGGAGGCAACATTGACGCATTCCTAGCTAAACAGCATGAATTGTACAATATATGGACATACGTCAGCAATCTGATCAAAGGCAGTTTCGCGAGCTGAGCGCGTAAAAATAGGCATAGAAATAAGCAATCGCAACAATAACCGCAAAAGCTGATTATGAAAATTAGATAAAAAGGCCAACACGCATAAATAACAAACGCGGCATAAGATTAGATAAACTGTGACGCTGCCAAAATTTTACATAATAGTCGAAAAAAAAAGGAAAATGTAAATTGTTTTGCTACAATTGAAAGTCCCTAATTTTCTTAACATATGTACATATGCGCACTTATGTAAAGTACAATAAAACAAAAGCCATTGACGCCGTTAACCGCAAATGGCGCTCTATATTCTATGATTAAAACGAAGTTCATCAAAAATAAACTGCATTGGTTTATTTTTAAAGCAATTTTCGAAGAGAAAATTGTTTTTGGTTTTTCCTTTTGGCGTTTTGCCACAATGCCAATATCGCAAACAAACAATGCGTTTTTTTTTCTTCTTCTAAATTTGCGTATTCGTTTTTGGGTCATTAGTTGTAAAAAATGAATGATTAATAGGTCAAAAACGTTTTTTTTTTTTTCAAAGTTGTGATATGAACTAAAGCGCAAGTTTACGGCAGTGATAGTGATGTAACACAACAATTTGAACAAAGTTCACAATAAAAAACAACGTTGTTCATTTAATTTAAACACCTTGCAACACCGTTCTAAAATGAGAAACCGGTTCAAGAATTGTGTGTGTGTTTTTTTTTTTTACAAGAGTATTTGCACAGGTAGAAAAAACGGTGGTTTGAAGAAAAGTTATAAACAGGTAGCAAGTAATCATAAGAATGTCGAGAGAACAGAAGAAAACTTGAGTGCGCGTGACAGAGAGAAAAAGAGTGAGAAAGAGAATGCGGCATTTTGTAAGTTTCACATGACATTTTGCAAAAAAAAAACGACTATTTGAATATTAAAGAGCTCTACGTAAAAGCACATGGATACAAAATAATTCTCCAGAGGCGCTGCTCTTTTGATTTCGCATCTGCTCTCTTCCACAACACTATTCATTGGCATTCAATTTTAATTGGAAACCACATTTATGTATTGGGTGTGTTTTATGATTAATATGAAAACTAAACAATTCTTTTGAATTGAAATTAAAAAAGAAAAACAACGCAATTTCTTCTTTTTTTCTGCAAAATTATTGTCTCAAACGTTGTTTTATTTCTCTCGCGCTCGCAGCCATAAATGTATACTCGATAACCCACATGTGTGTGTGTGTGTGCGCGTGCCCTGTATGACAGCAAAGCAAAAACTTTTTCTTTAGTGTGCCGTATTTTTTTTTCTTTGCTGATTTTGCAAAATTTTGAGGTTAGATACGATATACGGCGGCAAGGTGTAAATCAAACATTTTAACACCGCCATAAGTACAAAAAAAAATAGGAGAGTTTTTTACCTTGTGACTGATTTTACAGATTCTTTTAGTGCTCAAGCTTTATGAGCTTAAGGCAGACCGAGAGAACAAGGTCCCTGCGGCCAACGCCGCAATCGTGCACTTTATGCTACACTCATAATTCTTACGTTTGGCGATTTTCTTGGTTATGTAAGTGTTCAGCCAATTACCATTTCAGAAGTTTTTAATTACAAATATAAACAAAACTATCCATCTTCTTCAACACAATAATTTCGTTAATAATTTCACTAATTGGTCGAATCAAATAAAAAAAAAAATAGCACATTACATAACGACTAATCTAGTGCAAGGTGAAGATGAAAAACTATATGTATGTACATATGTATACGAATAAATCAATGAGAAAACGTAAGCTTTTTTTCACAAAATCATGTCTAAATGTTCATCTTTAACCACTTTTTCTTTTAAAATGCAGTTTGTTGGGTAGAATATATTAAAAAAAAAAAAAATTAACAATACCTTTAGGTTGTTATAAAACTTCTTACAAAAGTCACAGAATAAAAACTTCTTTTGAAGAATATCAGATTTTCCCACTAGGCGTTGAAATAGCCGCGTGCTCACTTAACGACCGTGACTCGTGAAGTGATGTTTGCTGCAATCAAAAATGGAGGAAATTGACGTAGTGTTGTTAACAGTGTTGTATTGTAGCAGAAGACACTTAAAGGCTTTTAGTAAACCATTCGATTTTCAAAACGACGATCTAAAAAGCCTATATTGTTTGAATGAGATCTCTTTGTAGGAGAGTCCCTTTATTACTTGGCGATTTTTCTTTTAAGTCAGACCTCTTTAACTAGGTGAGCTTTTGGCAAACCTCTTCCAAAAATTTTGAATTAGTTAACCAATGCAATTTTTACTTGAGTGATCCCCGTTCCCTCTATATTGGGGATATTTTGGCGATGAACCAAAGTGTCCAAATGTGTTCAACTGGTAAAAATCGTCTTATGGGTGGCACTAATTTAAGTTTTTTTTAATAAATTTGTGTCAACTCTATTCCATACATTTGCCGAGGGCTGAATAACTCGTCAAAATATTTTTCGAAAGGCAATGTTGGAAAGTAGAAAAAAATATAAAAGGGGTGAAGTGTGCTGTCAGTCAGGTTCGATTTGTCAAGTGTTGGAGCGAACGAGAGTAAAAAGAATTGAAACGTCTAGGAACATCGAAGAAAGCACGAGCAATCTTTAATCTGATAAAACGTGGTGAGTAGTAAAATTTTGAAAAAAGTAGATTTTGAAAATGTTTGTTTTAACGCTTTACAGTGCCAATTAAATAAATATGTCTGGTCGTGAGGGTGGTAAGAAAAAGCCACTGAAGGCACCAAAAAAAGATAGCAAGGAGATGGATGATGAGGACTTAGCCTTCAAACAGAAGCAAAAGGAACAGCAGAAGGCGCTAGATGCTGCTAAACAAAAGGCATCACAGAAAGGTCCTCTCGTCGGTGGCGGCATAAAGAAGTCGGGCAAAAAATGATAAACTGCCAGCATTTTCTTAAATTCATAACAAAAATCTTTTTGTACAACGACCAAATTCAAAAACTAGACGAATGAGAAATAATATTTAATGAATTTTTTTATAACAACATTGAATTTTGTTGAATTTATATTAGATTCTTAGATTTCCGTGCACTTAATTTCCATTGAGCAAAAATCACAATGCACATTGCTTGCGTCGGGAAAGCTCGTCTGTTTGCCTGGCTCTTGAATAGAGATCGATGCGATGGCTTGTGCACCGCTAATATAATGTTCAAGCCGTAGATTGGGGTACCGACACATGTAGTAAGCCAAACCGCCTATAAAAGCGTCACCGGCACCATTAGTATCCACGACTTTTTCCACTAATTGCGCAGGCACGTGTATGCACTGCGGGTAAGCATCTTTGCACATAAAGACAACGCCCTTGGAACCTAGTGTCAATATAACCGTGTTGACACCCTTTTTGATCAAACTCTGTGCTGTTTGTTTGGCCTCACTGATGCCGTCAACCGAATAAAGTGAATATTTTAAAGACTACAAATTGTTTGTCTTCTGTTCAGCTTAAACTTACAATAATGTTGAAATCTCCTTACTTCCCGTTAACTGTGCTCCTGTAGAACGATTTATACAGAATATAGTCGGCAGAGTAAACAATTCCTTGGGCATTTCTTCCATCGTAGAAGACGCATTCAATATTGAAATTCCCTTAAAAGCGCTCAAAGCAGCAATAGTTGCCTTGGCGGGCGTCTCCATTTGGCACAAAAGAATCTTGCTTTTATTAAAAAGTGAAGACGCTTTTTGCACAGCTGCAGTGTCGAGTAAATCATTAGCGCCAGCGACATGAATTTGATTTGCACCTTCTTCTGATACGGCTATATGTGCAATGCCCGTTATCTGCAGTTTTTGGGCGAAAAAGAGATAGCACATATTACATGGTTTCAATCAAAGCGACACAAACTTACTTCAGTGTCAAGCTGTTGCACATGATCAACAAGGACCTTTTGTGCACGCAAATACTTATAATAATCATTACCAAATGAATCCTTGCCGATCTTGGCAACAAGCGCAGTGCGCGCACCCAACCTGGCAGCGGCAATGCACTGATTTGCACCTTTGCCACCAAAAGATATCTCAAATCTGGTTCCCTGTACAATTTCGCCAATATGAGGAAGATGTTTAACGTACCTACCGATCACATGCGATAAGCAACGTTAATCCAAATTGGCATTCCGCACTTCGGACAGAATACTCACGTAATGAAATCAATGTTAGCAGAGCCAAAGACAAGTACCTCCACCATTCCGTTAGTGGCAATCAAAATGACTTTGCCAATAAAAGTTAAAACAGAAACTGATACGAATTAATTTAATTACTTATTTGTTAAAATTTTTACTGTTTTTTAATGTCAAGTAAAATTATTAAACAAAGCATCCCGAGTTATTACAAATTTCGAAACATGGGAAACTGGATTGAGTGCCATGGTTCTGCACTGAGATCGATGCCACCTTACAGGCCGCCGTAACGTGCACCTTTAAAGAATGTTCAGGATAACGCGCTATACTGAAGGCAAGCGCACCAATAAATGCATCGCCTGCGCCGGTGGTGTCGACTACTTTCTGGACATGTGGCGTTGGCACATGTGTGTAAACTGTTGGTTCCGTTTTTGTGGCAAATACAGCACCTAGTTTGCCTAGCGTCACAATAACTGTATTTGCACCCATTTCCATCAAACGCTGTACAGCATTTTCCGCATCCCTACAAAAAAAAACACAAAATTTAAATTAGTAGCTGTACTTACATATATCGAATTCTAATTATTTATGGACTTACGATATTGTGCTGATGTCTTGTGTACCAGTCATGAGTGCTGCCTCAGTTTCGTTCACACAGAAAATACTGGATAACTGAAGCAACTCCTTGGGCGTATCTGCCATAGCAGGTGCTCCATTCACAATTGATGTACCCCGGAATGCACGCAGTGCTTCAAGAGTCGCTGCCAGTGGTGTTTCTAGTTGGCATATCAGCACTTTTGCTGCATCAAAATGTGCACGAGCGTTATTGACATCAGCTGCACTTAACAAATTATTAGCACCCACTACAATGATAATATTGTTTTCCCCCTCATCAGAGACTGCAATCTGAGCAATGCCCGTTGTCTGAATGTCGCATAAGGAAAACGTTAATTCTAATACTCTGATTATGTGCACATTAGCTAACCTGTCCTTTAAGTTTTTCCACATGCTCAACGTTGACGCCTTCCTCTTGCAAATGTTGTAAATAATCGTTTCCAGAAGTATCATCACCCAATTTCGCTATTAGGGCTGTTTTGGCGCCTAATCTAGCGGCTGCGACACATTGATTTGCGCCCTTACCACCGAAACCGGTCTGAAATTTGTTTCCGTGCAAAGTTTCGCCGGCCTTTGGCAGACGTGGCGTGTAGCTACAAAACGAAACTTATAAGTTGCATTACACTGAGAAGAATCTGCACGAATATACCATATAAAGTCCATAATGGCTGAGCCAAAGACTAAAACATCAACGTCAATCATTTCAGTTGTATTAAAAATAGCTAAAAATGCTTTTGTTGAAAAACAGCGCTCGTCAAAGGCTATCAACGCGACGTTGTTATAGTTAGCCGGACGTGTTATCACTAAAGAATTTTAGTATGTAAATACATACATATGTACGTACGTACTTTAGAAAACAATTCAAAATTGATTATCACAAAGTGAAGTATTCACATTTTGCAAAGTTTGCTGATTTTTCCATTGCTAAAGTGTTGTTGGATCGAGCCATTTATTGTCGGACCAAATCGATTGCCGATCAATGCAGGGCTTAATATTATGGAGTAAAGAAACATTTTCAAGGGAAATGCTTCACAAAAGCACATCAAATGTTAGCAAAACAACCTGTTAAGCGAAATGTTTATCAAATTCGGGGCACTTGACAATCATTCCAATCCAATAGTCCTTTTTTGAACAGTGTTGTAAGTTGCAATGAAAAGTGAAATCTTTTTTTTTTTGGGTTTGCTATCCTTTATTGATATTTCTGTATTTATCCAGTACAATATACAATAACTATACTTAACTTTATTAATATTATTAAGAAAATAGATTGGTTTCCATTAAAAATTTTTAATCGGTTTTGTTTAAATATATATTTCTTTTTTTCAAATTTAGTTTCTTATTTCCGTTCTTTATTTCTCTTCTTGTTAAATAAACATAATTTAAATATTTAAAGATTTTTTTTGTTTTTTTTTTTTTGTAAAAAAAATTGAAATGTGGCAACCACAACGAAACTAGTAATTTTACTATCTCTCTTACACTTACTGCCAATTCACAGCTTGTGTATGTGTGTGGTGCTTTTGTTTTTTATCTTTTGTGAATATTTGTATATGCACTTAAGTCAACTTACAGACAAAACAAGAATCATATGTACTTGTGTTATGCAACTTTTAAACATTATATACTAAATCCCTAACTATGAATTGTATATAATGCAATATACATATACACTTATACATGTATATATATAAATATTTATATGTATATAGAAATATATACTTCTTTTTACACAATAATCAATTGATAATCTCCAGATTAACAGTTCACAATTATAAGTTGATTACAATATAAAAAAAAAAAAAAAAATGTCTGCCTAAAATTAAACTAACAAGAGAAAATAATCTTCAGAGTTGCCACATTTTAAACATTATTTCAGGCTACATTTGGTTTTCGTATGCCGCTGGTGTATCTCTTTTTGTGCAACTCCTCGCCACGTTTAATTTGGCGACCATAAGAAGGTTGTGCCTAGGCTGCCAAACTGTTGACCTACTTCAGTGTTATAAGATCAACTAATGAACTCTTAAGTGTCAAAGTATCGATAATATCGAGCAGCGTCTCAACTTCCTTTGCTGTGCTGATGGACTCCGGCGCACCGACCAAATTCACGTGCTTGCCCTCTATATTCGTATAAAAGCTCTTGTTTTTGAATATAATAGCACGATCGTATGGTAGTCGCACCTGATTGCGATCGGTTACGGCTCGACGGAAAAGCACACATGAAGGTTGATATTTGTGACGCTCCGTCTCCGGTATATTATGAGACTTAAGATCACCCGTATAAATGACAACGGATTGCTTTGCCATCGAGGCGGGCGATAACTTGTATAGTGTCACCTTGCTGCTCCATCGGCTCGTTGGCATCTTGATGCGATTGACAACGTTGGCCAGCTTCACCAGCGGTATTTCGAGAAAGCTGCGCGTCACATGAGGCAACTCCTTGGGTACACTTATTACGTACCACGTCTCATAGCACGTAATCTTTCGAATAACCCGGCCACCTTCGCATCGTACTGTTGTTGTTTCCGGAGGAAGTTGTATATGCTGTTGTTGTGTTTTCGTCACTGTTGTCACAATATCGCCACCACCACCGGCGATCGGACTTACCTTCTGCTGCTTGGTTACCGTGTGTGTAGCCCGTTGATTGGTTGCCGCCAATGAGTTCTCCTTAGCGTCGGGTTTTTTAAATGTTGCCGTGTTTTCCTCATCATCGCACAGCAGCGAAGCCAAACGACGTTTCTGATCGGCTGTGGTTGTAGTATTTACACCACTTCCACTTGATTTTTTTGTTTCCGCTGCCCGCAGACCGGTCGGTGTTACGGTATTACGGAAAACGGTTCGTCGTGGTGCCATTTGAGAGCGCATTGGAGGCGTGGTGGCAATTTCATCGTCTAGTATATCGTCATCATCTAATTCAAACTCACCCTCTGCTACGGCACTACCCATAACCGGACGCAAATCCTTAGCCATGTCGTCAACCATGTTCATTAGTGGTTTCATCGGTTGTGTACGCTTGCCAACCTCCGAGTTGAGTATACGTGGTGCCGGTTTCGGATTACTAACGGCCTTATTTACCTGTGGTGGCGTCACAATTTGTTTGGTCGCAGTTGGAGTTCGTGTTTTAAACGGTTGACGCTTGGCTTGTGTACTACCATCACTGACTGCTGAACTATTGGCACGAGCGGCATTACTGGCATCTCCTGGTGACGATTTAGCGCCTGCTTGCTTTCTAGCAACATGTTGACCGCTTGTCTTGGAAATGAGTACATCGTCCTGATTGATAATATCGTCGATATTGACTATTGTAAATGTGTGCGTGTCATCGCCGACATTCGAAGTTTGACCTTCTGCTGGATCTTTTGAAGGCTGCTTGGCCACGGTTGGTTTAATCGTTTTGGTCGACGTTGCATTGATGCGGCTCATTGTTGGTGTTGCCTTTTCTGTTTTACCAGACACCTGATACATCGTCGTCGATCTTGTCAGTTTTGCTGATGCAGAATTTTGAGCCGTAATCGAAGCTCGATTGCCAGCGATAATTTTAGTGCCTACCGTAATCGGTGTGCCACTTACAGTACTCTTATTTGCACCGTTCACCAGCGGCACACTGCGACGGACAACAACACGTTTATTATCCAAACTACTCGACACTATTGTCGGTTTTGCAACTGATACACCCGATGAGATTACCATGCGCTTGCGCGGTACTTCACTGTTGCCAGCATTGTCGTCGTCAACTATTTTCCGTTTATTGGCTCCTGGTGTAACGGTAACGCGCGGCACACTCAATGCCATTGTGCGTCGTAGTTGTTGCAATTGTGTGGGTGCTGTTTTAATGCTCGACCGTTGTTGTCCCATAGACGCCGACGATTTTGTGTTACGTCCTGAGGTTGCAACTTGTGATGCTTTTCCAGGACGTCCACGTCTTCTTGGATGTACTACATTATCATTTCCATATATTTCTAAATCCGAAAGATCCTCATCCGAGTTTTGGGTACGTGGATCGAATGCTTCGTCCGCAATGTCATCATCGTTATCATCGTCAATAAAATCATCTGCCTCTCTACTAAAGAAGTCGTCACCGCTATCAGCAAAGCGATCCTCATTCCCTCGTGCATACGATCGTCGCGATTGTGGGGAATCACTTGCAAGCGCAGTCACATACTTTGGCGTGACAATATCTTCACTTGCGTACTTTGGATTCGGTTTTATTGAACGCCGCGAACGACTAGCGGCTATTGTCGGCGGAGTTTGTGGATTCGACGCTATGGACACAAGTTTCGTTTGTTTGAACATTTTTGTTTTGGAAGTTGGATTTGCTGACTGTGAATTAGAAGCGTTAGCTGTGGTAACAGTTGCAGCGTACTTTACGTCGCTTTTTGCGATAATTTTACCGTAATTTTTATTTCTGAATTCGGTCGCTTTTACGCTTGGTTTCGTCTCTATTTTGAGATTTGCTCTTGTATCACTTTTAGCCTTGGGCTCGGCTGCGAGACGAACGCCGGTTCTGAGTGATGCAACGTTAGCGTTTCTAACTGCCGACTTTAGAGCAGCTGTAAGCGCGGCTTTACTTGTAGACGCAGTATCCTTTACTTTAGCTTGTTGGAAGTTTGTCTCGGTTGTCTTTTTTGTTATGATATCCGAAGCAACACTATTTCGGCGAAACTTCGACAAACGTATCGATAGCGAAGATACTTTTGGTACAGCAAATGATGTTTTATCGTCGTTGGCGGTATCAACAATTGTTGATCTTCTAGTCACAATGTTGTCTGGATTTCTACGCAAGGGCGCTGCCTGTGTTGTTGATTGCTTTGCAGATGCCGGCTTTAGTGTAGTTTTGGCGGTAATTTTACCTGGTTGTTCTTGAATCTTTTGCTTTAATGCAACGGTTTTAGTTTTTTGCTGAACTTTCTTTTGTGTTTCTGTGATATCAGCGGTTAATTTGCTGCTTCGCAAAGTCGAACGTATTGGAGGAATAAATTTGTCGGATAATTTCTTTAAAACTACATTGCACGAACGCGTCTGTTTAGTTTCAGTTTGACGTCTTTTTCCAGCTCGCATCTTTCATTGGTCACTACAAATTGAAAAAGAATAGAACGAAAAAAAGAAAAGCCAACTATGAGTTTTATATATTTTTCTTGTTTTTCCTGCATATCGAAAAACTAACGACTTTTCAAGTTGTTAGCAGTGGAATAGTGATGGGTTAATGCTGAATTGGTTAGATTAGCTAATGAATCGCCAAACAAATTTGATTTTAGCTTACTTTATTCAGAATGGTTGGCAACTCTACTGACAGAGTAAATGAAAATGCACACTTTAACTATAGCAGCAATTAGAAATTTTCGTAGAATGTAGCCTAAACGAATCAAGAATTAAAGACTTGTCATTTTTAGCCCAATTGTTTTACTTACTTCGCTATGTTTTGTATCATTTTTTTTTCATATTTATCAGCTCTGCACTCGTTCACTCGTTTCTTTGAAAACAACAACGCAATGCGTTGACTGTTGACTCGTCTGCCCGCTTGTGCGTCAGAGTGGCAACACCGTTGGCTCAGATAGTCAGGGCAAGTAATTACGGCCGCTGCTCCCTGCCTTGTTCCACACTGCACTAAATATTTATTATTTTGGTATCTAACGATTTTGCCTTTTCTGCAACAAAACAGCAGTTGCTCTTCGCTTCTTTATTTTCATTAACCGTCGTACACCACACACAATGTTATTTGCTTAGAGAATTCCGACGACAAGGCAATTGGTTTTGTCCGCGCGCAACTGTACCCAATACACGCACAAATTGAACAAGCTCAGATGCAATAATCTGCAAGACTATTCTGGCGCCAAGGATTTAACAATGTAAATTATGAAATATTCATAAATGTTTCTAGAAAAAGTGTATTTTCCGCGAATGGCGCATTTTATTGTACGAATTGTGTGGGTTTCAAAATTCCCCGGAAGGGGGTTGTGTTCGTGCGTATGCCCGAATTCCCGCGCTCCAAATATATATGTACATATATACGTCAAGCGAAGATGAAGGTAGAATGTAGTCGATGAAAGCGCAACACAAAATGAAATTGCATAAAAAAGAAAGTTGCAACTATGCAATGAGTAAAATGACTACGAAATAATTCCGACACGGATTAACGTTTATAGATGTTTATTTTTAATATTTTCACAGTTTTTCTCTGCGTTATTTTCTTTTTCACTCCGCACTGCCGCTCGCTCTGATACTCTCGCTCGCTCCAACACTTGACAAAAGAAAAATGTCAGAAAAAGACGCAAATGAATCCCGATGACACAGTTGCGTCATAAAAGAAGCAGATAAATCGGCTACTCAACTGCTAGCCTGCGCATATGTTTGTTTCAAAGACGCTAGCTCATGAGCCATTTCAAAATTCGTGTTTCATTTATCGTAATTTTTGTCAAAAGTACCCAATCTAATGTCTTGTGAGGAAGAAGCATGAGAGTGTTGAATGCGTATATGTTTGCTTGAAATCTCCCGGTCATGAGCTATTTCAATATTCATTTGAGGAAAATTGTGTCAAAAGTAACCACATAACGGGTCTTTGTTAAAGAAGAAGCAGAAATAGTGTCTTGTCCTATGTTCGCTTGCAACACGCGACCACTTAAAGACAATCATCTTTGATAGCGCTTTCTCTTTCTGCGCTACACAACAACTTTCCACACTGAAATTGGTGTTGTGAAATGTATGGAATTACAGGGATGCATTGGTAAAATTGAGAAATCGTAAAGGGGAGCATATGTGCAAATATGCATGTGTGTACTTACATACACAAATATAAATCAGCATAGAAATATTTTTTTGGTACTTGGTTCAAATAAACGGTGACCACTTTTTTGTTTTATGACCCGCACTTTATTAAAAATCACGTCCTTTAAGAAAGACGAATCAAATTTACCCATGTAGTCAATTCGTTTTCATTCAGTTTGGAAAATTTTGAATCGGTTAAGATCTTTCAAAGTCGTCAATAGTAATTGCTATCGTTTCCAATAGACAATCTCATTCGATCCTATTAAAAAAACCTTGTCAACGGATAATAATTATTTAATTACCATGTTTTGTTTATTTCATTTTGTTGAACAATATTTTTGGTTTCACAGTTTAGCTCCAGTAGATGCATTTTTAATTTAAGCATGCCTACTTCAAAGCGGATGGCTGCGGGCAACGGTATTTGGCCATCTCCACTTCCGCCTCTGCGAAGCTGAAACGGTTAAAGCTGAAGTACTCGGGGACTTTGTAGTCCGATGTCGCAGAAGCACCCGGTCCGACAGGTCCAGTTGTTGGTTTTACGCAGTTACTAGTCAGACCCGTGACATTCGCACTTGAAGGCGATGTGGGTGCTCCGCTAGTAGGTCCACTTTTAGGTTTACCACTGCCGCCAGTTTTAGCTTGGCTGTAGGTGCGGCTTACTATTGTACTTAAACCTCTTGAACGCGTGAACATTATTGTGTTTTTCAGATTTAGATAATTTCAATCAAAAAAAAAAAACTATAAATTTTTTTTTGGATTATTGCTCCGCACGAATTCACGTAATCTAGAGCGCAACAAAAAATGCGAAATAAAAAAAAAACACTGACAGCTGTTAAAAAAACACAGAAGGTTGGCAGCACCAAAAATTTCATTGCTATTGTTTTTATTTACTCATTATAAAAAAAAAAAAAACATTTACATATACTTTATCCTTATTTCTTCTTTTTGAAATTCGGTTTTGCCACGCCATAATTCCTGTCAATATTAGTAACCGGAGCACGTTTCTTCTGTTTCCGCTCTTCTTTTGCCTTATTTCTGCATTTTACACTTGCGGCACCCGTTTGACTCTTGCCAAGCTGATGGTATTTCCAGCGCTCTTCACGTATTTCCTTTAGACGCTTACGTTCCGCCTGTAGATCCTTGTAGTTCTTGTAAGCTTTTTTTGGTGGTTTTGCACCTAATTTGATTGCCTTGAAAATCTCCATTTTCCGTTTGTTTTTTACAAGACGCTGGTTGGCGATGGCAAAGTTAAGTACCTCGTTGCGTGCTCTTTTTATGTCAAACTCGGGTCCCTCCATATTAGATTCGATAGGAGTAGTAATTCGCCTTGTAATTTCTTCATCACTGTCGTGCCCTTTGAGTTTTTGTTTTGGAATTGTAGTTTGGAGCAATTCCTTTGGCTGGTCGAAAACATATGCCTTAAACTCTGGTTGTGTATTCTGTTTACGTTGCAAAGCCAGTGCCGCTCTTGTGGGCACAGGCTGGAAATCCGCACTCATTTTCTTTTATTTTTCTAAGTAGTTCAAATATACAAAAATTCTTTCAAAATTGAAACGATGAAAACACAGCAAGAAATGTGTTGATAGCGAAATGCCAACTTGTTACATAAAAATTCAAATTTACATTCACTTAAATATATGTTTTGTTTATAGCTGTTTTTTATTTACTTTAAAAATTAATTAAATATTGTTATTTTCACTTAGTTCTTCGTGATTTTTAGATTTAATATGATTATTGTGGTTATTCAAATCATTTTTTACAGCAAGTTGACAGTTCCACATTTCCTCGTGTTTCTACTCTTCTTTTGAAAAACATATTTTTCGGTTGCTGTTGTTAGGTGCAAGATTGTTTAAGCTTTGGAATTACTGTGGTTGAAAGCAATTAAACACATTACTAGAGAAACAGTCAAAATGACAAAACTCAAAGCCGCGGATCCAGTGGAACCAAATCAAATGACAGAAGCGAGTAAACTGGCCAAGGCGGCTATTAGGCCTGAGCTGCGCAAGAAAGCGAATGATTTTCTTAATTCGTCAAAACGGGATACCAAAAGTTTGAAGGAACTGGTTGATATGCTGACGGTAAGTGTGAACGTGTTGACAATGAAAAATTCATTAAAATGAAAACTCTTCCAGAACCCACCAGAAGATCAACAACAAGATTTATACAAATCTGTGCTGCTTACACTTGAAGTGGTTTTTAAAAATCTCTTGAAACGAGGTGACATTGCAAAGTCCATCGGTAAACCGGAAAGTAAAAACACAACTGAAAAAAACAATTACCAGACTAAGTTCAGAGAACAGTATGACAACACCTGGAGTTGGCTGCTTGAACGACTGGGTAGTCAAAAAAAAGCAGAAGCTGGTGCGGCATTGTCCACCAGTATGGTGCTTTTGTCTGCCGAGGCTAATTATCCTATAGATGAGACTAATAAGATTCTTCCAATGAAACGTTTAAAGAGCATTTTACAAGCAATAGTGTCGGCACCGGCCACGGATCCACCTGTGATTGAACAATTTCGCCCATTTGCGAAACACGTTGATCTATTAGAACATGTGTGGGAGTTGATGCCACAACTGGGCTCTAAGCCAAAATTCGTTAATACAACTTATGCGCTTAACTATTTAGCATTGATCAATGTACTTGAACCTAGCAAGGCTATTGTTGAATCGGAGTTGTATTTCTGCCAATCAACTCCAAAAACAAAATTCAGTTACGAAAAGACGCGTAAAAGTCTAAACCAGACATGGCAATGTCTATTGCGTTGGTGTGATAATAACATGAATAAACAAGTTCATCGTCAAATGCTCATTGTGCTGCTCGAAGTATTGCTCTCACACATTGCTCAACCGATTCTACTAACTGACTTCCTGATGGACTCTTTGAGTCATGGTGAGTAAATAATATAAAGGCATAAATTTCTTAAATAACTTTATTTATTTAACTGCTTAGGCGGTGCCATCAGTTTGCTTGCGTTGCATGGCATCTTTACGCTTATGCAGAAGCACAACATAACGTATCCAGATGTATACGAAAAACTATACTCATTGTTTGAGCCAGAAGTTTTTCAAACGAAGTACAAACCGAGACTTTTCTATTTGGCGGATCTTTTTCTGAGCTCTACACATCTACCGGAAAAACTTGTAGCTGCATTTGTAAAGCGAGCAGCGCGGCTTAGTCTTCAAACACCGCCTCAAGATACGCTCATTGTACTGCACTTTATTACCAATCTCGTGTTGCGTCATCCAAACCTCAAATGCCTTATAGCCGCCACATCGTCCATAGACTGTAACTAAATGATATAATTTTTTATTTGTTGATATTTAATTAGTTCTTTTATCTAGGCTCCGTTGATCCATTCTTAATGGATGAACCTGACCCGGTCAAATCATGCGCTTTTGAGAGTTCACTGTGGGAGATTACTTTGTTGCAGAAGCATGCATTACCTTCAGTTGCCAGTGCCGCTCGCTCATTTTTCTCTAGCTTACCAACCAACGAATTTAATCTGGCAACCGTGTTGGAAGTCAAAGAGAGCGAGGTAAGGTCCTAAATCACATCGAGTGGAAATTCTCTTTTATCATACGCTCTTTTTTACAGATTTTTGACGAGGAAACTAATAAGAAATTGAAACAATTTGCCCTTTCGTATGAACGTCCGACAGGCCTGAATTCACAAGAACAAAATAAATTCGATAAATATTGGCAATTATAATTTGAACGTGTTAGATTGTATCTTTTAGTCCTCAACACCCGATTTGGACATTTTGTTCTTATGTATAAGTAGCTTATATAAATAAATTTATTTAAGGCATTAAAATTAATAAATGACTAGTAGATAACTAGTTTATAATCACTAAATATTCAACAAATCTTTTTAAAATAAAACGTTAAATTGTTTTTGGCAACTTTTAGGGCTGCCATTTCAGCCGTAAAAAAGTGTGTTTATTTTATTTACAAGTTGGCAAGTCAATACAGTAATTAGCGGCAAAATGTCAAAACAGTGAGTGTTTATTAATAATAATATTTAAATTATTAGTTTTTAATCGGTTTATTGAACCTAATTTTAAATAGATACGGTCTGATTTTGCCTGGGCAACAAAAGAAACCGGGTACAGCGCCGGCAACACTATCCGGTGTACGACCTACAATCTTCGACGAGAGTAGTTCGGACTCGAGCGACAATGGACCGCCACAGCTGAAACCCTTGTCAAATAGTTTAAGTAGTGGTCCCAGCATGGTGGAACGCCGCATGGCACGTAGTATACAGGAGAAGGCGCTAGCTGAGGATCCGACAATTTTTCAGTATGATGAGGTCTATGATGACATGGAGACAAAACGTGAAGACGAAAAGCAAACAAAACGCGCTGAGCCGCGCAAACCAAAGTATATTGGCCGTCTGATGGAGCATGCAGAACGCCGTAAGCTTGAAAATGAGTTACGCATTGAGCGTCAAGTACAAAAAGAGCGCGAAGCTGAAGGTGAATCGTTTAAAGATAAAGAAACCTATGTGACAGCAGCTTATCGTAAAAAACTTGAGGAAATACGTAAAATGCAAGAGCAGGACAAACGTGATGAGTACCTTGAAACAATCGGTGATGTAACAAAGCAAAAAGATCTCGATGGTTTTTATCGGCATTTATATGAACAGAAAACTCGCAGCGAGAAAACAGTCATCAAACCAAATCTACCAAAGACCAATGATGGTGAGGCAGCCGATGTTGGTTATGCGCCCATTAAATCTGTGGGTAAACAGCGTGCTTATCGCAAACGACACTCATCTGACGAGGATATTGAACATTCTGAAGCATCTACATTGGCTAATGCAAAGGATAACGAGGCTAAAAAGGCACATCTAGCAAATAATATTGACGCCGATTCAGATTTCAGTATCGATTCGGATACTAGCGGTGATGAAGAGAATGAGTCCAATGCTCAAAAGAATGAGCAGCTAGCGATCAAGCAAAAATCACACACAGCTGATGATAATAATAAAATAGCTCAATTAAATTCCGCTACAATTGCTCTGCAGTTACCTAGCGCAACAAACAAAGAGTTGCCATCAAGTGCAGAGGCGCTCAATGACAAACTATTGCCGTTAGTTAAAGAGGCAGAGGAAGGAGAGGAGGAAAACAAACCAGTAAAACCAAAAGTGGACAAAACTTTAATATGGCAGAAACGAACTGTTGGCCCTGTCTTTGATGCGGCTGTGCAGCGTTACTATGAGCGAAAGGCGGCACGTAATGCATAATGAGGATTCGTTTAGATTTGTAGGTTATTCCATAGAACTCATTGTTTATTAAGTAGTCTACATACATATACTAAGTATGTACATTAATTGTAGCCTAAAAAGACTTGCATAAGAAATTATTAAATAAACAAGAAGAAGATGAATGATGCCAACTTTTGTGCTTAATTTCTTGCACACAATTTTTATACACTACACTAAACAAGCGGGGTATATAGTCTGTATATGCACAGAATATGGATTGGTCAAATATGTGATGTGTGTAACCGACTAATGAGTAGTATCATCCTATTCATCACAAATTGATAGCAACATGATTGAATAAATTGGTTTAATGATTGAAAATATGTTTAAAAATATAATAAAGTTTTGTGTAGAGTATCATAGGATTAAGTATACTGAACTTTATTTAGTGGCGTATATGAACAAGAATTTAGAAGGCAGATGTTGTTCGCCATTTGAAAAGCAGTTGTTTTTTTTGTTTGTGGTATTTATTTTTTTTTTTTGCTTATAACTGACATAGTTGCTGTCCGCTGTCCGTCGTCAACGAAATTAATACTGAAATCCATTGCAGTCACTTTCATTCAAACATTGGCTTGCTTTGCGGTCGAGTTTTGGCTTTGCCTAATGCTAGTGGTAACCGCAATTGTGGTAAATCGAAATGAGAGAATTGTGCAACTGGGTTGCTTGCTTACTTGCTTGTGTTGTGCTGTGCTGCTTCTTTGACTGACTGATTGATTGACTGACTGACTGAGTGAGTGAGTGAGCGGTTGGTTACATACAGCATCACTGGATTGCCTTCTAGTTGGCCAGCCGCCTTTGCTTGCCGTTTGTTTGTTTCTATCTTTCTTGCCTATCATCTATACACACTTACATACATATACATGTGTGCTTGTATATACGTACATACATATATATGTCGTTCTGCTTAGATGTTGTTATTGTTGATTTTGTGGTTTTACTTTATGCATTTCATTGTTTGCATGCTGATTTCTTTGTATTTGTGCACCTGTTTGATTGTGTAACGTCGTCGACATGCACACACACAAACACACACACATACACATCAATGTAAAATACATATTCCTTTTAGGCTTTTTGGCACTTGTGCGTTATTTTAACTTCTTCTTTAATACAATCATTCTTCATTTTGACATTTTACGTTTTGTGTGAGCTCAACAAACTTTATTTTGTTTTTTTTTTGTATAACAACAACACACACATACACACACAAGCATTGATCGCATCCTGCCGCAAATTTTGTTGAATATTTTTCAATCTGCAAATTTTTTTTTTTGTTTCGCTCTTATGTGATTTTGCTTGAAAGTAATTTAAATTTAAATTAAATTTTAGAATAAACCTTAAATTCGTTAAAAAGTACTATTAATTAGTAACATTCGATTTTTGCATTGAAAGTGATTTTCATGTTTGAATCAATTTCGATTCAATTTCATTTGTGCAAAATCTGATAAGTAAAAATAAAAAATGGCAACGGAGAAAGAAAGCGCAAAATGGCGAAGAGAAAATTTGCTGATGAATAGAAAAACGGCTTCCTTTTTTCGTTCAAGAAGCAAACATTTAATGCGCTGTGAAATGATTGAATTGAATTGTAGTTGCAAAAAAAAAAAAAAAAATAGAAATCGAATAGGATGAAGATGAAGAAGAAGACAAGTACCTTTACTTTAAGAAGCAAAAAAAAAAAAAAAAAAGCTTGCCTTTATGCTGTGCAAAGTTTAAGTCACCCAACCAACCAACGAACCAACAAAACCATCAACTGGCATCGGCGCTGCCTCGAAAGGATAATAAAAATAAAGGCTTATTTTATTTTTTTTCTCCTTTTTGTTCATTTGATGTTAAGCGATTTTTAAAGAAGATATAATATATATACATATGTATGTATGTAAATTACCGTATTAAGGTATAATTTTAAAAATGTGCTGCAAAATTTATTGCATAAACTTTTGAAAACATTTTTGCCTACTAAATTCATAGAATTTTCGTTTAAAGATTTAAATTGATGCATTTGAAATGTTTTTGCATTGCTAAATTAATTCCATAATTTCAAACACTCACACACACGCACACAAACGCACACATAGACATTTCAGCAGAGCCATAGGCTCGGATCGGCTCGGCTCGGCTCGTTCATATAAATCACAACGTAAATCGAGCCATTCACGTGAAAATTCAATTACCAAATAATCCTTTTCCGTTGCAAGGCTTCATTTTTTTTGTTTTCCTTCTCGTTTTTTTTTTTTTTTTTCGATTCTGTGACGACGACCGCAAAGAAAATAGTTATGGTTGCTTTATCAAAATGAAAAAAACAACAACAAAAGTACACACACATATGTGTGTGTGTGTGCTTACATACATACAATGTGCATACAAGCAATTATGCGAGGGTCGTTTAATAAGTATTCTTATTCTCTCTGCTTGCATCGCTCAAGCAGATGTAACCGTCATTAATTATTATATTATTATTATATTAAACTAAATCTGTCTGTCAGTTGGTCAAGGCACTTCCATAAATTGCGTGAGTTGAAATTAGTTGTGTTGGATCTAGCAAAATCACCCAAATCTCACCAAGAGGGAAGGGGGTTCAGCGTGTACTTTTGTGTTCATTAATTTACTATTTTTTCTTGAAAATCTCATGCGTGACAGAGAGAGGCGGAGGGGTACGTAAAAATCTCTCTGAAGTCATTGTCTGACCCTCGCATATATGTATGTGTGAATATGTGTGTGTGTACACATATAATTGCAGTTTTGCTGCTTGATTTTGCTTTCTCTATGAAAATTTACACACTCACACACACACGAACGCAAACACACACACATATGTCTGTCATATATTTAATTTGAGTCCTTTTATTTTGGTCATGTGCGTCTTTATGTGCCAAACAGCTCGTTCTATGTATGTGTGTGTGTGTGTGTGTGTTTGTCTTCTGTTCTCATGCACATTTCGCATCTCTTGTTCCATCGCTCCGCGCCTCTCCGCCCTTGCAATCAAACATGCTTTGTATGAAGTTTGTTTGCCTAAAACTTTACTGAACCGTATGGCATCGCCTCGCATCGCCTCGCATGGCATCACGGCACGTTAAAGCACGGCACGTTAAGGCACGGCACGGCACGACACGACATTGCACTGAACTGCATTTGCTTGGCCTTCGTGCACTGCCAACGCCCTTCACTGATGCCATCATCATCACCAGCAGCATCACCAGCAGCATCATCATCGTTGTCGTCGTTGTTGTTGTTGTTGTTGTTGTTGTATTACGGCACCGCACCCGACACCAATACGCCGTGGCGTGCCTTCATGTTTGTCTCAAATTCACCATGTCCTTCACATCTGATTCGTTCGTCCTTAGGTTGTTTCGTTGTTCGGTTTTACTACGATTTCTCGTCTAATAAGCAGGAAATTAAAATGTTTCATGTCTGTTGTGGGCCAAAACTGAAACTTTTGCACGCCTTAAAGTATGCAACACACACATGCACACACACACATGAGCATGCTTTTATATGTGTCAATGCACATTTGGCATTATTGGCCAAAACGAAGGTCAAAGCAACGTTTTTAGCAACATTTTGTTTTTGTTTTTTGACTTTTTGATTTTCTTTTTTGTCTTCTTTTTTGGTTTTTGTACAACAACAACAACAATTAGCATGGCAAAATACTCTTTGATCCATTAAAATAAAAAAAAAGTAAAAGATTAAAAATAAAAAGAAAAAAAAAAAAAATAAAGTTTAATGAAGCAAACTAAAAGTTCTCCGTTTAGCAACTTTGTGCACTAGTGTAAGCGAGATAGCGATAATTACTATACAAAGAGTTGAAGAAACAAAAAATACAAAAAACTAAGCTTTATACAAATTTCATAACAACACTTAAAATGGCTTCACTTTGATCTATGGAAATGGCAAACGATTTATTTTGTTTTTTTTTTCGCCCTTTTTGGGATTTTTATACTGTTTGCGCTTAGAAACTTTGCTAATTTGTTTTTATTTAGCAGTTGCTTAGTCGGTTGGCATTTTTTTTTTTGCTTTTTTGTCATTAAATATTAATTAAAATATCGTTAAATATTAAAATTAATTCGCATTTCACGCGAAAGAAGCAACATTCAATATATATGTGCCTGCTTCTTCTTCTCGTTTGATATTCTTAAGTGCATTGCGCATTTTGACAGTCACAACGATAAGCAAATGTTGTCGTTACATTTCGGTTAATTAACATTCGGTTAATGCAAAGTTTTGAGGTTAGGAAACGTTCATTAATTGCGTGTGGTTTTGTTTTTTCTTGAAATTTTTAGAGTCCTCCCACCGCTTGGTGTATTTTGGTGAGAAATTTGGCTGTCGATGCTGTATGGGGTAATAGGGTAGTGCATTGAAGCTTTGTTGAGACTTTTTCTTCGCATGTTTGGAAAAAAAGAGAAAACCAATCGGTTCTTATTTTGAAAAACATTTGTTTACATTTTTTTAAGTTATAAGAAACCCTTTTTTTTTGTGTGTTTGCTTGTTTTTATTACTTTTGTGTCGGCAAAGTTTCAATATGTGTTGGCTTACGCCATTGTTGTTGCTTTGGTCAGCAGTAATTTGCCAACATTTACACATTCGGCTTCAGTTTGCGGTCTTTTGCTCTGTTTTTTTTTTTTTTTATTGTTTTCAAGTATTTAATTTTGAAAACATTTAAAACTTTTACATTTATCAGTTTCAAGTGTTGATGCTTTCAATTAACAAGCTTGCACACATACACACATGCACACACATGCACATACATGCACATATACTTGCATATTTCGTTTGCTCTGCTCATAAGCGTCCTTTTGGCTTCTTTCCCTCGTCGCCTTCGTCCACAACGTCCGCAACGTCATCAACGACATTCATGCTCTTCTCAGATGACACATTTTTTGTTTTTTTGGTTTTCTTTTTGTTGTTTTTTATTCTTTTTTTTTTTTTTTTTCTTTTTGAAACGATTTTACGGTTGATTCTTGCTTGCTTGCTCGCAATGGTGACTGACTTCCGTTTCCGTGCGCATTGCACTTTGTTCACACGTCCCACAAACCAACCCCAGCCCCACCCCCCTTGTGCACTTTTGTTTTCAATCTTGCTTCAACGCATAGCCAACGTTGTCGTTGTTGTTGTTGTTTCCGTTGTTATTGTATATGTTTGTGTGATTCTGTCTGTCTATCTGTGTGTGTGTGTGTGTGTGTGTGTGTGTGAGTGTGTGGCACACCACAAACCGAGCTTTAGCTCATTAGTTGCACTATCGTTTCTTCTTCTTCTTCTTCATCTTTTTCCTTTGCCGCTATCCCACTCTCTCTTTAAGCTTTATGATTTCTTCTTATATATGTATGTGTGTGTGAGTGTGTTTGTTCTTCTTCTTCTTCTTCTTCTTTTACGCCCACTCACATTTCACACTTCTCATTCGCACATCAAGGCTTGCTCATGTTTCTGCTTTGACTTCATATTGTTTTTGTTGTTGTTGTTGTTGCTATTATTATTGTTGTTGTGGTTGTTGTTGTTGTTGGTTTCGGTGTTGGTCCATTCACAGCTCTTATGTAAAACCTAATTAAAAGTGCTTTATTATGCAATTAAGCTAGATAAT
Source organism: Phortica okadai (assembly GCA_034638295.1). Taxonomy (NCBI): domain Eukaryota; kingdom Metazoa; phylum Arthropoda; class Insecta; order Diptera; family Drosophilidae; genus Phortica; species Phortica okadai. Next base: position 45,171,758 of record CM067848.1, on the reverse strand, counting down.
GTCACATTGTGTGTGTGTGTCCGTCCGTCCGTCCGTCCGTCTGCCAGTATCATTGCCTCTGTCTGTGTGTGTGTGTGTGTGTTGCACCAAATTGAATGAACACCAACTTTGCCACTTTCGGCCGTTGACAACTTTTCTATTAAAAAAACTCACCGCAGACGCACAACAACAACAACAACAACAACATAAATTACAAAAACAATTTCTGACTCAATGTGAACGTGGGCGTCGTGCATTTTTGCTTTGTTATGCAAATGCTCATGTCAATGTATGTGTGTGTGTGTGTGTGTGTTAGTGCACACACACTTCTAGGTCAAAGTCAAAATTGTTTATCTTCACTTTATTGCGGCTCATTTTAAACAGTTTGCTTTCTTTCTCTCTCTCTCTCTCTCTATCACACTCACTCATTGCTCGCCTACTCGCGCTTAAGCTCTCTGTCTCTTTTACGCATTCAGTTTGCTGCATTGACTTGAAGTTCGCACTTTACTGCCTACGCGTTTATTTATTACTGCTTCTGCTTCTTCTTCTTTCTACTTTTCTTATTCTTCTTCGTGCTGTTTTTCTTGTCGTTGGTTTCTTAATTTAATTTATTTGTGTGTGTGTGTTTTTTTTTTTGGGGAATTTTTGTTGCCGCACAACTTTTAATTGAAAACATGCAAAACTATGCAAAAAAAAAGAAATAAATAAGAAGAAGCACGAGTAAAAAAATTTTTTTTTTGCTTTTATTTTGCATAATTATTTATTTTTGCTTCAAAAAAAAAAAAAAACTCAAATTGGCGTCAGTCGTGCATAGAAAGAGAAAGATTGTGCGTGTGTGAGAGAGGGAGAGAGATGCTGATAGTGCAGTTGAAGGCAGTAACGGAAATTTGTGTTAATTTATTTTATTTTTTATTTTAATTTTTGTTTTTTTTTTTTTCTAAATTATTTTTTTTGTCTTTAAGCAATAATTTATTGAATTTATGCAATTCAATTGTAAATATTTGCATAATTTTCTAATGTCAACATAAATTTAAGTTAACCAAAACACAAACACAAACAACAACATAAACAACAACAACAACAATGCTCGAAACTATACAAGCAATGACCACGCCCACACAATTGCCTGTTAGCCTACTTAACTGCCGCCCACAATTGCCAAACATTTGTCAATGTTGCTGTATGTGTATGTGTGTGTGTGTGTGTGTGTCTGTGTGTGTGCATGACAATTGAGAACATCGAACGAATTTGATATAAATTTACAAATAATGAAACAATTTTTCAAACGAGAAATGCAAAACTTATTTGAATTGATTTAGTTTGGCAAAAGTCATTCGAGTGTTTCTAATTGGCAACAACAACAACAACAACAACCACAATATCCGGATCAATTAAAATCAGGAATGTTCCGTATAATCAAAAATCCGGATAATCGATTTCATAAACAAATTATATTATATAAGTTCCTACACCAAATCACTTGGATCAAATTACTGGCAGATTTCCCATTTTTATACTCTCAATTGTCTTCAATTTGTCTTTTGGCTGCATGAATTTATTACAGAGGTCGGTTTCCTGTTTAAACAATTAGAGCATTTAGACTCGTGAGTAATAAGTTCCGACAATCGAAGATCCGTATAGTCGAGGTCCGTATAATCGAGTTTCTACTGTAAATCATGTTTTTTTTTTTTTTTTTATGTCTAACAAAAAGCAAATTTATTTATTTATTTATTGACTTATTTGTTATTGCAATTATTGATACTTTTATATGAAATATATTTTCTTTATTAAATTACACAATAAATCAAATGAAACATTTTCAATTTATTTCGTTGTTGTTGTTGTTGTTGTTGCTCTTGTTGTTGGAAAATGCAACTAAGACAACTTTTGCCTATAATAATAATAATTTATTTGTTTTATATTAAAATTCTTTAAACAGATTTCGCACTTTGCACTTTATTACAACAACAAAAACAGTAAAAAAAAAGTAGAAGAAGAAGAAGCGCTAGAAATGAAATGACGAAATGATTTTTGACATTAATAAGCATTTTGCTCAACACGAAACATGAGTGTGCATGTGTGTGTGTGTGTGTGTGTGTGTGTGTGTGTGTGTGTGTGTGTGTTTGAGTGCAAATGTTGCTGATTTTGCACTTTTACTTTAAATTTCTAATTGCGGCTTTCAATAGCTGTTGTTGTTGTTGTTGTTGTTGCAGTTGTTGCTGTTTCGCTCCGTAATCAAAAAATGTTCATTTCATTTGTCAGAAAAAGAGCAAAATAGTCGATTTGTGGCATTTTGCCGGCGCACGTTTCATTTGATGATTTTTGGAAGCTTAAAACAAAAACAAAATAAAAAAAAAATTATAAAACATAAAAAAATAAAAAAAAAAACATATTTGACAAAAGCAAACAACAACAACAATTTTGGCTATGCTTTTGTATAATGTTGTTGTTGTTGTTTTAATACTTTTGTTTGCTTTTAGTTGTTGTTGTTGCTGTTGTTGTTTTTTCACACATTTTGTTGTCTAATTAGCTGATAATTAGTGTAATGGCAAAATAAATGAAACCAATCAGAATGTTTGCCAATCAGATTTTTCTTGTTTTTATGTTTTTCTTCTTCTTCTTTTTTTTTGTATTATTTTTTTTTTTTTTTTTGAAACGCTTTTGGGCAATTTTGCATTGTTGTCGATACAAACCAAAAGGCCAGACAACAGTTTGTGAATTAAATGTTGAAAAAAAAAAATAGAATGAAAAAAATCAACAAAACTTGACAAATAATAAAGCTGCAAAAATACTGAAAATTCGACATCATTAAAAGACTCTTAAAGTTCGCTCATACACGGCAAAGAATCCAAAAAAAAACGAAAATCCCAATACAAAAAAAAAAAAAAATTAAGCCAAATAAAAGATAAACAAAACTGTGAAGAGTTCCAGTTCTGAAGACTCGACTCATTCATATGTACATTCTTGTCCGATTTTTGGCTGCCTTGATGGACAGCTGCCAATGCATTAAGGGGGGGGTAAGGTATTAAATTTTTTTTTTTTCCGATGAAAACTGACGAAGATAGAGCGTTTTCAGTTTCAGTCTCCCTATGCGGCTTATAGCGCAGAGCAAAAGTTTAATTTGATTTTCCCACAACTTGCTTTTGCAAAGTCGGTGACCACTCTCACTCGAAAACTAACAAACCGATTCTTTTGAAATTTTACAGGAATTTTCTAGACATAATTAGTCGTGTCCTGACGTCGAGGTTTTTTTTTTTTTTTTACATTTAAGTATTTTTTTCAGCAGCTTGAAGGTTGATTTTTTTTTGTCAAAAATCGATATTTTGACTTCAAGATGCTAAAAAAAAATTTAAAAATTTTTTTTTTTAAAAAACCTCGACGTCAGGACACTGCAAATTTCATCAGCTAAAATCATTTATTTTGTCTTGAGTTTGCGATGATTCAGTAGTTTGTAATCGTGGTCACCGCAAGACACCTTTTTTCAATGGCATCAATTTAAAACTGCTGCCATCGTCTCAAACTTTTTTAATTTTAATGAAATTTTCAGGAAATATGCTTAAGATATTACTTATTAACTTCCCATTCAAATAACTGAACAAATGCTTATCGTTTTCCTTAATAAAAATCACAAAAATGTGCTTTTTTTTCAACGAATTAACCTTACCCCCCCCCTTAATGCAGCCAACAGGATGCTGGAGAAGTTCCAATTGCAGACATTTTTGTCTTTCATTGTAAGCTGGAGAATAGTGCAGTATGCCCCTGCACGTATGCAACAGCAATTGGATGCTGTTCAGCGGAGAAATAAGGCACACGCAATGTAAAATAAAATAACGGGAAAATACAACGCACTGCTTTAACGACAAAACCATTGTATTTACTATATAGGGATGAATTCAGGTTCTTTGCAGATCTGAAATGCTGCAACAGTATTTTTGTTTGCAGCCTCTGCAGAATGTTAAAAAGTACCAGGGACATTATTTGAAAGGAGAAGAAAAACGGGTAAAATTAAAACGACACTGCCTTACCATGCTTGCTTTTTGTGTAAGCACATGATTAAAAATATTTTTCACACGAGCCAATGACCATAATAAGCTTTTCTTATACTTCCGCTGTTTAGTGTTCTTCTGTCTCGTTCCGGTGTTTACAAAAAAAATGTTTTTTTTTTTTCATATTATGGACTAGTCAATTCAATCACATGCGGCAAATGACAGCGAAATGGAAGAAGAAGAATGAAAATGAGCTAGAAATTTGGAAACAAGACAAATCCGCAGCGAATGCAGCGCGACATACGCTGAACCAATACTTCTGTATCGTTTCATAATGCAAACAGCTGTAACTGCCGTTCATTTAAGAAGAAGAAGACAATAATAATCAGCGCGCACGTTTTTTAACCGTACGTAGTGTGTTTTGAAATTTTTAAATATTTTTAAAGTTGTTCAGGAACTATTTAAGTTTTTTTCAATAATAAAGCATTAAAAGTTAGAATGGACATTGCACTGAATATAACAACAGCCGCACAACCGATGCGTGCTAAGCCAGTAAAGGCGAGAGTAAGTAAACAAAACGACAAAGAAATATTTGAAAGTAAATTGAAACATGAATTCTTGAACTTGTAGGAAAAGCCTTTGTTAGCCAAACCGCTAAAGAGCAAGATAAAAAGGACTCAAACCAATGGCTTTGCTTTCAACTTCGGCGGCGGTGAGCAAAAAGTGAAAGCGATCGTGGCACGCAAACGACCAACGACAACGAATAAGATAACTTCTACAGCAGCTGAAACACCCAAAGCTGTAGAAGTGCAGACAGTCAATGGTGCCGCCAAGCCGAAAGCCACTGCCGGTCAGAGCAATTCAATCGCAACGCCAAAGAAGTCGATTGCGCTCAAACGTAAAGCGAAACCTGTTGTAGCAAAAACGCCGGAGAAAGATGATGGCAATTCCGATTCTGATTTGGAGAAATATGCACGTGTCGAAAAGCAACCGGTGGCCGATGATTTGATGTTGAATATTTGCGCCACGGCCACAGCGCCGACAACGGCGCAAGGTAAGCCAAAATCCAAAATGAGCCGAGTTGAACGTTTAAATCTAAAACGTGCTGAACGACGAGGCCAGGGGCCGAAACGAGTCTTCACAAAGGAGGAGATCAAGGAAGGTATCAATCGCTTTACAACAAATCCAAATCAGAAGCCACGTGTTGGTGACTTATTCAAGGCACAAATCGAAGAGGAGCAGCGGCAGAAGAAGGCAGCGGAGGAGGCGTTAGCAGCGCAGTCAAGTGTCGTTGAAACGACGCCCGAATTGGGAAAAGTTGATGTGGCTGCGCGCAAGGCAAATAACTTTCGGGTCGAACGGCCAACTGTTAAGAAAATCGGTCTGTTTGATAAACGAGATGATGCGGCCATGAAACCGCAGGGACAACGGTTTGTTAAGCCCATTAAGGAAACAATTTTCGAGGGCGCTAAAGTAGATTCAATCGGTCTGCATGCGCATGCCGTCAAGAATTTGGCTGATCTTTTGAGCATCACGGAATTGACGACTGTGCAGCAGAAGGCGATACCAAAGGCGCTCGAAGGTATGCGATGTCAATTTAAGTAAATATATCAAAAATATTAATTTCTTTACTTCATTAAAAAGGTAAAGATCTACTTGTGCGCTCACAGACGGGCTCGGGCAAAACACTTGCCTATGCCTTGCCCGTTGTCGAGAAATTGCAGGCTGTGCGGCCGAAGATCACGCGTACCGACGGTGTGCTAGCGCTTATCATTGTGCCCACACGTGAACTGGCCATGCAGACATACGAATTGATGCAGAAGCTGATCAAGCCATTTACGTGGCTTGTGCCCGGCGTTTTAATGGGCGGCGAGAGTCGTAAGAGCGAAAAGGCACGTCTACGTAAAGGCATCAATATATTAATTGGCACGCCGGGTCGTCTGGTCGATCATTTGTTGCACACAACATCGTTCAAACTGTGCAAAGCGAAATTTCTGGTGCTCGATGAAGCAGATCGTATGCTGGAAATGGGCTATGAACGTGATGTCAAGCAAATTGTCGATGGCATTGATAAGCAACGCGCTGAATTGGCCGAACAAACCAAAGTACCAGCAGAGCATTTACAACGTTTGTTGCTTTCGGCCACTCTGACGCCTGCAGTGCAGAAATTAGCCGGCTTGGCATTACAAGAGCCGCTCTACATCGACAATAGCGAAGAGGACACAAGTCTGGCAATGCGCGGCAGAAACGGTTACACAAAAGAGGATATCGAAGCCGCTTATGATGAACTCAACGAGGTCGAGGACATTACTGGCGTGATGACCATACCTGAGAATTTAACTTTAAGCTATGTCATCGTACCGGTGAAATTACGTTTGGTGACATTTGCCGCGTTGCTGGCAAAGGAGTACGTTGGCAAGCAAAAATTCAAAGCGATAGTCTTCATGAGCACTATGGAAATGGTTAACTATCATCATGATTTGCTTAACGAAGCACTGACACGCAAAGTGCTTGACGAGGATGACGAGGAGCTGGCGACGGAGCAGTCAAAAAAAGCGGTTGTTGATTCCGATAATGATGAGGATGATGGTGATGATGATGTATTGCTAAAAGGGCTGCGTTTCTTCAAGTGAGTTGTAAACACACCGAATGCTCGAATAAACAATACATTTAATATATTTAATTAATATTTACAGATTACATGGCTCAATGACACAAACAGAACGTCATGGCGTTTTTAAAGGTTATCGTGAATGCAAATCCGGCGTTTTGTTGGCAACGGTAAGTTCGTCTGTCTCTTTAGTCATAGAACATAAAATTACAATAATTATTATTATTTAAGGATGTTGTTGGTCGTGGCATTGATGTGCCTGAAGTCGATTTGGTTATACAATATTCACCGCCACAAACGACAGCCGATTTTGTGCATCGTGTTGGTCGTACGGCACGTGCCGGTCGCAGTGGACGCGCTGTGCTCTTTCTAGCGCCCAGTGAAGTGAAATTCGTGCGTCATCTTGAGGATAAACGTATAAGAATTTCACAAGTGGATATGGATTCGTATTTGCAGGCGCTTGTCAATGCCGATGCGGAGGCACGAAATATACAAGAAGCAGCATCAAATTTACAACATAAATTTCAAGAGCTTATTGCCGATGATACGGAATTGCATGATAAGGCATGCAAAGGTAAGTACAAATATTCATTTAAGCTTCTTCTTACATTTGTCGTTTTTTTTTTTTTTTGTCTTAGGCAAGTAATTAAGTATATGTGTATATTGATATTTGGTGTTGCAATTGTAGATCGTGCAGAATCGCTTTACTTTTCTAATTAACCTGTGCAGCAATCAAAGTTCCCACAGCCAATTAAAGTTGTTTCCCTTTCCTTTCTACCTCCCTTCCTGCTTTAACATTCCTTATGTTTATAAACTCTCTCCTTGACTCGTCTATTTTCTATATTATGTTGTTGTTTCTGTTTTGCGTGTCTATTACGCATTTCTCGCACCACAAGTACGTTAGAACTAGTAATTTAATCCTTTCACAAACTCCAAAGGACATTAACTTTGTAATTTGCTTTTTTTTACAACACAATTTTACCGCTCTTCAGTAGCGGAAAAATTGTAATGCGTTGGAGTTCGAGCGGGAATGGGACGCAAAAAAAAAAAAAGGAAACAAAATAATAAAAATAGTCGCGTTTGAAATTGGAATAATAACGCTATTTTTCCAATTATAACTTGCAACACTTTGGTTAGACCAACGATTGTCCCGCCGTCCGTCGCTCACACACACACACACACACACACTTTGTTTGTGTATTTATACAGTCAACTTAGGGCGCACATAATCAACCAACCAAACCGGATGTCATGGCAAAGTGTCCACCCATTATAATCCTTTCGTTTGATTCTATATGAATTTATAAACTTGTATAAATTTTTGTGTTTTTTTTTTTTTTTCATTTGCTTGTTTCCACACTTTGGAACCCTTTGGCTACCTCTCAACCATAGTTCTGTTAAAGTATCTTTTTCTTTTTCGTATTTCGTATTTGTCGTATTTTATGCGAGTGCGCGTGATAAAAACACAAAAATTATTTCATATTTGATGTTAATTTCGATTGCGTGCGTTTGCCATTCAACCAACCAACCAACCAACCAACCAACCAACCAGCCAGCTCACATCAGCTCTCCTCATCTCTCTTATCGACCATGCTATTCAACGGACCATTGAAGAGATTTGGTCAAAAGCAACCCTTGCTTCAATCTGTGTCACTACTGTTCAAGTGGTCAATTGGTTGTGAGGCGGGGGAGGGGTTAAGGTGGTCGACTTGATCGTCACGTCATGCCATGCCACGCCTAAAGCCCCCTGCCCCCAGCCCCCTTCCTACTACGGACGAATTCGCTGTTCACTGTTGAAAGTGTAATTGCAGTCCGTGAATAATAACGTGAAAAAGTTAATTAGATGTTACCAAGGCTGCAACGCATAAAAAAAAAAAAAAAATGAAACACCAAAAAAAAAAAGGAATAAAAATGCCGTGTATATTTATTTTGTATTTATTCAGTTTGTATGTCAAAGGCTGCGCTGCGGTTTTGCCCGGTTGAAATATGAAAAGTTTAACGTTTGTGCGTTGCGTCAATGCTGACTTGCAGGCCTTATTAAAAGGTGCTGCTTGCTGAGCAGTCAACGAGCACATCAGCGCAGCAAAAACAAAAAAAAAGAAAGAAAGAAAGCATAAAAAAAACATCACAAACGCGATTCAAAGTTAAAATGAAAGGATTTATTACAGGCGCACTTTGATTGAAACATAATGGAAATGATTTTAATCGACTTTTGGTTCAACCATTTCTTTTTTTTTTTTTGTGCTTTATTTGTATTTTTTTTTCTCTGCCTCTTCGTCAACTTTTGGCCATTGCTTTTTTGAGTTTGGTTTGTTTCGCAGTCTTATCAACGCTTAATCAGTTTGGCGTTTGATTAATGAAGGCATTAGCCTTGTTTCTTTCACTTGGTGTGTGTGTGTCTCAATACTTGCCTAATTAGTCAAGTTTTTGTTTTTTTTTTCCTCCTCTTTTTATTGCTGTTGTTGAATTTGTACTAAAGGACACATAAAATGTACAAAAGTGTAAAATATTTCGAAAAGTAAATTAAAGTAGGACAAGAAATTCGAAAAAAAACGTATGATTTTTGGGGAGCGGGGTCATTGAATATCTCATAGTCCAATAATTTATGAATTATTTAAAAATTTTAAACAAAATCTCTCGTGAGATACAAAGGGGAGAGAGAAAGGGGGATGATAAAATATATTACATATTTTTTAAAGCCAAACTGAAATTGCAATATTTTTCTACAATATTAAATGATAATGAAAAGTATAAGAAAGGATTTTGCAAAAACTTTTTGTGCAAAGGATAATTAAATTTAAGTAGAAAACCGCCCTTAAGCTAAAGAAATGAGTCAAAAAAATATACACACATACTATATGTACGACATATCGCTGACGTTGACTCATGTCGTTGAATAATTGAAACTGTAAATGAGCAAAAAAGAAAAAAAAAAAAAAAACACAAACCAAACCAAAGGAAAAAAGCCGAAACATCGTGGTAAAGTGGTACTTGTTCAAACAAAAGGAAACAACAAGCAAAAAAAAAAAAAAAAAGACGAAATAAAGAAACAAAAATGTACGAAAATATACTCAAACGGAAACGGAAACTGTGCGAAATTCCCAAATGGCTTGACTAATCATCAAACCAAAACGAATGCGGTAAAGTGAGGGATAGTGAGTGAGCGACTGATAGAGAGAGACGGCAACAATTGTTGGCTCGGCTTGACTCTATGCACTTAAATCATATAAAAACTTCAATAAAGCAAAATCTTTAACAAGATCAAGGAAATAACAAGCAGACGAATACACACACACACACACACACACACACACATGGAGTGAGCAAGAAAATGGAATAAAAAAAACAAAAAATAACGAAACAATAAAAGTAGAAACAAAATCAAATCAAATAAAAGCGCCACTTGAATCAAGTATTATATAAGTCAAGCACAATTCGAAAAAATTCTGAATGATTTCGATTGAAGTTGAACACAAGTTTGATTGCTGCCGTTTGGCGAACTTAAACGATTCTCTCTGTGCGTGTGTGTGTGTGTGTGTATGTTTGTGTATGAGAAAAGCGGAAGCGGCCATGGAGTTTATGCTGAAGTTAGATTGAATGTCTGTGCGTGAGTGTGTGTGTGTGTGTGTGTGTGTTTGCGCCAGTTGCAAGGAAACCGCACAGTGCGTCCAATCAAAAAGCCATTAAAAAGTGTTCTGCTTCAGCGATATTATTGTGGCGAGGTGAGAAAAACCAAGAGAGAGAGGTAGGGATAGCAAAATCCAGTGGAAGTTGCTGAGGGAAATACACTAAAACGACACTATGCAATAAAGATGAACCTTTTTTTTTTTTGCGTCAAATATTTGTTAATACAATTAGTTTTATAGAATATGTCAAGAAAGTGAAGAACGAATAATTGATTTTTCTGGTTCTCTAAGGTCATTGATTGCAAAACAATAACATTCAAATTTTATCAAGCTAATGAATCCAAGCTGTAGGCACAAATCTCTAGATTATGGATGCGATCCAACTATAATATTGTGTTGGATATATCTACACAAAGAACCAATTGAAAATGTCTGGGTTTATTTAAAAATCTCTAAAATAGACCTAAATTGTTAACGTGGATTCGGGAGAAATGGGATAATTTACTGGTTTTATATGAGGTCGAAAATTTGATAGGTTCTATAAAGAAAAGACTGCGGTCAGTGTAAGGTCACAAGACCAAATATAAATACTATGAATACTAAAAAAAACATACCTAACAAAATTTATAAAAATAAATTAATAATTTCAGAAACCTGAAAAATATTATTTTTTCCTCTATAAAAATATCAACTTGACAAACAATATATGAAAATAATTGATAGACATAGCGAAGCAACCACCGAACATGCGTGTAATGCTTTAATTAATCCCATTTATTTCATCTTCCCCTCGGGGGGTGGGGTGTTGGGGACAGGGGACAGTGTTGACAAACAATCATCTCAGCTGCCAACAAGAGGAAACCACAAAAAGTCACTTAATGCACTACGTTGCCACGCCCACAAGCGCGTTACGTTTAATATGCGTATGAGACTTGGTCCTTTTACGCATTATATCCTTAAAAGCGAATATTTTTGTTGTTGTTGTTGTTGTTGTTGCAGCTTCTTGTGTCTTTCCGACGTAAGTCATTTATTTCATTTGTGTTTCCGGCATGTTTACTATGCCTTTGTTTGTCCTTGCGCTGTTTGACTGTAATCGCATTTAAGGCAATTAAGTTGAAACTCCCCTTCATTGTATCGAGCTTGTTAAACTGTCTGTCTGTCTGTCTGTCGGTCTGTCTGCTTGGTTGCTTGCATGGTGACACTGAGCGGTTTGTTTCGTTCTTTTGTCGTTCAACGCCCACAATACAGTTTTGAATGTTACCAAAGCTATTTGGCAAACTAATTACAGCTAAAACAGACAAAAGCCATTCACAAAGATACTTTTATATATTCGTGTGTGTGTGTGTGTGCTCTTGATTTTGATTGTACTTTACTATAATGCAATTGTTGCTGCTTATTTCAATTTGTGTATCATTTGTCATTAGTCTTGTTGTTGTTGTTGTTGTTGTGTACATTAGCTAATCTTTTGCTCACTCTGCTCTTCTTCTTCTTCTTCTTCTTATACAAACCTTATTTCTTTACCGCAGCAGACACCCTCCACTCACCCTCTTGCCATTAAGCTTTAATTTCGTTGAATGATATGCAGAAGGCTTTGCTCGTTCGGCAAATACACATGTGTAAATGCGTGCGTGTGAGTGTGTGTGTATTGGCATCCTTTTCATCACTTTTTTGTTTGTTTCTTGTTTCTACAAGTACTTTCATTGTCATCTCTCGTCGTTTTAAAGCACAGGCGCTGTTGTTGTTGTTGTTGCGCATTTTTATCGTTTGTACTCGCTCGCACACTCATCAATTTACATATTTCACTTCACATGTTGTTTCGATCTTTATCACAAATGTGGTTTTTATAGCATTTGTTGTTGTTGTTGTTATTCATTTTTTTTCCATTATTTGTCTTTGGCTCTTTTATTGTAATTTGATATCATTGTTATGTACTTGTGTTGTTGTTGTTGTTATTGCCGTTTTTACTGCACTTCTTTACACTGTATAGTTATGTATCTATGTGTGTGTGTGTGTGTGTGTGTGAATAAAAGTGCTTCGTAATTAACAAGGACATTCTGAAAATTCTTTTTGTCTGCCTTTACCGCCTGTCACTTTACAGATTCCATGCCATTTTCCATTTTGTCGTTGTTCATTTGTCATTTTTTAACGAATTTATTTTGTAATGATATTTTTTTTTTTATTTTTTTTATTGTGTATGCCGGTATGTGATTTGCATTTGCATTCGTGTGTGTGTGAGTGTGTGTGTGTGTGTGCTTGTGGCTTATAAATATAAATATATACAATTGGTATATCTCGCTTTTGTATCTTTTGTTCTGGTCTGCCTTTAAATTCAGATTTGTAAAAGATTAAAACAAAATTTTTATATGAAAATACTCAACGAACCGTGCAACAATTAATTAATTACAGCCTTTGTATCATGGATGAAATTCTATACAACGTTCCCGAAGGAGCTTAAACCGATTTTCAATATAAAGAATGCGCACATGGGTCATTTTGCGAAGAGTTTCGGTTTACGCGATGAGCCAACATCGTTTGTCAAACAACATACGCAACCAAAGCCGGCGCCGCCCACAAATCGCTTAACCTACACAGAGCGGTAAGTCGAACCCCAACTCATTTGAATAAAAATTATTATTTATTATTATAATTATTTTTCGATACTGCAGCGATCCTGAGAAGATGCAACAGGAGCGACGCAACAAGCGGCGTCTCTACACGACGACTGTCACGGGCGAGCAACGCAATCGTCAATCGGCCAACGTCGCAGGGCATGGCGGCGCCACAAATGGCGCCTTGAATGCACGTGGCGGCGAACGTAGCGAACGGAGCGGCGAGCGAAGTCACAACAAAATGCTGCACAATCTGGGCAAATCTTTGGCGCTCAATACATCCGAGTTTGATAGCGGTCTGCCCTCGTTGAAGAAGCGACGTGGCGCTTGAAACACACACACACACACACACACACACACACACACATAAACATTTTAAGTTACTACTTTGCTTTTGCTTAAAGAAAATTTCTCGTTTTTTTTTTTTTTTTGAGAATTTTTTTTTTAAGATTTATTCAAGTTGATAAATTGTGTCGTTTAGAAAAATATACATCTATTTTTGAGCATACACATGTATGTATGTATGTTTGTATGATAAAAACCATGTTGTTGTTGTTTTTTTTTGTAATGATTATTTTTACTTTGCATTTTATGCGCGCAATTTTCTATTCCTTTGGTTACTTTTACGATGAATTCAAGCGTTTAATCGAAAAAAAATATTCTGCTAGCAAATTGGCTTGTGTCGCGCCATGCTATGCCATGCCATGTATATATGTATGTGTCTGTTTATATATATGTATGTATATATAGAAAAAAAAATAAATAAATGAAAGTAAAATGAAACGCTCATAAAAGTTTCATTTTTCTCAACTTTTAAGCCGAACTGTCCTGTGGGGAAACGTTGTGCTTTTTTGTTGTTTATTTTTTTTTTTACTGTGTTTTTATAAATAAATATATAAAAATATATTATAAAAAAAAGCAACGCTTTGAAACAGATTGAACGCGCCAACGCACAACGGACAAGCGTCTTTATTTTTTTTTTATTTTATTTTTTCCTTTTCAAAGAATTTTTCTAAATATTAGAAATCCATTTTCCGCTCACTGCAGATTCATTCAGTGTTGAAAATATGTTGACAGCATGCGCGCTCAAAGTTTGTTGCTTGTCGGTTGCTCGGACAGACGATTGGTGGGGTTGGTTTGTTTAGTTGATGGGTTGTTTCACTAAGCCATCATTCATGCATTCATTCATGTATTCATTTATTGATGTAGTCACTCATACACTTCACTTAACCACGCTTACATTGATTGAGCGTTTATTAGCTCCGCTCCTGATCTCTCTCTGTGTGTGTGAGTGTGTCTTTTGCTGCGTTGATGTTTGCCGTCTAGTGTCGGCACGTGTACAACAAAGTGGCATACAATCAAGGCCATCTTTCATGCCGTCTGGATGCGTTGCCTTTGGCAGGCGCCTGTGGTCGTGTCAATGTCGCACGCGCGCGTTCGCTCATGTTGATCAACGCAGCTCAGTTGAAGCGCATAATTTGTTGGACAACCTATAAATAAATACATTTTATTTGCGCAGCATTGTCAACGCTTTTGTTTAGCCATTCTAATGCTTTGCGCCGGTGATTATGCTATAGAATTTTTTTGTTTTTTTTTTTTCGTTTATTTGCGTTCTCTTGAACCTTGACAGGAATGCATTTGTCGCGCCACGTGTCGCTATTGAAAGTCAATTTTGAAACAAATAGCAAACATTTTGATACTTTTGTGTGGCATGGGTTGTCCCATACAATGGGATTTTGAAGGATTTGTGTGCTTTCGGTCAAAAATGTTGATCTTTTTATTTGTTTTTATGGTTCTTATTTTGTTTTTGTTAAGTGCATAGAATATATTGCTCCTCGATGTGCTTTTGAATGTGTTAAGTGAAGAAAATTAAATATAATCAAAGTTTTTACATCATTTTGGGGTCTAACCTAAAAAACATTTCAATTAAAGTTTTATTCCGATTGTTTTTGGCTTTCATAGTGTTTCATACAATCTAGAAACAGCAAGAAGATTCATTGTCATGGCTCTATTTTTTTTATTAGTTATTTTCAATAATACAGATCGATTTTCACAAATATCCAATTATGTGCTTCATATAATCACTCACACAACCAAACATATGCACGCAAACACATGCTTAAAAAAAGAAACACAAAAAAAAAAAAAAAAAACACTAATTATCAATAAAATGATAACTGTGAGAGCGAAAAGTCAAAAAGTAAGTCAAGCATAAACGAGTTACCTGCACATGCTGTCAACTGTCCAGTCCTATTTTGTCCTGTCCTGTCCTGTCTTGTCCCGTGCTGTGCTGTGCTGACCTAACGGCGTTGCTACCCTTCGTCAATAATATAATAAAAACTCCCACTTAGCCCGGCCCAGCTTAGCCCATTCCAGTGAATATATGTATGTATAAAAGGCGACCCAATGCAAGTGAACAATTTGTCAATGGAATTTTGAGTGCTTGTTGGTATTGGGCGGGCGGTAAAAATACAATAAAACGAATTCAAAGAAATGAGTAATAAAATGTTTTCAGTTTTGTCGAAGCATATATGCCCTGAAAAATTCATTCGTTCAACTCATTTGAAATGGGATAATTAATTAATCGAATAGTGATAGAACAGTTGATCAAGAATTTATATCAGAGCTCTACGAAGAAAATCCAGATGTAAGATGAAATAACGGATCCCTTTTTTACACCTTTTACTTGTTCATATTATAAGACAGGAAAACTATGGCTCTCTCATCTATCACCAACTCTATAATCTTCTCTCTCCGAACCATGCTTTATAAGATTATAAGATTATAATTGATTTCTTGCAAGTGTCCCCAACTTAATTATCATATTGAAATACCCTAACGAAGTGAACAAATGAAGGATATGTTAAGGTCGACGTCGTCATCATCAGTTGTCAATTGACGTTGTGGTTGTTGTTGTTGTTTTTAGGGGTGGTGTCACTTTATGATGGTGCTTGTTAGAAGTGTTTGTATGTACTTGTAGTTCTTGGGGCTTAAATCAACTCCAACTTGCCTTAATTACATGCGAGTGTCAACATATGAAATAATATTGTATAAATGCGTCCATTACAAGAGGCGGTGACAGTGACGGTGACGACATTTCGGCTGACAGCCGCGTTGAAGCGTACAAAACAGAAGTGAAAGAAAAAAAAATAGAAAAAATGCGACAATATGGTAAGGACAACAAGGACAGGTAGCTGAATTGGCGCGTTTGTGGGTTGGCAACCACTAAAAGACAATAAGAAAAAAATATATAAAAAAACAATAAATGTACAAATAAAAGGGTTGACTTGAGTGCTAGAAAATTGTTAATGTGATTGCTCTAATGGCTCGAATTATAGAAGCATTAGGGTAAATTAAAATCGTCACTTTGCGACCACTTTGCTCACGAATATGACTTTCAGTTTCTGGTTCAACTTGCCTTCTTTTTTACTTGTTTGTTTTTTTATTTTTTTTATTTATAGATTTCTGAACATAACTGAGTCATGTCGTGGTCAAAAAAAAAAAAAACAATAATAATAAAAATAATGTTAGGCGGCCAAAAGAGGAAAGAAATTTGTTGTAATTGCATTGTTAACATTTGTCAGGTGCAAACGCCAACGAACAATATTGAAAGCGACATTGTATAAATATGAACAAGAATGTTTTTCATTTATTTATTATTATTTATTTTTTTTATTTTTTTTTTATTTGTGAGTGAACAACTGTTCGACAACATTTTGGTTCTCTGTATTATAATTGACTTAAATAAATCTTATAATAACATAAAGCTCTGCAATTAAACAGCTTAGCAACAACAAAAGCTCAATCATTAAGATTTGTTAAATTCAGCCAAAGTGAATTGGCCATGGCCACGCCCAGATGAACGCAACTACCACCATTGCCAACATTATATTTGCACAAATAAATCGAATTAATTTCAAGTCCGGAAATTTAAGCAAAAAGAAAAAAAAAATAGAGGCGTCAAAGCGACATGCTGAGCTTGAGCAGAGAGTGATGATGTTCATGTTAATGGTGTTTATGATGAAAACAGAAGAAGTTGGTAAACCTAAAGCAGATTGGATGAGCGAAATCCATTAGAAACGCACACGCACGCGCGCACTTATATACATGTATTTGTATATGTATATAAAACCACATTGACTGCCGGTTGTGCACTTCCGTTTCCGCTCGAGAAAGATGCTAAGGTCGCTGCGATTTATTGCCAAATGCTTGTCACCAATTTGACAGTTGTCGCTTCAAAATGTCAACGGAACGCATGCTAACGCTCAAGACTTGACAAGCGTGCATGACATAGAGCGGCATGAGATGCTCAAACGCAACGAAGTCACCCCAAAATGGCAGAGATTATGTTTATTTAGTCAAGTGTAAGGGCGGCGTTTTTTAGTTGCTAATAATAACAATAATAATGATTATTTAAATTCGATTTATATCAAAATTTATTTATGTTAATTATTTGGCATTTTTGTTTTGATTTGATTTGATTTAATTTAAGTTAGCCGCAAGCCTCAAAAGGGCACTGAGTGATGAAATGAAAGAGAAAACGGATCAGTTGCGTTGAAGTTGCCTTGTGAAGTGTTTAAACAGCGAACGGTGAACGAGCAAACGAACTGACAATTAAAACCACGTTAAAAACGCATTTAGCAGTAAATCGCATGGCCAGCAAAGTAAGCAAAAGACTTGTGAAGGTGTGATGAGTAGAGATCAAACAGCGAAGAAGCGGTAGGTGACGTGTGGTTAAAGCTACATATAGTAGACGCCGCGCCGGCAACAAGCATTTTAAGCCAAAAAATGCCTAATGACAGACGCATTAATCCTTTGCGCTAACAAAGCGTTGAAGAAATCACTTTACCAGCGGCGGCTATAAAGCCCAAGACAGATAAAGCGCCAAAAACGGGTAACAACGACAACGGGCAAGCAAGCAAGCAAGCGCGCGTGTGCGTGTGTCTTAGAGAGTGAAGAGTGCAGTGAGCAGGAGCAACAGCGACGACAGGCTGGTAAGCAAGCAAGCAAGCAAGCAAGCCTGAAAGCAAAACTGGCCAACACTAAATGACAACTTAGCATGCAAGCGAATAAATGTGACTGCGAAACTGGCCAAAATAGCAACAGCGTGCAAACTGACTGTTGTATGTATGCCAGAGGCAGAGACAGAGACAGAGGAGCGATTGAAGTGGCAGCGAAAGAAACGAAACGATTTGAGGCAACTACGAAGCGCTAAACTTCGACGAAAAGACTAATTTGTTGATAATTTGCGAAGTCAGAAAAAGCAACAAAAAAAAAAACAACCATGATGATGATGTTTGAAGAGGTGGAACGCAAGGGTTCAAGAAAGAGACAGTAAGAAGGAGAAAATTGAGGGCGGCAGCAATGCAACTGAGCAAGGACCGCCAACGTTGCGCTAAAGGCGATTTAGCAAGGATTAAAATAAAACAAAGTGATACAACAAATAGTTAAAGGAATGATAAAAGGGGGAGAGGGTGACAGAGGGGGAGAGAGTGGCAGCGAAAGAAGAAGGTTAAATGAAATTTCATTTTTCAATATTTTATGCGTTTTGTAAATGCGGACAGACAGAACAACACTTCCGCATGCATTTGAACAACTACAACAACGACAACAACTGACTGCCAACTGCCAATTTAAAGACGATTTGGCCAAGAGGCGCGATTTAAGTTAATTGCAACACAAATGCAGACAATTAAGAGCTTGCAGCAACGTTTTGCATCCATGTTGACGCCGTTGATGACGACGACGATGACGACGATGACGATGACGACGACGACGATGCATTGCAATCAGAGAGTCGGTCAACCGGTCGGGTTTGTCGGGTGGGCGGCGTCAACATTGTCGTTCCTTACGCCACAAAACCAGATCAACTTCACTCCACTCCACTCCACTCCACTCAACGCAACGAAATGCAACGCAAAGCCGTTCAAAAGGAAGGAGCGAAGAAGGCTGCCTGACTTATGATGAATTGCAAATCGGGCGTTGCGTATTTAGTGGCTTGTTTAATTGTATTTGCTTTTTGTATGTCAAAGATTTATGAACAACAACGTTGGTGGCATACGCAGCTCCGTTTGGGCCATCAGTTTGCTACAACGATAAGGTCGAAAACGACGCGTGGCGAAAAACGAAATATATTTTTTAGAATTTACAATTTTTTAATTTGATAATTACAGAATTACAAAAAAAAAAGAAGTTTCGCAAGAACTTCTCAGTTGAAGGATGAAATTTCATTGAATATAAATGAGAAAAAAAAAATATTATAATAAGTTTTGTAGAAATGAAGGTTAGCTTGGGACCAAATTCTTAAATAAAATTTAGAGAGTTTTAAAATAACAAAATTTACTTAATAAGTCAGTCATGAATTACTTGTGCGCGGTGAGAAGAATTGTATGAAGGATCCGTTGAAGTTGATCCATGAAGTGAACGACCTTGAACATCTTTTATCTTAATACTCTAAGTATAAGTAGAAGTTGTCTTTGAACAACAGTTTTTTATAAAAGAAAGTTTCAGCCTGTTGACAAGCAACTTGCTTAAACTCTCATTTGCTGTAGAAGAGTTAGAATCGATGTGATCCATATCCATTCGACTTAATTGTAAAATTGCACTTATATTGTTATCAAAACTGGCAAGTCTACCAATCATTTACAAGCCAACTGCTCATTGACCACGCGGCATTGACTGACATTCAATTAAAAATACTTCATAGCCTATAAACAAAGTTGTTAACCTTTTTTTATTGCTTGATTGCTCGTCGTAACTAAGTCAAAGTGAAGCAATGCCTTTAAAAGTTTAACCTTTTCTCTCTGTATATCACTATCTTTAACTACGCCACACAATTGTGGCATTTATCTGTTTCTATCGTATAAGAGCGCAGAGCGCATCCCCCGAACTCATTTGCTGTCATAAAGATTGTGTTTGTCTATCATTAACTTACGATTGACTAACGACCGGAAGTGCGTAAATGCATTTCATGGCAATTTCTGATGTGACCGACCGTACCGACCAAGGTTGCAAATCGTATGGCAATGACGACGATGGCGATGTCTGTGATGTCTGTTATGTCGATGACGATGATGATGGTGAAACGTACGATGAAATGAATTGAGAATCCTTGCGTGCACAAAATGACACTTTATGAATATTTGATGCAAGCGAATGAGCATTTAAATTATGATTTCATTTCGATTGCGGTCAACTCCACCCACAAGCGAAGTGGACAGGAAATCGCAAACGAAATTATATTTTATGTCATTTCTTTTATTTTTGTTGTTGTTGTTGTTGTTATTGTTGTTGTTGTTCCTTTTCTTTGCTTTTCTCTTTATTCGCTTTTGGTTTATTTAATTTATTTAATTTTTTATTTCTTTTTTTTTTCTGTTTTCTGTTTTGTGGTCAATTATGGTCATTAAATTGGCTTTTGATGAAAACAACATAAATCAAATACACAAAAAAAAAAAAAAGAAGAGAAGATGTTAAAAAGGAGCAGCAGAAAGCGCAACTGAGACGGCGGATAAGTTATAGCGTACATAACGGGAATAAAAAAAGGATATGCTTTGGCATTATTAAGAAGATTAAATGCTTAATAATTTTTTTTTTTCACTTTTATCAAACAGCACGTAATGGAAGTAAATTGTTGGGGTTGTATATGTGTGTGTGTGTGTGTGCTTTGGCTACTTTGCTTTAAATATGCAGCGAAGCATAATGCACACACAACTGTCATAAAAATCACAGAGCGGAAATTATTTTGTCACCATTTATAATTGCATTGTCACACTACACTAGCAACAACAACAACAACAACAAAAGTGTACGCACAAATACATAAAAAAAGGAAAACCAACAAAATACAACAACTACAAAAACAAAATGTGAGCCTATTAAAGCAAATATTGACGGAATTGCTTCTGTCGATGTTGTCATGTCGTCATTATTGCTATTTTATTGCTATTGCTGTTGTTGTTGTTGTCCTGGGGGTGTTGAAAGCAACACCCCGCATATTAAATCAAGTGGCGTGCTCATACATACATTCATACATAAATAAATAAATTATTGAAAAATCATTCTGCAAATAAACTCAACACAAAATCTACCAAGTTGAGTAGAGTTGAATAGAGTAGAGTAGAGTAGAGTAGAGGCGAGTCGACACGTATTGAGTCTAGTTGAGTTGAGTGAAGTTGACTCGCTTCAACTGACAAGTAAATAATAAAAACGACCAACCAATCGACCAACCACCATCAACATCAATATCACAATCACAATCAACACCACCACCACCACCACCAACGCCAACGCCAACGCCACCACCAACGCAACGCTGTCGCTGCCGTCATTTGGCATAAACATGTTCGTTGATTGCTTTGACAAGACCGCAAAACAAGCAGGAAATAACTGTTAAAGCAAATCATGCCTACTCCACTGATTTTCACTCCTCATCACCTCACCGCACCGCACTTCACTTCAAGCCACTCTGCAACAAAATCATGCGCCCGTTGTCCTTTCGTGTGGGTGTCTTTTGATTTCTCTTTTCGTTCTGTCTTTTTTTTTTTTGTTATTCATTTTTGTGGCTTTTAGCAGACCGAGTGACCAACCGGAAAACTAAGCCACAATCGAGCCTAAAACGGTTCAAGTTCAGACTTTGAAAAGTTGTCCGTTTTCTTTTTAAATATATAGAATTGTTTTAATAAATTTTGTCAACGCTTTTTTGAAAAATCATATGTGAAGACGGAATTTTGTTAAAAAATAGAAAATATAAAACATAAATATTTTTCAGAATGATGTTTAAAAAAATGCTTAACATTAAACACCAACAGAGCTGCATTCAAAATTGCTTGACTTGAAAAAGTGCATGAAGCCAAATTTGCATGTTGTCTAGTGTTGTTCATTTTGTATCACATTTTTCTTGCTACCATTTTATAATCACATGTATGTTCATATTTGTATGCTGGATCTTTTTTTTTCTTTTGATTCATGTTGCTGTATCATTACATAATTCAGTTCGTTCATTACTCACCTGCTGCATTATGTATACGCCGTGTGTGGCGCGTTTCACTGTGCTATGATTGATCATTGCGTGGGATTTAAATTATATCTGCGCGTGAATAAAGGATAACTTAAATTATATTTGCAATTGGCAAAGTTTTTCTATTTTATTTTCCACGGTTTTAATATATTATTTAATGAGCAAAAGTTAACAAGACTATTTGTTAGATTTTTTGAGAGCATATTTTTAATATCTGAATAATAATAATTACTAGAACTGCATTGTCAACTAATGCATAATTCTTCCTTATTTTCGTTATATTTTTTAAAATTTATTTTATCTCTGTAAAACACCAATCAAGGCTCAACATGCTTTATAATGCGTTAGGAATCTTTGTAAACATCGCCAGGTTTGCAAAAAATATTAAATTTCTATTAAGGGGACGTCCATAAATTACGTGAGATAAAATAAATCTCACGTAAGGGGAGGGGGGTTTATTGTACATCTTATGTGAACTTTTTAATTACTCAATTTAAAATTTTTTTTTTCAAAATTTGTAGCTAAATCTCATGTGAGATACTGAGAGAGGGGTTCGTCAAAATCTCACTCAATCTCACCAAGAGATGGAAAAAAACCTCACGTAATTTATGGACGTCCCCTAACATATCATTTAATAGACTCCTAATATAAACATTAGTTGACTGAGTTGCGAGAATAGAACGGTTAAACTGGTATAGCATACTTTAAAGCAGCTACATTTCGGTTAGTACGTGTGTCAAAAATAATAGCATATTTTAAAGGTGTCGCCTTTTGAGTTGTAATTTTTTTTTTTGCTACTAAAGCCAACTAATGAGCCATAATGTTGTTTTAAAGTCGTATGAATTTCATGCTTTAAGCTTTATTGAGTGCATGCATTGTACTTATTTCAAGTAAAACTGAAACTGCAACTGAATTCTGACACTTGATTTATTTATGTAAGTGGATTTATTTTCCATATTAATATTTAAGTACGATTAACATTATTATTCGTGACAACTTTTGGCTTTGTTGCCGATATTAAATGGCAAAATTCAGCATTATGCGAGGCACGTGCGTGCACAAATTGTTGCTTTATGCTCTTTATTTTATGTCTGTGTGTGTGTGTGTGCGTTTAATACACGCACACAGTCAATTGTATTGACCGCCCTCGTCTTTAAGCGAGTACTGCATTCATACAACAAAAAGGACACGTGCCGGCGCTGATCCGTTAAGTGTAAATGATAAGCTGGCATTTACAGTAGATGCAAGGCGTGGGCTACCGATAATAGCGATAATGGCGCTGATAATAACAATTCTCCTTCACCAACGATGATGATGATGATGATGACGACGATGATGATGGCTAATAGGCGTACGAAATTGTATGATCGCTCGACCGACGTCGTTTAACCCCAAAGCAAAGCAAAGCAAAGCAAATATTTTACTTATTTTCGTTTCATATTTTTGTTCATTGTTCTTGTCTTAATATTGCTTATGACTTTCCTCCCCCTCTGTTCGTCAACGTGACATGGCACGCCTCTACAATATTCGTTGCCAAATGACTTTCGTATGTCAAACAATGTGTTTATTTTTTTTTTCTTTTCGCATTTGGTTTTACAATTTTTAATCCGTAACAAATCTGCGAAAATTTTCAAAATCCCACACGCACATGCACACATATATATGATGTATGTATGTATGTGTGTATGAAGAGATGCTTTTATAAGTTGTTTGCTTACTTTGCGTTCTCCCGGTTTGGTTGCGAGCCTTTTTTAAGTCACAACTTGACATCTGACACCTTTTCATCAAAAGGAAATACACACACACACACACAGAATTGGCGCTTGCTCGCTCGCTCACACTTGCACGCTTCTGCGTATGCTCTTTGACACACACCCAAGTGTTATTCTTTTCAAATTTATTTCAATCATTTGTGTGTGTGTGTGTTTGGTCTTTTTTTTGTTAACATTTGCCGATTTTAATCGTTTAAGTAGCCTATTCACAACTGCTTATCATCGCTTTCAACTCTCTAAACTCTCATCGCCAACAAAATCCCACTTCACACTTAATTTGTTCGTAATGCAGGCGTAATCCTTGCGCGATGACGCCGTTGTCCTTTGCCAATTAAAAATCCAATGAATATGTTTCTTTTTCGTTGTTGCTGTCTTTTTTTTTTTGCTTTCTTTTTTGCTTTGAGCACTGTATTAGTTCAGCCACCCTCGTCCTTTTTGGAATTTTTCTGCTGCATTAGTTGAGTCTCATCGTCCTTTGTCGCTTATCTGGCGCGCACATCTACCAATAGCACGCACACACACACACATTCGCATTCGTCCTGCTAATGCCGCTAATGTGACAAATTCATGCTTCCTGCTCTGTTCTGTTTTGATCTCTTCTTTTCTAACGTGTCTTGCGCTCTTTCGTTGCTGTCCGTTTTGCTGCATTGCATTTGTGGCTTTCATTTCCGTCTGTTGCCATCTTTGTTTGCATTATTTTTCAGTTCAGTTGGCCTTTTTTTGTGCGCGTTTGGTGTTGTTATCGTTGTTATTACGGGCTTAAGTGCTCATATTCATCAGCTACTCATCTCGCACACAGATAAGATAAGACAAAACCAAATCAGGCGTTTTTATTACTCCTGACTGCGTTGAACGCTTGCATTGCTCGCCAATACATATGTCGGTTGGCATTTCTGATCTTTATCGAGACGAAATAACACATGTTTAAAATATTAAATGCTTCAATAATAATGCTTAGGCAAACAGAATTTAATGCGGCTTAGTGTATGTCGAAAATGCGCCTGTAAGCATACTATAAACAGATTTTCAATCAAGATAAAATTAATATGCCATTACATTTGGCAAGGCGTACTATTATTCGGTTTTTGGCACAAAATTTCGCTTAAAAGTTTAATAAATTCGTATAAATTAAATGAAAATATGTAAAAAGCTAGCATACTTTTAAGCGTTTTGCTCTTATATTGAGTTCAAGTACTTTATCGGTCTTGAATAGGTGAAAATAATTAAATCATTTCTTTAACTCAACAATTGTTTGTAGAATTTTGAATGTAAAATTTATCTATTTGTGGTTAAAGTAAACTGCATGTACCATCAACACTTCAACACTTGCATCGATATATGTTTGTATGTATGTGCTGTACAAGTACACCTGTCTATATCTCGAGTGTGGCATGCCAAACAATTTGCGTGACTTGAGCACATTTTGCAAGACACAAGCACAATATGCCGCCACGGTCGACGGCCACATCCTGCGCCCTTATCTAAATGAACAATTATTGAATATAATCGAGCGTCGTTCAACATTCAACGTTGAATGTGCAATGTGGCACATGCTGTTGAAAAACAAACACTAGAATTAACTTGAATTAGACAAGCGGACAGTTGGATGGACAGACCGACAGACAGACAGACAGACGAACGGAAACACCGACGAAAGGAACGTTTTGATAGACAAAATAAACAAAACAAAAGCAAAGCAAAATGAAGTTACGGCAGATAATATGCCTAAAAGTATGCAATTTACGATGAGCTTGAAAATTACTATGCAGCCGGAGGACTTCAAATGTAACATTTCAGTTTAATCGCATGTGAAAATGTTTGTGCTGCTGTTGTTGTTGTCACGTTATTTCAGCTTTATAACTTCAATTATCTCTGCTTACGTGTTGTTCGTGCTTTTGTTAATATTTGTTTTTCATTCATGTTTTTTTTTTCTTCTATTTTTTTTTTGCCTTTTTGCTGTTTTCAATTTAACAATTTTCATTTGTCAGTTTTTACGCAAATATTTATTTAAACTCAATCAATTGTTTTAACCCTTTTTTCATGGATTTTTTTTTGGTGTTATCTTATTTGTTTTTTTTTTTTTTTTTGTTTTTTTTGTATTGTATTGTTGTTATTGTTGCTATCAAACAATTAAGCACAATTTCCGTTTTGAAAATGCGCAAAAATAAATTTTTTCATTATCATAACATAAACAAAAAAAAAAAAAAATAGTAACAATAAATAAATAAATAACAAAAGGAAAAACAATTTAAAATTTGCAACAATTTGTGATTTTCATTTTATGATTATTACAATTAATTTGCGCTGAGTTTTTTTTTTCTATTTTTTAAATGTGTAATTTAGTAAGAAAAAAAAAAAGAAAAACAAAAAGCGTACAAAATGGGAGAAAAAAATTAAATGAATTAAATGCATGTGATTAATTTACAAAATGTGTCAAAGTGACTTTGACAACGACGACAAATGCAATGAGCTAAAAGCTTTCGTTATTTGCATTATGATTGCTTTTGTTTTTGTTTTTGTTGTTGCCTTTGATTTGTACAGTTAGAACAGCAACACTACAACTCGTTCTGCTCTATCATTTGATCTCGCTCGCACGCCTTGACGCGCTTTCGTGCATGCATAAAAAAAAACAACAAAAAAAATCACATTTGACGATCGTTAAATATCATTAAGTTCGTTTTTTCGCTTTGTTTTTACGGCATGATTTTTATTTTAGTTATTATTAAATGAAGTGATTACTAAGAAACAAAAAAAAAATAATATATATTATTATAAAAAATGAAATGACAAACATATGCGTGCGCGAGTGTCAACGGAAATGCTTCGTTAAAGTTGAATTTTTTTATTTAACAAAAAAAAAAAAAATTAAAAAAAAAAATTATTGATAAAAAAACGTCAAATTATTGATAATATTTAAATGTTTAAAATAAAAATGGCTGAAAAAAATCATGCATGCGCTAATAATTAAGCGAAATTATTTGTTTAACTAAATGATGATTATACGTTTGCGTGCACGGTTTGTGTTTGAGTAAAATAAGATATTTCTAAAGATAAACAAAAAAAAAAAATAAATTAATAATAATATTAAAAACAAAGCTAGTAAATAACAAAGCAAATGGCGTTGTTTTTAATTCAATTGAATCATTTATTGCAAAAATCAAAAAAAAATCGAATTTTGTCGAAACGGCCATTTAGAAAGTTACACCATAGTTTGATTGAAAACCATTCATATAAGTGGAACACAATGGCTTCGAAAAAGTACACGACATGTATAATAATTCTTTATTAATACAGGTATGATAAGGTCGAAGTAGATTTTTCGGCTCATATATAAGTTTTTTGAGATGTCAAAAAAACAGCAAATTTTCTGGATCTCGACAACAGCGCCATCTAGCGAGCGAACACATATGTATATTATTTATGCGATTTTCATTGAAATTTGTCTGTTTTTTTTTTTTTTGTAACGCCAAAAGTCAAGAACAATTTTTTTTTAAGTTGAAATTATATTATTCGAATCTCTTTTCAGTCCAAAGAAGTCATTGAAGTTTAATTTTATTTTTTTTATACAATAAATCCTTAAATCTTATTCTATAACTTCGTTCAATGCATTCTTGTTGGCGCTGTTCTTGCACATGCTTCGTCGCCTTCCTTCTGGCTTCCAACGTGGCTGCTTCTTTTGGCTTCGCTCTGTTCAAAACGCTATGCTTTGCATTGCTTCCGTTTGCAATTTTGAAGAATCGTAGGCGTTTTTCCGGTTTTCATGCAACTCAACACAAAATTTGTGTATTTTGTTAAATTGCCGGGCATTTAGCATAAAGTGGCACACAACCGTGCGCGGAAACTCTTCTTTTTGGTCTGTAAAATCTATATTTTATTTTTTATTTTAAGTTTTTTTATTTTTGTAATTGAATTTCAGCTCAAAATGGCTTGGCATAATTCTTAGAATGTGTTAAAATATTTTGCAGTTTTTTTTTTATTATTTTTTTATGAAAATTTTGCATTTGAGTGCGTTGCCTGAGCAAAAGCTCAACAAAGAGCGAAACAAGCGAAGGTGAAAAGAAGAAGAAGAAGCAGCAGCAGCAGACAGTGCATAGCATTGCTGCTGCCTTAAGCGTTTTACAAGCGAAGCAGGTGCGCTGCTCAGCTCAGTTCAGTTCAGTTGAGCTCAACTCAGTTCAGCTCAGACATGCCAATTTCTTGTCAATTGGCAGCAGAGCATTTAGCATAATTGGCGGTAAGGTAAATTGTTTCTACGCTACTTACTTTCGTTGCTGTTGTTGCTCTTATTACAACTAATTAGGAATAACAGCACGGAAATGTCGTGACTGAGAAGTGAATGTGACTGACCGTGGCCACACAACTGTCTTAAAAGAAACTTAAACAAAACGAAAATACAAATTAAATAAATAAATATTTATATGCAAATCAATCAAAAAAAAAAAAAAAATAATAATAATAAAATAAACATTAACAAATAAAATAAAAATTGTTAAACCACAAAGCAAAAAAGAAGATAAGAAGCCGAAAACAGAATAAATTCCAAAAGAAAATTGGCACAAGAAGCTGAAGGCTACTGATTTTACGCAGTCAAGCAGGCAGGCAGAGCAATCAACACGCCACGCTCAGAGACGCAAGCAGAAGCACGAAGCGAACAAATCGAAAATCGAAAAAAAGAAGAAGCACAGAGTTACAAATGCAGATATGTATTTAAAGCAACAGATATACGATACATAACTGCGGCTGCAAAGGATCAAAGCGCTCAATAAGAGTTATTTGCATGTAAATCGAATCGAAACGAGGCGCAGACGTAGGCAAATCATCATCATCATCATCAACATCAACACAAATCAAAGTAAATCGAAGTCAGCTGGCTGCAAAAAAAAAAAAAAATGCTTATAAAATAAAGAAAAGGAAGAAAAAAAAAATCAAAATCAAAAGAAATCAAACACAACGATGAACGATGAAATTGACGCAGCATCAATGTCGAGCTCATCGAACAGCCTCAGTGGCGACGCTGTCGGCGGCCGATGCTGTTGCCTCTTGGCTTAAGGCTTATAGCTTGATGGCAACGATTCCGTTTCAGATTCAAATTCAGCTTCAGCTTCAGATTCAGATTGTGAATGCGATGGCGTTGGCGTTGGCGACTGCGGCACGTGCGTATTTGTAATTTTTGCGGTTTTGCTGAAATCAAATCAAATCAAAGCCAGAATTATGAAAGCAATTTGCATACTTTAGATGCACATACACACACACACACATACACGCACAATGAGCCAGTGAAGAAGAAGACAGTCAATCGAAACGAATTGAATCGTCAATCGACATTGATGCAGAATTATATATGTATGTATGTATGTATTAACCGATCAGTCAGGCTACCAAATCTGATCGTAGCGATCGACGGGCGCCAAGCGCTATTATAACAATTTAGCAGAGAGGAAAAACGCCAATGTAAGATTGCATTTGCAATGCGGAATATTTCTTACCAGCATGAAATGCCTTAATGCCGCCTTTATAAACCCTGACCGACCACAATGGGGAGCAGCAAACAGTAGTTGCCGCCGACAATTTGCAAGTTAAACGTTTTGATTGCATGATGCTTAAATTAACAAAAAAAAACAACAACAACAAATGCGACGACATGAAGTGCAAAACAATGAGAATGAACACAATCAACAAAATAAAACAAAAACAATTTCAAATTGATTTTGCTGATTTTGCTTCTTCTTCAGGTGCTGCTGCTGCTGTAGCTGCTTCTTTATTAACTTAGTTGTTGTGGCGTGTGAGTGAGTGTGGGTAAATGATATTGGCGCAGGTCAATTCTCAAAGAGATTCTCACAGTTATTAACATATTAGTTGTTGCAATGAAAACTTTCATTTTAATTATCGCTGTGAGTTGGAGATACTTTGGTTGGTAAGCTTTGAAAAATGTGCTAAATTAATAATAATTTTGAAAATGTAAATAAAACTTGTAGCCGAAATTTTTATATTAAACTGCCGTATGTGCGCTGTGACGCTGTGTAACATAGGTGTATGCATTATTTAGATCTTTAACGCATATGTGATAAAGAAACTAAACTTACATATTAAATTGTCAGCGCTTAAAACAATAATGAACAACATTACATATATTACATTATGATAATAATAATGATGATGATGTTGATGATAATCATTGCAGAGGCAAGTAATTCAACTGACCTTTAATGCACTCATTCGACTTAATTCAACTCAACTCGACTCGACTCAACTCAACTGAACTGAAAATCGACGTGAGTTGAGTCACTTAGTTAGTTAGTCGCCTGCCAGTCAAGTTGCCTGCCAAGTTCTCTGTCCCTCTGTCTGTCTGTCTGTCTGTCTGTTTGTCGGAGTCACTCTTCGACTTGTTAACTTTCCTGCATCGTTGCATGCCTTAAACGATCATCTTATATGAACTTGGTTACATACATACGTATGTGTGTATGTTTGAGTGTATAGTGTGTGTTGATTGTCGCCTAATTTGAGCTGACAGGACCACCCGGCTTGTTGAACTCGACGCGTTGTAATTCGAGCTGACTTTTGGGGTTTTGCATTTAAATAATGCGACAAAAAGTGTTCATCACGTCTTTGAGATGAGTACACACACACGCATACATGCGCCTAGCAAAAAAAAAATACAGAATAATACAAAGAAAGAAAGAAAGCGCTTAAAAATAAATGAGGCAAGTCTTCATAAGTGTCCCCTTCACCATTAAAATCAACACCAACAAGTCGCAAAGTTTTTAGACTTGTTTTGTTGCTGCTTGCGTTATTAATTGTATTTTATCTCTCTGCCTCTCTTTTGCATTTCATTTCATTTATTTATTTATTTATAGTTGTTGGCAATTAAATTGGCACTTGTGTAAACAACAATCAAACAATTCATTATGATGATGGCTTTGACGTTACCAATAATGTTGCTCATATTGATGACAATCATAATGATGCTGATAATAATTATGTACGCAAGAGCAAACATGTCATCAATAAATCAAATGAGAAACATCAATCAGGCATAAATCAAAGCAACACATGCAAAATAATTGCACAAAATTTCATGTTTAAATTAACGCAAAAGCAATGCAAAAAAGCCAAAGGACGAAGGACCTAATGCGCACGTGTGTATGTGTGTGTATGTCTATCATATACATACATATGTAACGTAAGGGCATTGAGGTGTTTACGAAGATTGATAGGCAACCACACAAACAGACAGACAGACAGACATACAATTATATATGTATGTATATAGCTAGCTAGCTGACTAGATTAGAAGATAGATAGATGTATAGATGGTAAGTTGAAATTTGCTAACATGATTTGTTATTTATGCGAAACTTATGTCATTGAAATGTTCACAAATTTATGCATGCATGTAAAGCAACATTAAAATCCACATGACAAACAACAACAACAGCAACAGCAACAGCAATAATAATAACGCAAACCCTTACCAGGATATTCGGATTGGATATGAGCCTATAAACATGACATGAACACGAAATGAAGCACAAACAAGCTCATCGTCCTTCTTATCGGGTTTGCCTGTCAGACTAATTTGCATGAAAATCAGGCAGCAAACACATGCACACACACAGCTCACACTTCTGGCCAACAACAACAACAACAACAGCAGCATCATCATTATTTCATCATCAAGCGCCACAACGATTGAGTAAACAACAAACCAATAAAGCTTCTTTGCCTGTCTGCTTGCCACATGAGCGTGCGGCTTACTTCACCCACCCACACACACATACATACATACATATACGCCCACACAATACGCCATTTTACAGCGAGGCGTTACCACAAATCTTCCTTGGTTTGCTTTGCCGGATTTAAACTCACCGCAACCGCACGCACAACTCAATAAGCAACAGCCAGGTTGATCGCACAGCACACCATTGGCATGGGCATGGACACGGATAGTAATACGTATACGTCGTAACAATAACCAAGACCCACCACCATCACCAACGCCAACGCCAACCAACCCCATTAGCACGGCCCAGGACGCAAGGCTTGTCAACCCCCCAACAAGATGTTTGAGCTTTTGCATGAAGCCCACAAATCACGTTTGCTGCTCAGTTGGTGTCGACGTCGACGTCCTCGTCGCTGTCGTCGGTTAAGTGTCAAATCACTGTCCAATGTGTTGGCATATCTCTATTTCATTGCAGGGTGGACAATTACAGTAGCTTTGGTCGAATCTTCTGCGGTTGAAATATTATCTTCGTTCATCGTTCTAAGCATTTTTGCTACTAAGAAATTAAATTTTTGTGGTTATATTATTATATTTTTTTGGGGCTTCAAGGGAAAGAGAAGTAAAAGTAGAATGAGTAAATACTATTTTTTACTAAATTTTAATACATACAGGAAGAATGATAAAATGTATTTGAGAAATTTGAGAAAGTTGGTTCTAGCCCTCTATTCAGGCAACTCTATTAATTTCTGTTAATAAAAACAGTCTATTAAATGGCATGTAAATGGGAGTTTAATTAACAAACAGTTTTTTAATAGCTGCTCTAGAATATTTTTCTATGAACGAAAATATTTAAATCACTCTTGAAATTTTTAAAATAGAGTTTCCAGAATAGGTCCGTAAATTTACACAAAAAATCTATCCAGCTTAAAAGAAAAACACCAAAAAGGGGTAAAAAAAATTGTTATGATCAAAATATTTTTTCTTATTTTGATCAAAGACTCCAATATCTCTAAATAAATGAAAGATTTCAATACTTCATATGTATTTTTATAGCTCAATGCCATTTATGAAGACACCTATCCGTAAGTAGTTCGATCTTATATGATTATAATCTTTAGAGGTCACGAAATGCTAATGATAAAATATAAAATTTAAATTCAAAAGTTTGTTCTGCTACCTGAAATTCAGAATTCGACTTAAAACAGTTTATGAAGACAACGAAATATGAACATTTTAGCACAAATAATCATTAGTGACAGAAAGTTGTAACAGATATGATTGAATTGATTTTATTTTTTTCAATACTAAAAAGAAAAACATGAAAAAAGTCATTGAGTGCTCAACCATAATTTCAAAATATGCAAATATATGTCAATTGTTTTTTTTCCCCCAACTAAATTTGTTCGAACATTTTAAAATATAAAACGGTAGCAAAAAAAAAGTGCAGAATTTTTTTTGTAATTAACGCTTTTGTTTTTTTTTTTTTTACACATTTGCATTAACTTTTTTGTTGTATGTAATTTTTTGTTTTGTTTTAAGTGCTTAAAATGACAAACGATAATATTTAATTGAGCGTAACCAGGAGTATATGTAGACAAATACACACACACACACACACATACACATGTACGACGTACGTGTCCCCGATGAAAGTGTGCGCTCACAGCTTGTCATTTGCCCTAATGAAAGGGTGCTCAGCTCATTACAGTCTGCATTGGCACGGCGTTGCACTGCACTGACTTAACGGCGACGTCAGTGGCGGCGACGGCGGCTGAGTAGGGCTTTTGTTTGAGGGCAAGCATAAGTTGTTATTGTTGTTATATTCATTTTGCCAATTTGTCGAAAAGGCGCAAAACAATAAAACAGACGATGAAGCAGACGAAATGTTCAAGAAAAGACAACAACAATAACAACAACAACAACAACAGCAACAAAAAGTGGTAGGAAACATTAAAAAGGAGACAAAAATGCAGAGGGACTAAAAGAAACAAGTCTCTCAATGGAACTCAACTCGTTTTGACTTCAGTTGGGTTGCATGCCATGGTCAACTTTAACTGTTAACTGTCGGTTTTATTGTTGTTGTTGCTGTTGTTGTTGTTGTTCTTTTGACCAAATGCTGCTACTGCTGTTGCCCGCAATTGTTGCTGTTGCTGTTGTTGTCGTTCGTACGACGCCTGGCATGCAATTCAATATATCATGAAAATGTTTACCTTTTTTTTTGTTTTTGTTTTTTTTTTTTGGCCTAATAAATGCACTAATTGCGGTTAAATGCGTTTTGCATGCAATTATTAACATTAGGGGTTGGCAACGAGTCCTCGTCGTCCTCGTCGTGTCCTTACAACACGTTCTTATACACATGTATCTTACATAGGACCTTCATGCGTGTCTTTGTCCTTATGCACAAACATATAACACGTTCTCAATGTCCTTGTTGCGACAATGTTAATAATCATATATATATATATTTTTTTTTTAATTGCATTCGCGCATGTTTGCAGCACTGCAACCGCCGCGCCCCCTTTGCCCTCGCATTTAATTACCAATGCGCCCGCAATCGTCAAATAAAAATTAAAACAATTTTTTGTTTTCTACATTTTTTATGTTTTTTTTTTTTTTTTTATTTGTTTGCCTTTTTTTTTAACTAACACGTTTTTTTTTTACTTGTATTTAAAAAAAAAAATTTTTATCGAAAAAAAAAAAATTACAAACACATCAACTAAGCTAATTTTCTTACAATGCTATTTGAAAAAAAAAAATTTTTATATTTGTATTTATATTTTTAATGCATTAATTTACAATTATAAATAATTTATATATTTATATTTATTTATATATATTTGTTCGTCTTGTTTTTTTATTGGAATTTTTCAAATTTGTTATTTGTGTTTTTACAACTTTTACTTTCTTTCTTTGTGTTTTATTTATTTTTTTTTAACGTTCCATGAATTTTTACTTTGGCCTACAGTGCAACAAACTGCAAAGAAAGTGTCAAATATTTTTTCATATATTTTTTTTTAATTTTTCATAATTTTTCATATTTTTTCTCTTCTGCCTCTTCTCTTATTTTTTGTCATTTGCATTTTGCTTAGCGCATTTTTATTTAATGTTATTTTGTTACATGTCCGCCCACTGTGCAGAGCTATAAATGATTTACAATCAAATACTTTGACTTATACAATAGATACATGTTTAGTTACAATAATTATCGCCTTGCTTTGTTTCACTAATTAAGCACAAACAACGATTTGCCTTTTTTTTTTGTTTTTTTGTTTTTGTTTTTGCTTTAATTAAGTTAATTTGTCATATTGAACAAAAAATGTCATTAAAAATATAAAAAAAAAAATATTTGTTGCTTTAAATAATTAACAGACATAAAAAAAAATGTTTTAATAAATACAAAACACGCACACATGCACACACACACACACACTCACATAGAAATAGCAATACACACACATGCCACGCCCCCCTGGCTTACAACGCTTCAAACTTGTATCTGATCCTCATCATCGGATTGCGCCTGCGAACTGTCGACCGAACGGCCTGGCGGACTGCCCGGATTGAGCGTTGGACTCGGCGTTGAGCGCGCTGCCAAAACGCTCGGCGGCCGCACGGTCAGCAACATTGTTGGCGTCGTTGCTGCCGCTGCCCCTGCCGCTGTCGACGTCGGTGGTGGCGTCGTCGTTGCCGTTCTCGTCGTCTGTTGTCCAGCATGTGCATGCTGTAATGCCAACGATGACTGCGGCGGTGATGGTGGCGTTGCCAACGGTTTGATTATGCCGCCGGCAGCCGCTGCAGCAGCAGCCGCCGCAGCAGCAGCGCCACTGCCAGCGCCAGCAACATGTGCAGCGGCAGCGGCACTCTGATAGTAACTGCTCAGCGACGAGAGTGAACTGGAGGCGGAGAGATGCGTGAAGGGCGTTGCAGCCGGCAGACCGGCCAGCGGTCCGACGCTTGGCACGCCCGCATAAAGATTATACGGCAATGGTTTCTGCATGGCAGCGGCGGCGGCTGCTTGCCGATAGTAGATGTCAATGCTGGAGTGTGGCGGAGCGCCGTGTGCGCTGCCCGCGCCAGCAGCGGCTGCGGCATACGGCCAGGCGCCCAAATAGGGTGAACCGCCGTAAAGACGCTGAAAGGCGGCAAAGTTGCCCGCCTCGGCTAATAGTTCCAAGCCGACGGCCGTTTGACGTTTCCATTTGGTTCTGTGCGATGCGAAAGAAGGAGAGAGAAAGAGAGAGAGAGCATGTTATTGCTTGCTTTTTTGCTAATAGAAATGTTTGCGTTGATTTCATTGCAACTTTTAACAGTTATTTGTATCTGTGTTTGTTTATGTCTCTGTGTGTGTGTGTGTGTGTGTGTGTGTGTGTGTCTCGTTTGTTTAGCATTTGTTTGCATTCTTGTGACTCTTCGTTCGATTCGTTTATTGCCATGTTTCGCCTACGTTTTTTTGTTGGTTTGCTTTTCTTTTTTTCTGTTTTGCTTTTGTTTTTGTTTTTGCAAATGTTGCATCTTCGTTTGAGTTAAGAGTCGCGGCTGCTGCAGCTTGTTTAACTTAAGTGGCAACTTAAAATTTATGTGCCGCGTTCAAATCACATTAGCCAAAGGCAACATGTTCAAGACACAGCATCGGCAGCGGCAACAACAACAACAACAGTTACAGCTCTCCTCACGCCACGTCTTTGCTTTTTACACTGCTAAATAGTTGACTGACTGCCGCGACCCACCTTGACTTGTGTGTGTCTGTGTGTGTGTGTGTGTGTGTGTGTGTGTGTGCATAATTTATGGCCACAAAGTGCGCTGCGCGCTACAGAAGCGTAGCACAAACAGATTTTTCGCATTTAAAACGCCATAAAAATCGCAATTAGATCACATGCAGTCAACATGCAGTCGCCAAAGACGGACAGACAGACGGACGGACGGACGAAACGAACGAACGTCGTCAATTTATGTCGACAGACTTGTCGTCGTAATGCGTCAAATGGCTTTCAAATGCAACTTACTGAGCACAAAACAGCAGCAATGCCACTGAAATGTACAAAATAAATGAAGAGAAAAAAAAATGCAAAAAAAAATACAAAAAGAGCAACAAAAATTGTAACGCCATGCCAAGCATTTTGTACAATTTATGCCACTTAAGCGCACTTGATTTTTTTTTATATATAAATATACATTTTTTTTTATTTCATTTGAGCTTGTTTGACTGCAAAGAATTTGGCAAAAAGGCGCGGCCAACGAAGGCAAACAAAAAATGTCCGAAATTATGCAAATTACTTTGTTGTTTCTGCCATCATTTTCGTTGTCTCTTTCTACGTCTTCCTCTTCTTCTTCATGCGAAACTCACCTGCGATTTTGATACCATGTCTTCACTTGACAATCGCTCAGCTCCAATTTGTGCGCCAACTCTTGACGCTCTTGTACGCTGAGATACTTTTGACGCTCAAATGATTTCTCGAGCGTTTGCAATTGATGATCGGTGAAGGCCGTACGCGCTTTACGTTGTTTTTTGCTCAGACCGCTCATGTCATTCGTTGAGCCGCTCTTAATGCTATTGCCATCATCATCTTTGCCGCCTGTAAGCAAGAGAAAGAAAACAAATTATTTTAAAAATGTTTAATAATATTTTTTGCATTAGCATTAAAACTAAGTAACAACAACAACAACATGATTAAGTTGCTTATGCTAAGCCTGCCATGCTGTGATGGCTCATAAAGCTTTAAGTAAAAGACGCTCTTTGCCAACTTTGAGTTCGCCTCATGGAAACCTTTTGAACGTTTATTGCCACGCAATTGTCATTTCCGCTTGAAACGCGCTACGAAGACAGCCTCAGCGTCGGCAGCGACGGCAGCGACGGCAACGGCGCCGACAAAGCGGAAGTCAAGTGTGGCAAAATGCATTGCATAGCCGCAGGCGCCGCAAAACTGTTTTTAGTTAAATAAACACAGGCAAACGAGGTTAAATGCATAAAAATGTGGCAAAGGCAATAATAATAACAAAAAGGCAGGCAAAGCGAAAACAAAATACAAACGAAGAAGACGAAGAAGAAGAAAAAAGACGATTTTAAGTCAAGCTTATAATGAAAATGTTAACGGCCGCGTGTGTTGCAACCCTTTCGCACTCTATGTGCGCGTGTGTGTGTGTGTGTCTGTGTGTGCTTGAGTGCACTTAAACGGTTTAGCAGACTTTTTTTTTTTTTTATTTTAATTTTTTTTTTTTTTGCTCATTTGTGGCATATAAAATTTATGTAAATTCTTTTCGATGCTTTGCGTTGATAAGCGCGAAAGCGAATTTGCCAACAACAACGACGGCAGCTGAGCCAGTTAACGCCAACAATTTCAATGAGCACAACAAAAATGCTTTAAGCAAAAGTGAAAAAATAATAAATGACAAAAAAAAAAAAAGGCAAGAAAGAAAAATTGTCTATTTTAAATTATGCAGAACAAAAACTATTTCAGGCGTTAAAATACTTTTATTTTGTACTACTTGTTGTTGTTGTTGTAAGATATTACAATTTAAATAGTGTTAATGCAGAGAAAGTAAAGAAGTGACTCAGGAATCAATTTTCTTCTATTATATATGATTTTCAGAGATCTCAACAATTTAGGCTTCTTTTGTAGTGCGAATCTGAAGCAAAAATTGTTTGGATTTTTAAAAGATACAATTTGTATGCTCTTTATGCAAATGAATTTTATTATGCTTAAAATGAAGCAGAAAAATTTTCAAAAAATTTGCAAAAAAAAAAAAAATTATAAAATTTGCTAATTGTGAAAAAAATAAATAAATAAAAGTTGCTCGCATTTAATTTTTGTGACTTTGACATTTGCATAAACCTGAGACTGAAGACTTGAGAGAGCAATAAAAGAAAAAAAAATAAATAAATAATTTGTGTTAAGCAAATG
Source organism: Phortica okadai (assembly GCA_034638295.1). Lineage (NCBI taxonomy): Eukaryota > Metazoa > Arthropoda > Insecta > Diptera > Drosophilidae > Phortica > Phortica okadai. Next base: position 45,133,537 of record CM067848.1, on the reverse strand, counting down.
TTTGCCAACGGACTAAGACATCAATAAAATAATAAATTTAATGGCACAAGCAAAGAGAAGGTCGCGCAAAGCACACAAAAAAACAACTACAACAACAACAACAACTTACAAGTGATAAATTCAGAACAACGCCGAACAAAACAGAAGCAAAGCTGTAATTGTTTGATGCTTGGCAATCATTTGGCACGCCAGCGAAGCGTACCAATTAGAATATTATGCTGCAACGCCCCCTTGCATGCCCTACCGATCCCCTTTGCCCCCTCATGTGTTGAGTTGAGAGCAAAATGAGCATTTAACATGCCCGGAAATTGCAGTAATAAATGTAAGCGAAATGAAAAGGAAGAAATAAATGCAAAAAAAAAAAAATAATAATAATAAATAAACAACAATTATAACAACAACAAAAAATATATAAAAACAAAAAAAAAGAATACAATTTAATTGTACAAAATGGCAAACAAAATGTAAATGCAAAAACAAAACAGAAAATATAAAATAATAAAAAGAAAAACTTGAAAAAAAAAATTCTGCGACAAACGCAAAGTGTTGTTGTAGTTGAAGGCGCTAGTGTAAGTCTGCGTGTGTGTGTGTGCCACTTGAGGCGCCCGTGGGCGGCCAAGCGTTTTTAAACGCGCTTAAATGCAACGAAATTTGCAAAAAAAAAAAACAAAAATAATTGTGTGCGAAAATTATTCTTACTTTACTTCTGATTTTGTTGTTTGATTTTATTCTCTTTTTTTTTGTATTTGCACAACAACAACAGCAACAAAGAGTAGCATAATGTTGACAATAGCGCCAAAGGTGTGCAATTATTTGCTGTTGTTGTTGTGGTTGACCAAATTGTTCTACAATATTTCATTCTACATGTTTCTTCGTTGTCAGAAATTTTCGCATTCACTAGAAAAACAAACAAACCGTGAAAATGCAATTTTTCATAAACAGCAAGACAGAGAGAGCGAAGGACAGAGCAGGAGGGAGCGAAAGAGAGAGAAGAAATAAATAAAATAAAATAAAATATAATTGAAAATTATTAAATGAATGTACAAAACGCATTTGGTCGCTTGAAAACTCAAAGAGATGAGCTTCTTTTTACTTGTTTTTGTTGCATTTTGCATTGTTGTTGTTGTTGTTTAATAGAAGATTTTTTTGTATTCTTTTTTCACAGTTTGTTTTGTAAATTGCTGAAGGTGTCGCTCATTGTCTGCCAAGTGTAGAAGTTCATTGTGAATTTTTCACGTTTGCTTTTGCATGGCGGCAAACGAAAGACTTAAGCAACGAACTTGCTAAAATGTGTATATTGTGCATGGTTGAGTGTCACATGTGCAAGTCTATGTGCGTGTGTGCGTGTGTGTGTTTAGTTAAAAGCATAACCGATGGTGGGGATTGGAGAGATGATGTATGAGTTTGATTAAGTAAAGTAAACTGTACGTACGTTTGTCCTCTAACAGTGATAATGATGATGATGATGATGGGAAGAAGAAGAACGAAACCAACCCCCCAACCAACCCCACCCCGCCCACAAAGTAATAGAATCTCACCTCACCATTACTACAAACGCTGTTATCATCCATGTGTCCGCCACTGCCATTCTCATCGCTATCACAATCCTCATGCTCCTCATGATAATCACTGCTGTCATCCAGATCTGTGCCACTGCCGCCAACGCCCACGCCCACGCCCACGCCAATGCCACCAGCACGCTGCTCGGCCGCATGTCTGGCCGCTGCTGCGGCGCTTGCTGCATAATGTTGTTGCATCGCGGCGGCATATTGTGCCACATTCAAGCCATTCGAGCCAATTTGTGTCGCACCGACGGGAAAATGCATTTTATGCGTTGCTGCTGCCGCAGCGGCCGCAGCAGCAGCGGCGGCAGCAATATTGTGCGTATGTGTGTGTTGGCCATGCCCATGACCATGCCCATGCCCATGACCATGTCCGTGTCCATGTGCGTGTGGATGTGCATGTGGGTGTGCATGCGGATGTTGTGGCTGCTGCGGATGCGTGTGTAATAGACTGGCTGCTGCCGCGGCGGCTGCTGCTGCTGCGGCGGGTGGCACATGATGCGTTGCGGGTGGCACGGCGACGCTCGGTGGCGGCGGTGGCAGCGTTAATGTTGCATTGGCCGACGGTGGCAAATGTGTGGCCAGCGTTGGCATGCCGGCAGCTGTTGTTGTTGTTGTTATTGTTGTTGTTGGTGTGTGCAATTGTGGCGCCACCGGTGATGAGCAATGTTCACCGTTATTGTTATTGTTGTTGTTGTGGGTTGAGTTATTGTTATTATTATTATTGTTGATGTTATTGTGGTGCTGTTGTTGTTGTTGTTGTTGATGGTGTTGTTGCTGTTGCTTGTAGAAAGCCGCCGCTGCTGCAACGCTTGCCGCATTTGCCGCTTCAACGGCCGCAGCCGCTGCTGCACTGCCAGCAAGTATGTCATTGATCATGAAACGCGAACGATTTGGCTTCAGATTCGATGACATGTTCGGATGTTCAGCTGCGGGCAACGTGGGCGCTATAATGGTCATTGAGTCTTTCATTGCTTCCTTCGCCTTGCAAATCGTTTCACACCTTTCCTCTTTTCACACACTTCACTACTGTTCTATCAATTGTGTACTGTATTTTGTTGCACAAATTTTTTTTTTTGTATTATTTTGTTTTTTTTTTTTTTGTTCAAAAAATGTTTAAATTGTTTTATATTTTTAGCTTTTGTTCGCACACTTGTACACTTGCACGCACATTTATTTATGTTATAGTACAAGCAAAACGACGCGGCAGCTGAAGTGGTAGAAGGAAAAAAAAAACCGTCTTAAGCCTCACAAGTCATGCTTGGCCATTTGTACAAATATTAATCCGAAAATTGCTCTTCAGTTCAGTTTTAAGTGTCAAAAAAAAATATATGTATCTGTATGTATGAAAATAGTAACCGTTTAATGAACTTGAACGAGAAAACCGAACGGAAAAAAAGTCATGCGCCGGCTTGTTGTCCGCTTGCAACGTTTTCACTGCGACTGTCAAAACGAGACTAACCGCACCTGCAGCGCCCGACGAGCGACAAAACTCTGAAGCATCGAAGCTGCTCTGACGACGATTGCCTTTGCCCGTTACTCATGCACACGCACACGCACACACACATTCATACGCTCGCTCGCACGTTCGTTTGTTCGCTCACTCACTCACTCATACACGCTGCTTTTTGCGACAACTACCACCACCATCAGCAAACATCAGCAGCAGCAACAACAATAACAACACATGCCACTGTCATTTCTTCTTTGTAATTGCTTTGCTTCTGTTGTTGTTGTTGTGCTGTGCTCTGTGCTGTGCTGTGCGCTGTGTGTTGTTGGTGGTGGCCTTTTGCCTTTTTCATATTGGCTTCCGTGCGCCGTATTTTGTTTGTTCACATTGCACATGTGTTGGTAATTGTCTTTCATGTTGTCTCGCCGCTTTGTTGTCTCGCTCATACGTATGCGCTCAGCGCCATGTTGTGTGCTGTCAGTTCGTTCGCTTGCTCACAGCCAGTCTCATTTTGTGCCGCAACTCACCATGTGGTGAATTTGTTTGCGTCTCCAGCAAGTGCTTAAACAACAAACATATTTTATAGCAAGTTTTGACTCGCCTCAAATGAGGTTCACTTCTATTTAACTCTATATTTTTTTTTTTTTTTGACATTTCGCTTCTTTTTTGGATAGTTTTTTATATTATTTTAGTAAACGGAAATGACATTTTGTATTTGAAAATATTTTATATATTTGAAATACATTTTTCTTCCATACAAATTTTATTTGCATAATGCAAAGTGATTCCCTTAATTAAAAAACTATATTTGTCGTCTTGTTTTTGATAAATAAAAAATTTTTTGGGTTAAAAAATTGTTATGAATGAAATATTATAATGATCAGTTTAAATTTTGCAATTCGGCTGAAATATTTCGATGCCAATTGGGCTACAAAAGAAAACTACCTGAAAAGTGGAAGAACATTAACATATTTGTGTGAAAATAAATCATGTCAGTTAAGCAATATTATTGAAATTGCGTTGTCTTATCTGCCAAATTAAAAATGCCGTGTAGCTTTCAATGACGTGCATCTTTGGCAGTTTTATCACGCAAATCAAATTGAAAAATCAAATATTTCTATGCATTAATTTGCAGTCTTGTTAAGTGCAAACAAAAATTTACACAAAAATGCTACGTTTGCAACATTTCCTGCAACAATATTTGCACAAGTGAAATTCCAATAACAAAAAAAAAGCACAAATGCCAAATAAAATAACAAAATATATGGAGAAAAAAAACAAAAAAAAAATGTGGTTTGAAAATAAATGAATATGCTACTTTGTTGTTGTTATTGTTTGTTGTTGTTGTATGCAAAAGTCGCATTGCAGCAGCGCGATTCAGTTAATCACTTTAATTGCGACGCAGCAATGCAGCGACAGCGACAGCGACGTCAACGTCGACCACAGGCGGCTCAGAGCCGAACCATGCTGAGCAGTGTGTGGCTCCGGTTGTAGTGTCTGTCTGATAAGGCGAATGTGTTGCGGATGTTGTAAACAGGCAAACGGACAACGCGGCCGCACAGATAAAACCGAAAAAAAGCTGTTAAATTTGTTGCAAAGCAAAGCAAAGCAAACATTAATAAATAAATAAGCCAAACAAGAAGAAGAAAATACATGCAAGCAAGCGAATTAATGCACATTAGATGCGAAAAATATCTGAGCGACATAAACATAATAATTAGCATGGCTTGCAAAAGGGGGCGTGGTGTGTGGCATCGAATGCGTGCATGCGACTCAAAGATACAAAGTTGGCAAGACTTGTGCTTCTTCTTTTGTTTCCTGCGCACGCGCGACGCATTTGTCGCTGACATGAATACAAAAAATGCCAACGAGTGAAAGAGAGTGACAGAGAGAGAGAGAGAGAGAGAGAGCATTTGAATGGCAATAATAATAATAGCATAAAACTTACTCATTGCGCATTGCGCATTGCGCATTGCTCATTGCCAATGATCATGATCATGATGATGACCACAGCAGGCACACAAAGCATAGAGCAAAAGGACATGCGCCCGCTGTAATTACCGTAAGCATTCATTCGGAATTCTTTGACATTTGTGTGCATTTTTGCGTGATCCATACAAATTTCAACTCACCTCACCTCACCTCACATCGCATCACATCATAACATATCTGTTGAAGACATCTTTTACTTCAATATTCGTTTTCATTTCGTTTATGTCTTTTCAACCGCAAATGGCATGACAAGCAACCGCAAAAGTTCGTTTGCATTATCCTTTTTCGTACCAATTCAGACCTTTGTTGTTGTTGTTGTTGTGTGCAAAATTTCAAAGTCAAATTGTATCTGCTTCATTGTCTTTGTCTAAGCATTATTGTTGAGTCGATGCGCGCACATGCGTTGCGCCTCAATTGGCTCAAAAGCAAAAGGCGCTCAGACGAATTTCCAACGCTTTGCATTTGACTGCGTTTGGTCGATCGGATCGATGGATCGATCCTTTGCAATTGTGACCGCAATTGTTGTGCGTTTCTGCGTCTAATGAGCAAAAATTAAGGTGCGCTAATGACACGGCATGCCGCATGCTTGCGTGCCTGGCGTCACCGCAGGATAACACGCTCCGCCTGAGTCGGCGTTAGAGCCTTTTTTTTCGACAATGTCAGTTTAACGTTGAGTGCTGAAAAGAGCGTAAAGAAATCAATCAAATTGTATTCGACAAATTGTACGTACAAATGCGCAAACCGAATGTCGGCACGGCCAACCTTTGCCGCTTCTTTAATTAACGCAAAGTGAAAATGAAAACCTACAAAAATTTATATAAAAATTGTAACAAGCTGAAGATAACATATGCGTTCGGGAACGATCATCGATTCACTTCCGTTTCGCATTATGCGCAACCAACAACAACTTCAAATGAGTTTATCTTTCTTTTTTTGTTTCTTTGTGTATGCGCCCTTTTTTTTGTTGCATTATAAGTACTATGTTATACTTATAGACAATTTTTTTTAATTGCTTGCGGCGCTTCAAAATTTTCTCACTTAATACATGAAAATTTTTTTGCACTTTCATTGTTTTGCGTGCAATTAGTGAAAAGAATTTCGAACACACATGTTCAAGCCACACAAAAAACAATAACAACAACAACAAAATGAAAATAAGACAAATAAAAAAAGAAGTACCAAAAAAAAAGGAGCTATTTTCGGCTTTGATGAAACTTATGTGCTCTTAAAAGCATTTAATCTTATTGGAGAATCCTTCTTAAAGCTTTATAAGTTTTTGAAAACGAAGTGGCGCAGCCACGCCCATTTTCTAATTTGTTTTATAAAAAGTAATGTAGTTATACTTTTTTATATTATTTTATTAATTTCCACGGTTTTCTCTAAATGGGCGGTGACATGCCCTTATGTCTGATTCTTCTGAATCTTTTGAATATAGTCAAACATTAATTAAAATACGTAATTTAAAAGTTTCGTCCTATTTGTATTGAAGAACAAAAACATTTTTTAACAAAACATTTTTTTTTAACTGATCGTTTCTATGGGAACTATATGATGTAGTCCCGCCATCTTGACTAATTTTGCAAACTGTCTTAGTTTACATGAAGAAGTTTTGAGTTAGTAACTCCAAAAACATAACTTTTTTCAAGTAAAAATCTCATTTTTGTTCAATCAGTCCTATGGCCACTATAAACTATAGTGGTCCCATCAAGATGATTGTGAGATATACAATGCCTGGACATATATAAAGAATTTCTGTGTTTAATTTTTTTTGATAACTCAAAAACTGACAAACAGATGAACAATTCATATGAACTCACGTGATGAAGAATTAATATACATATTCCTTCTTTGCGTTGCAAACTTCATGACAAAATTAATATGCTTTTGTATAACAAAAAAAAAAAACGCTTGAAGGCGTAGAACATTGCGCTTTTCAACACGCGCCATTGATGAGAAGACAAAACAGAATAAAAAGAAAATATAAAAGGACCAAAAAAGTGCAAACGTACAAACGACACGACAAACTGAAGCATTCCGAACATGAGATCTGAGTGCGAACAGCTTCGTATCGCTTTGCTTTGCCTCGCATTGCATTGCATTGCATTTCAACGCATTCAATACAGCTTCGATCCAGTTCAACTCAATTCAGCTTCGTTCTATAGCTTCGCCCTCCCCAACACCATTGGGCAACACTCAATGCCACATCGCCTTCACCGTCACCGTCATCGTTGTCGTTGTCGTCGACTTCTTGACTTGCATACAGCATTCAACATTCAAGAGTCAACATTCGGCATACGACAGACGACAGACGGCCGCAGTCGCAGTCGCAGTCGAAGTTGTTGTCGGCATTGTCATCGGCATCTTTGATTTTATAATGTTCGTGTTTCTGCGTGGACAAACGTAATAAAATAACAGATCGTTGTCGCTGATAAGTTAATTTACTTTTAATGTGTTGCCCTGCACACCTACTGCAGTGTTTTATTTTAAATAAGACCAAAAAAAAAAGATATATGTATTTATTTATACATGTACAATGTACGTTCGAAAGGGACAGAGTGTGTAAGAGAGATAGAAAGCGACTGGTGAAGGGGTTGAGGGTGATCATAATAAAAAAAGAGGAATCTCAGTTGAGAACTTTTTCTTCTTCATCTTTCTTGTCGTTGTATGTATTCGTTGTTGTTGTTGTTGTTTTACTCGTAATGATTTGTCAATGCGCGAAAATTTATCGTGATACAGATCAACATTCAAGCAACGTCAACAAACAAATAACAACAACATTGCCAACAATCCAGACAATAAGACACCAACAACAATAACAACAACAACAACAAGTAACATGTGAGGTCTGACAATGCCACATGGCTTATATGTATGTATATATATTTATTTATAGAGCTTGGAATAAATATTGTATATAATATAATCATTTATCATATTTTTGTAACTCTTCTACTTACCGATCTATACTCGCATTCATAATATTAACCGAGTCATAATTGCATTGTATCGGTTCGTTCTTAAAAGTAGTTAGTCTTATGTTACATTGCATTCGCACAATACATATGACAGTTAAGTTAAATCTAATTGATGCTCAATGCTAAATTGTTGTATGTGCTGCGTTGCTGTACGGAACATAGGAGCATGCAATTTTGTGAAGAACAATAGTGGCTCTGTTTTCTATGATAATGATACAATTATTCACTGAAAATTTGTATTAAGAATATTATAATTTATTTATGCATTTATTCATTTAATTTAATTTTTTGAATCAACTCTTAAGCTCCTCATGATAATTTGAGTTCCTTTAGTGTTCTAATAATCACACTTAAAATTTGTTAAGACGATCGTGATGATCAGATGCCACTTCTGCTACTTAAGCCTTATATTGTTGTTGGTATTTAAAGAGTGGAATCTTTTTTGTAGTCTGTTTTTTTTTTGGTTGTTATAAAAGTACAAATTAGAAACTAAAAGCTGTGACACCTGCGCTCACAACACGGCTTAAGCGTTTTTATTAGCTGAGCGCTCATCAAGCGACAAACACCTTTCGGCAATCAACACCTTTGGCATGGCCAACATTCTAAAACGTTTCGATTATGTTGCGCGCGTAGACGAGCACATGAGACATGAATAAAAAATCGTAAAACATTTTGTGGCCTTTTGTGATGTTCACGCGGTCGGTCAGTCGGTCGGTCGGTCGGTCAGACCACATAAGCTAACTATGTAACTAACCAACCAACCGATCGAACCAAAAGACCAAACGAATAACCAATTGACCAACTAGCAGAGCAATCGACTGTCCGGCCGGCCGTCTGTCGGTCTGTCGGTCTGTCTGTCTGTCTGATTGCGCAAAATGTGCGAGCGGTCGCGCGTTCACACAAATAAGCCATAAATTGTGTCGTTATCACAACAGGCACAAAATGTTTTCTATACAAATATACTCACACTTTTTCTTTCCTTCACTTTGTTGCCTTTGTTGCCTTTGTTGCTTGTTTTTTTGTTTTTTTTTTGGTTTTAAAATTTGTTTTTTTTTTGTTGGTGTTTTAAATTTGTTTTAATCTAAGAAGTTTGACCCGTTGCGTCTGTCTAAGGCGCTTGATAACATGCTAGGAGGCATCCTTTTAGCGTGTATCTTTTTGGCAGGAACCTGTTTCGATTTCGAATTAACAAACAGACAGACAGACAGACGGACAGAACGAGAGAGAAAAAAATGTGTCAAAACATTTTGTCCACACTAAATGCATATAAATTAGGCAAATGTTTTAACCGACGACGGCGACTTTTTCGATTAACGCCAAGTCAGGCCAACGCAGGCAAGACTGAGACTCAGACCAACACCAAAAACAAGCCGAGCCGTGCTGAGTGTGTTGCATGATGGTCACGCTGCTTTGCCTTCGCCTTCGCCTTTCGACACCTGCCAACCGGCAACGCTGTCAGCCAAGTTAACTCGTGCGCTGATGCTGCGCCATTCTAAGCACTTCGTTTATCTGCGAATTTAATTACGTGCGCGCGATTTTGTTTTAGCAAACAGTTACACACACAAACACACAAAATTAAAAAAAGAAAAAATTTAAAAAAATTTGCAAAAAAAATAAAAATTACAAAAAATTTCGAACAAAGTATCTTTTGTGAGTGTTAAAGTTGCTTTTAAATTGAACGCTTTCGCTGGCGGCTCAGCACATACATATTTACGAGTTTTTAACGAGCCTTGTGCGATTTTCCCGGTCAATGTGCCAGGTCATAAAAGTTGGAACGTTCGAACGTTACATCGTTGTATGCTGATTGATAATAATAATTATTTTACGAAAAAAAAAACTTTTTAAAAATAAAGGGTGCACCAAAATGCAAAAAAAAATTTATAAAAGCATTTTTTAAAAATTAATATATAAAATAACAAAAATATATATTATAAACGCCTATGTTACAAGCGAACACAGCGCACATACGTCAGCTCATCTCTATTGGAACACGCTTTATAAAGCAGAGGCGCGCGAACTAAAATCAAACGATTTAAGCATTTTTCTTTTTATGACTCAATTTGGCTTCGACGTGGTGTATATCCTCATATGTGTCTGCCAATGCAATGAGCAACAATGTGGCAGACAATAAAATGTTATTTACGAATGCGATCAAGAGCACAATGATAATGTTGCCGATCATCAACATCATCATCATCGTGTTGAGCTTATGCATGTTCGCTGAATCTGAAGGCATCTTCATTTTTTGGTTAACACAATCATAATTTTTTTATGTGCAATTAATCGGCATCGTTCATAAATCGAACATTTAAGCATTTAAAACGTTTCTCACGCGCATGTCCAGCCATGCATTTAGATAGAGCGACAACAGCAGCAACAGCAACAACTTTAGCAACAAATTAAGACACAAAAACTACTTTGAGTTGAATTGAAAATAACAGGAAAACGTTATGAAATGAGGAAAGTATCTGACAGCGAAACATTTTTATTGTACATGCAGCAAGAAGGTTCTTTGCATACATCGACCAGACCAACACAACACGTGTGCATGTCGCTTATGACAGACAGACAGTCAGACAGACAGACACATGCTTATCAGTGTTGTAAGTTGAGCAATTCATGTCATAAATGCAACTTTGTATAAGCGCTTGTAAAATGATCGTCGCCACTGTTGCTTTTGTGACTCCTGCTGATGCCTTATAATGTTTGTTGTTGTCTACGCAAGAATTTAAGGCGACTTTAAACCGCCTTTGGCATATTATCAGACAAACCGACGCGACGTTCAGACACAAACGTGACTAACTGAGTAATTCATGCATTAATTAAGCAAATTAGCGCTTTTCTGTAAAAAAAAAAAAAAAAATGCTGCCGAGGTAAAAAACAGGAAACGTTTATTTAATAAAATTGTTCGCTTATTTGCAGAATCGTTTTAGTGGCAGCTGTTTTTTGTTGCTTCTTCTGTATTTCAGATGCAAATAGAATGATAGAACAGACGTTAAAGGGCAGAAGACGAGACAGAATGTAGAGAATTTATATGGCATCACAATCAGAAAAGTCAATAGGAAAAAAAGTAAAGTGAAAGACATACCAGTGAAAGCTCCCATAATGGGACATCCACTTATCCTGAACTTTATCTGTGTCAAAAGGAAGATATGTTAAAAGGAGCCGAAGAAAAGAAATGAAATGTGATGCAAAATGCGAGAAGAATAGTTTATTCACTGATAACGAAGATGAAGTGATATATTCAAGATCATTTCAAGATGAGACAATGAAAAAAGGCAACGAATTTTAAAATAATAATGCGGCAAACGTGATAAAATGGAGGAAAAAGCTTGAATAAAAAAAAAAAACAAAAAAAAAAATTCGAAAAACAAAAAATTCAACCAAGGCGGTCAGTTAAAAGGCGCAATAAAAATAATGTCCTTCATGGCTATTTAAGTGCTTGCGTGAGCAAACGAGCGTCTCTATGTAGTTGTATATGTATGTATGTGTGTGTGTGTGTGTGTGTGTTTGTTTGTAGTTAAGCATGGCAGTGGCAAAGAGCGTGTGTTGGGTGTAGGCAAATGTAAGCCATGTAACGGCATTAAATGCATGCTTACACACACATGTGCATGTACACACATGATCAAAATAATAGATACACTTGGTTGTTTCAACTTTGATTCAAAATAAAATTATTTTTGCTTACATGAACACTACATCCTTTCAAGCATCACTTCTTTATAGTTATGTTATTTAAAAAGTATCAAGAAACATCAAAGTTTTGGTTAAGTTAGCGTTATTTGAAAGAAAATTCATATTAAGCACTGAATTCACGTTGATCAAAATAATAGATACATTTATATTTTTTCCAAAAAGATTTAAAACAAAACTTTTATATGACTTCTGTTGTTTTAAAAAAATTTTGTCTAGGCTTATATCTAGTATATTCACTTCTTAGTGGGGTCACTTTCGTTATCCTTTTTGGCATAGTTTGTATTAAATGTTGGCAAAATTCTACTGGCGTTTCATGCCTAATTTTGTTGAAAAATGACACAATCCGTGCTTGTTTGTAAAGTTTTTTTATGTCAACTTATATTTTAAGTATTCCCACAAGTTTTTAATGGGATTTCCATCCAGTGATTAACTTAGCTTACTGATTCCAGAAATTCTTTAGAAGTCTTGAGTTGTGCTTTGGAGCATTATTTTGTTGATAGATCTAATAAAAGGTCATATTTTCTTTAGCATATGGTAGCATTAGCTTCTCTAATATAATTTTGAAGTCAACAGTATTAATTTTTTTGCGATTATCAAAGAATTGCATAGACACCATACGAAGAAAGGCAGCCCCATGCCATAATATTTTCTTCAATATGTTTAACAGCCTTTTCTGTAAAATGGAAACGAAATTCTTTGCCTTTTGGTCGTCTAACACTTTTTTCGGAGTCCTTTCCAACTAAATTTATCATTGTTTCGTCACTTTACATGATGTTTCACCATTTTTTCTCTCCATCTGGATCTGATCAATTTTCGTGAGGCCTTACAAAGTCTTAACTCATCTGTAAATTTTTTTTACGCATAAAAGGAATCTTTTTTTTAATTCGGCCATGTAGGTTTTCGTGTTGTTAACGACATCCAATTGATGAAACACTAATATCGTTTCTGATATCCGCAGAAATTACCTTTGAAAACTTAAACGTCTTTATTTGGCCGATAGTTACAATTCATTAACTAGTCACAATACAAGTATAGCACTGGTTTTCTATGATTTATCTCGAGGATCCACCTCTATTTTTGTTGTAAATACATTATGCACAAAGTGCATGGACCAATTAATAGATTTTGCAACATTTCGAAGAGGTTTTCATTATTTTGTGAGGTTCCCAACCAATCAGTTGTTTTTCTACCCATCACCGTTACAATTGATTTTTTAATTTCTGCGTAGCTACTATATCAATAACAGTTCTTATCTTCTCTATCAAAATTTAACATAAAAACTCAGAGTTGTAGGTTTAAAATAACTAAATTATCAAATGTACCTATTATTTTGATCAACGTGAATTCAGTGCTTAATATGAATATTCTTTCAAATAACTATAATTCATTCAAATCTTTGATGTTTCTTGATATTTTTTAAATAACATAACTATAAAGAAGTGATGCTTGAAAGGATGTAGTGTTCATGTAAGCAAAAATAATTTTATTTCGAATCAAAGTTGAAACAACCAAGTGTATCTATTATTATGATCATGTGTGTATGTGTGTATATACTTAAATGTCGTAGAATTTTAAAAGTCATATAAAATATGGAATGTCGCTCAATTAAAATATGCACACACACACACACACACATGTACACAAAAAACTCAAGCAGGACATGCTGAATGCAAGCGCCTGCTAGAAAGCTGTATTTGTGTGTGTCTGTGTGTGTGTGTGTTGGTGTGCAACATTTCGCGTGACGTGACATAAATGCATGTCATGTTCACATTGTTTGCATGCAAGTTCGCACGCCAAAAACTATGCAACACAATTCGCTTGCTCAAATTGCGCAATCAAATTAACAGCACAAAAAACTTCAACCAAAAAAAAATGAAGAAAAAAACAACAACAACAACAACCACAATGCGCCTAATAAAGGCGACAGGCAATCAATTAAGAGCGCACTTCACTCCATACAAACTCATACCCCCGCCACGCCCCTTCACGTCGCTTCACTTCACTTCAACTCGTTCAACACATTAAACAATTGCAAAGTAACATTGCAATTGCAACAAATCGTACGAGAAAGGACAAAAGGACACTTTAACAAAATAGCCTTTTAGAGCGCCAACACCAACACGAACGACAATAACACTAACACTAACAACAACAACAACAACAATCGACTGCATAAACGTTTTAAGCATTCAAGAAGGTAAGAAGGTGAGTAAAAGGCACAATGTGTTGTTGTTTGTAGTTTACTGGTGTTTGGTTGTTGTTGTTTGATTTTTTTTTTGGTTTTTGGTTTTTACAGTTTTGGTGTCAAAGACAAAAAGTCACGTAAGCCAACTGCGGTGCGTTAGGCGCGCTCAAAATTTGCTTGTTCGTTGGTCTTGCAACATGCAAAGTTGCTTTTTATTCGCTGATTGTGCATTTAATTTGTGAGCATTTAAAACAAAAAAAAAATAAAATACAAAAAAAAATGGAGTGAGCAAGAGAAAATAAATAATCTGAAAAAGTTGGGTGAAAAATTGCTATGAAAAAGGAGGTTAAACGTGTCGCTCACTGACGCTTCGAGTGAGTGCAAATTTGATGAATACTTGTTTTTGTTGCTATTGTTGTTTCAAATATATGTATGTACATGTATGTGTGTAGAGCATGTATGTGTGTGTGCGTTGATTTGTCACAAAAAAGTCATAAAAAGCAAACGCAAAGCAAAATGTTGCCTACTTTTGTGCGTTGCTATGATTTGTTCTTTCACTCTTTTCTATTACTTCGCTATCGCAATTAGTCTTCGATCATTGAACATTGCACACATTAAATTGGAAAATAATTTGTTTAAATATATATATTTTTTTTGCATTTTTTTTCTGCTTTATTCTGTTAACAGTTGCCTTTAAGCTGCGCTTTGCCGTTGCGCTCTTTGAGTTCGCATCCGGTTTGCTTAAATTTTTGTGGTTGTTGTTGTTTTACTTTTTGGCTCTTTGTGTTTTTTTTTTATTATTATGTTGACTTTTGCTTACATTTTATGATCTTGCAACGTTTACAGGAAATGCATTTATGACTCTTTGTTTTTGTTTTTATATTTGCCTTTCTTCTTTTCATCATTTGCTTTTGCAACAAATTCAAGCCACTAAAAAAAAAAAAAAAAAAAAACACAACAAATACTATTAAGTTGCAATTGTGCCAACAACAACAGCAACAACAACAGCAACAAAAATCACATTTATGCATTCGCTTGCATGCAACATGTTAACGAATTAATTAAAAAACATTTTTGCTGGGATTTCCGCGGCTTATCGCCAACAATAAAAATGTATGAAATGAAAGCCAACAACAGACGTCGTCTCAACTCAGCTCAGCTCAGCTCAGCTGACTTCTTCTCCCCCCCCACTACACTACACTCAACTATGTATATATGTATGTACAATAAGTAGGCATGTAGTAATGACTGAGTGGGTGAGAGAGTGAGTGAATGAATGAATGAGTAAGTAAGTAAATGATGGAATGAATATGAGCCTTACTTGGTCTGCTCTGCTCTGCTCTGATGTGACGTAGCGTGGCCAACATAATGATTTACTTATGCGAATGCTTACAATGCCTTCGTCAACAATCTGCAACAACAGCAACAATATAAATATTATTTATATTTAGATTATTATTGTGTGTTTGTCTTATTTGTTTTTAGTTTTTTAGTTTTTTTTTTTTGCGCGCGCTTTGCTATAATTTTTAATTATTTATTGTTTTGCGCATGACAGCGGAAAAGATCGCAACAAAATGTTTTAATTGAGCTCATTGTGTTGTCTTGTCGGCTTGTTGTATCAAAATATACAACTCTTTCTACAGATTTTCTCATTTTAGATGGTGAGTTAGTCAGTTGAAAGGAAAGAGAGTGAAAAAGGTATAAAAGTTCCAAACTTCTCTGATCTCATTGTACATTATTTTTTTTAATATAAATCATTCTTTCTTTAGATAAACATGAAACCTAACCAGCTGACCATTCACTTTTCTTTCACATACTTTTATCATACTCCAAAACCTACTTCTACTATCCACCATGAGCTCTTACCTTAACCAGTCTCAACACAGCTCCAACTCTCTTACTACTTATTATAACTTCTCATTGCAAAATGACAAAGTGTTCATCAACACACAATCATCTTTCGCGCCTCATTTTCTCTTCGCTGCCATAACGCTTTTGTTTAATTAACAAAAAAAAAAAATAAATTACTAAAAACAAAAAAGGAAAATGTATTCGCAGCCGCTTACAAGTGCAACAACAGCACTAAACTAGTTAACTTTAACAATATTTTTCCGCTATTGTTTTTGCGCTTCTTTGTTGTTTATTCATTTTTCTCTCATTTTAACTATTTTATTGTATTATATATTGTATATATACAACTCTTATTTTTTTTTTTGTGTTGCTTTAAGGCAAAGAGGTGTGCGGTCTGTTGTTTTCTTTATAAATCGTAAATTGTGTGAATTGGTTTTGCGGTCTTTGATTTAATACACGCTTCCCAACCTCATCGTTCCCCCCTTTTCACACCGCTGCACACATCACACCAATGCGCTTTTCAATAAGACACAGAAAAATGAGTCTATGTGAAAAATGATTGTAGAAAAAACACAAAAAAAAATATTAAATAAACAAAAAAAAAAACAACGAATTGGAAAAAGTGGAAAATGTTATGCTTTGTTGTTGTTGTTGCTCATGTGCTATTTTTATAATAATTTAATTGTTAACTGTTGTTGTTGTTGCTTGCGTTAAGTAAGTAATTTAATGGATTTTTTTTTTGCTCTCCCTTTGAAATATGTATAAGTAAATCGTGATCAAACATTTGAAACAATACAAATTTTATTTGATTGCCGTCACTCGACGCCGCCTGCCCGCCCTGCCTTCAGATTGCTTTGCTTTCATTTGCACTGTGACGTTGACTAACAGGAAATACAAACGGAAAAGTCTTCCGGGGCCGTGCCAATTGACGTTGTCTTTGTAAAGAAGAGGCAGCCGAAGAAGTCGCTGTGAGATGGCATGAGTTGGTAAATGAAATTGCACAATTATTATTATTTTTTCTCTATTTATATATGTAGGATCATGTTTAATTAAATTTCATATTTCCGTTGTGAACTATTTTCGCGTGCAATTAAAACTGTTATTGAATGACGAGTCAGTTAGGAACGAACGAACGAACGAACGACTGTTAGGCTGAAAGGCAGAGCGGGGCAGGGCAGGCAGGCCATTTTTGTTGAAAATTGCTATATCATTGGCGATTCATTAGTGTCAGTGGCGACGACAGCGAATGTTTGACAGCGAACTGACAATAAAATAAATCAACTCAAAAATAACAACAATAACGCCCGAAATACAACAAAAAAAAAAAAAAAGGACGAAGGACGAGACATTGATGTAGAGATATGAGCATGCGGTAGAGCAATAAGAGCATATTTGTATCTATATGTGTGTATCTGTGTTCTTTTTTTGTGTATGTGTGTGTGTGTGCGATTTATGAAGTTGCATTTGTGCTCCTTGATCCTGTTATCCTACGTGTTGAGGTCGTCAATCATGACAGCGCGTCGTCGTTGTCGTCGTCGCTGTCGTCGTCATCCTTGATGTCAACATCAACATCAACATTAACGTTTGAGCCATCATCCAGGCATGATGTATGCGAGTGATTGTGTAAATCATGTTGAATGATGATTGCGCAATGATTTGTCACAAAAACGCGACACTCTTTTAAATCCAACGCAGAGCAACAACAACAACAACAGTAACAATAACCACAATAACATTGAAGTTAAATAACTGTTTGTTGATGGGCGTGTGGAGCACTTATTTAAGAGGTTTTAATATGTCATTATCATGTGACTTGTGAAGGGGTTGAGCAGTGAAAAAAAAAAAACGAGAAAAAGATACAAAAGAGAAAATGGATAGAAGATATCCAATATATCCGATCATTGAATTGGTCTTCTGGAACTACATATGTTTCTCTGAAAAATAGCTCTTCAAATTATTTGTCCAAAATAACTGTCAAAGTAACTTTCTGAAGTATCTCTTCAGCCTATCTGTCAAAGCATTTTTCCGCAGTGTTTGCCTAAAGCTTTCGTTCCGGAATTCTATCTACCAATGTCTAATATCTCCACATATATATAGATATCTTATTAGCTGTCTTGCGATCACGGAAGTATTTGTTTTTTTTTTAATATTTCCTTGTCTTGCATTACCAAATTCAATTAATTTCTATTCAAACGCTCAATAGCTGCAAAAACAACAATAAAACTTAATAAAGATAGTTTTTTTTTTTTTTGTTGGAAGTAAAATGTCTCACAGTTCGTTTGTACCAAATTGCCATGTCGTTCTAATCAAGTTACTACATATTTGCATAAGTTCCAAGTCACCAGTTTTCGCTGCTACTTAACGCAAGTTCGCCGTTCTTGGCCAACACCCGATACGACCCCCAATCAAAGTCGCACTGAGCCAAGCCAAGCCAAGCCGAGCCAAGCCGAGTCAAGCCAAGCGTTATCAGTTGTGCCATTAAATAAATTCCCATTAAGCTAAACCGTTTACAAGAACACCAACAACTGCCACTTTTTCGAGTCGGTTTCGTTCTGCCTTGGACTTGCCATTGGTTTCTTGCCATTTCCACACTCATTTCCACCTTTAAGTACCGTTTGGAGTTCCTGACTTTCTACACTCGACTTGTAATTTGTTCGTGTTACCTGCAAAACAATATTTTATTTTTGCCTTTGTTTTTTTTTTTTGAATATTTTTTAGGTTTTGTTTTTGTTTTTGTGTTATTTTTCATGGCAATATTTAATGCGTTTTATGCGTGCGCGCATTTTAAGTGACTAAAAATGCTAATCAGACAAATTAAATGCCACGAAAGACTCTCTTCAGCCAAAAGCCAAAGAGCGTTGACGGCGAGCGGCAGGCGGCGTGGAAATAGAAGGAAAAGTAGTTGCACTAAACGTCGGTTTGTTTCGCACCAGTTTTTTGCTTCCCCTAGCTTTGTTGTTGCTTTTGTAATTTTACGCCCGCAAAAACAAAAAAAATAAATAATAAATAAATAAAAATAGAAAAAAAGTAAAACGGAAAAAAGACTCAAAAAAGGAAGCCAAACCAAACACATTTTTGAGTGTGACATGCGATAAAATTTACAAATACTCACACACACACACGTGGAATACATTTAGAAACCACAAATCTAGAAATTCTTACTCGGAACTTTGTGAAATATGAATTTTAAATTTATGAGAAATCTTTTATAAAAGCAAAGCTTCACAAAACGGTGAGAAGCGTCAAGCGGAATCTTAGAAGGTGAGATGATCTGGCTGACTGAAAATCTGCTGAACAATTTTAAATGAAGCTTTTAATAGATTAATGAAAATATTAATAATCAAAATATAAACTCCGAACACTTTCTGAAACTGTTGCGACATAAAGTATCGGGATCGTTCTTGAATCATTTTCGTTCAGTTTGGTGTCTGTTTGGGGAGTAAGGTGAAGTGTTCGGATCATCAAATTTTAACTTTAGATCAAATTGATTGAATAAAATGCATTACTACTTACATAAGTATGCCTTATGAAAACAGATCACCAACTGTACAATATTTAAAGAGGCTTCTATAAGAATAATGTGTGAGGTATTCATGTTCTCAACTTTGAAATTGAAAAACCTTTTTCTTGCCATAAATTAATGATTTATGAACATATATACCTACATACATGTATATATTAGTATGTCACTTCAAGGCTTAGAGCAGTGCCACCCAAGCTTGTCTCAGCTCAGACGCCCTTCGAGTTAAACGAAATGCCGGAAATGGTTGCAACTTGCATGTTTTGACCAATTGTTGGCGGTCTTGGTTGTGTGAATTATTTTACGTGAATTTGATTGTGAGTAATTACACGCACACGCACACACACACACACGCACACATACATACATCCCATGACCAACTGAAATGGCATATTTGCATGTCCTTGTTCATGCCATACTCCTTCTTATTCACTTTTTCACACCCTCTCTCTCTTTGACTCTTTCTCTACGGACGTCTTTGTACTTTTAAGTCTTTTGCTTGTGACTTGTTTTTCTGCATAAATTTTTGAGAACTGTTTCCGAATGCATTTATGGACGTTTTACGAATGTGCCACTTGCGCTAAATGCATTTCTTATTTGTTGCTGTTATTGTTGTGGTCGTTGTCGCTAGTTGAGCTCATATGTGCATACATGCAAGTGGTCGCCGTCGCGGCCGTCAATTTGTGCGCCGACGTTGAATGCCTGCCAAGTTGGCATTGCATTGCGTTTCATATTAATCATAATTATGCAAATTTAACCAAATGGCCAAGAAATGCTTGCCGTTTTGGGTGGAAGTAGGAAGTTCATAAAAGCGTTAAGTTTAGCTGAACATTCATACATACATGTGAAACGAAAGGGAAAGCGATTTTACAAGTTTTTCACAGAAAAAAATAAAAACAAAAAAGGAAATGTGCCAAAGCGTAACAGAGATATGGCAAAAGTGAAAAATTATGAAGCATAGTTTTTCCTTTTTTTTTTAAGAGAATTTTTTTTTTATACTAGAAAAGAACAACAAACAAAAGATTAGCATTTCGAAAGAAAAAAGTAGAAAACTTATGAGAACAATGAGGCTTAAGCAATGGAAATAACATGAAATGATCCCATTTGTTGTTGTATAACGTTTTTGAGGTTCATTTACTGAAAGGAACTCACAATAATTTTTATCAATTAGTTATACATAGATGCTTAGTAACTTCCAGAGATATTTCGACTGGCGAACCAATGACGAACTTAAACTATTCAATGAGTATGGTAAATCAGATCTAAAGGTATTGGAATTAATTCTCAGGATCAAGGCTTTCATATGGACTTCTCTTATGTTGCTTATCGAAATGTTGTGCATAAATGGAGACATGGTGAAAAAAGAGTGAGAACATGTTCGAAAGAACATAACAGAGTAGGAGGTGAAGGTAAATGAAGACTGCATTGTCATAAATGTACAACATTTTCAGATTATCAAAACAAAGAACTTCGTACATGAATAAAAATGTTTACAAAACCAAAAACTAATAAAGTAAAACTTCACAGAAAAAAAAGAAGAAGAAGAGGGAGCGATAAAACGCGTATCTCAATAAACAAAACTACTTCATAAATATTTCAAAACTTTCGACGTCTGTGTGCCATTTTTATGGCTAATGTAATTTTGGCTTTTACGCATTTGCCAAGACAAAAACAAGCTAATGAAGGAGCTAACAATAAACCAAAAAAAAAAAAAAAAAACAACAACAAACAACAAAAACAGGCAAAGTAACTAAATACGCGTTCGTGTCGCGCAACGTTTACAAGAAACTTATTCTAAATCATTTTTATGGCATTATCGGCACAAAAATCAAATGCCTTCGTTTAGACGCTGCGATAATAAAGCGTAGACATGGCTTTGCCTTTACGACAACAACGGATCGGTGAGTGAGTAAGGCAGCAAATCAAAATACGAATGTCAAAGCATTAAAATTCACGCAATTAGCGTTTGAAAGAGCCGCGAAAAAGGCGTCGGCGCGTTTTAATGCTCCTTTTGTGCGCCTTTATCGGGCCTCATTAACAATAATTTCACTTTAATAAATAACAATGCTATATACATATGTATGTGCCAAAGAAAACCCAAAACCAAAAACAAACACATTTTAGGCCAATCAGTGTTGAACAAGTAGTAGTAGAAGAAGAAGAAACAGTAATGGTAATAACATTAAATGCCAAAAAGGTACAAGAAGAATTTGTAATGTCAACACGAAAGTCAACATTCAAGCGCTTGAATGGCGCTTAAAGGCGTCACAAAGCATAAGCATGAGCGTAAGGTAGAAAAAAGAGAGAAAAATATATGTCCCTTCGACCTTTGCACGCACCCGCAAATGACATACCGCACACCGTGCCTCGGCTACCGCATTGTCCTTACTAATTTGCCTGTGAACATGTCAAATCATAAACAACAAAACAACAAAACAACAAAACAACAAAATTTGAATTATATATTTCATTGTCCATGAGTCTTAGTCAAAGTTTCGCTAATGAAAAGGTTCTTAAGTGCTTTCGAACGGTATTTTGTTTCCGTTTGTAATGCCACCACCACCAACGACACTCTCTCTCTCTGATCAGCGGTCCAATAGTTTGTTGTTATTGTTGCAATCGCAAGGCATAAATCATTGCGTCGCATACACGTGACCACCGCAAACGCCGAAACAGAACCGCAACGAAAAGGACACTTGAGCTTAAGCAAATGTACTCTCAACTAAACTGAAACAGTAGTGAGTCAAATCGAGGCACTCAATCGAGCCGCCTTCACCGCCAGTAAATCGGTTTCCATGGGAAGTGATTAAAGTCATTTAACCCCTCTCGATGCGACGCCATGCCACGCTGCGCCACTTCAGTTCGTTTTACTTATTCCCCCTTTCAACTTTTGACTCTCATACACACACGCACACGCACATGCACATGCACACGCACACGCACCATACAAAATGTGCTGAAATTAATTTCTAATTGTGATCCTTTAAGGATTCGTTTGCGTTTGCAATGTCAGCGCTCTTGCCATTGACGTCGTCGTTCCCATTCCCATTCTCATTGCCATTGCCGCTGTCGACGCAACTTAATTACGTCAAAATTCTGATGCTTGAACGCTTTCAATACGTGAAATGTCAAATGTACCTTTTTATTTGATTAATGATTTGCTCAAATACTTACTTACTTACTAACATTTTCATTGCTTTGCTTTACTCGTTTCTTGTTACCTTTTACCATAAATGAATGACCCTTTTCACTTATTTGCTCACTCACGCACACACATTCAATCGCGTACTTTCCCTTTCACTCTGTCAAGCACAACAAAAAAACAAAAAAAGAAAAGAGTTATTTTTAACGTATTTGTGGCGTGTATGTCAAAATTATTGCGACAAGTGTGAATTGTTATTTATTTGGCGTAATATTCAAGTGTTTCAAGGCTTAGGAAACTTTATGTTTCACATGCATTGAAATGTGTTCATTAAATCCTTTCCTTTGTTCGGCAGCACAATAAAAAGTCTTTTTAAGGGCATAATTATATTGAGTAGATAATATTTAAATGTTTAAAATAATTTAAATGTCTATCATGGTGAAGAGTTATACTCTTTGTAACTAATTACCTAAATAAACAATAGAATTATAACAAAATAAGTTTATAGAAACTATATATAAGTACGTGGCCCATATCACACGTTCGATAGATAAAGCTCTGACTGATCCCAATAGAACAGTTACCAACTTTCATTCTTTTGGCTCATTTGGTTCCAGAAATGTGGAAATTCTTTGGGTCTCATCTTAATAATATTCAGAAATTTTATATAAGTACATATATTTTTCAAGATCCTACTTTATTTATTCCATTCTGGCGGTTTTAGACAATTATAATTTTTTTTTGGAAAAATATATCATCAATATTTTTTATAATTTTTTAACTGAATACAATGGATTCTGGCCTTTTCAAACTGTTACTCCTCAGCTTAGCTTAGCTCTTTATCATAGTTTAGATACTTTTTTCAGTTTTTGTTATTGTGCGAAGTTTGAATGAAATTTTATTTAGCGATTCAGTAAAAATAGGATTATGTACATACATACATGTGGGAAACACTTTTCACACACACACACACACACATGCACAGACACATACAGGCAGGCCATGATGTAATTGAACCATAAAAACTAAACAATAATAAAAATGTATGTAAAGAAATAAAGAAATGAAATTGTTTACGTAAAAGCGAAATTTATGCGAAATAAAAGTGAGTAAAGAAAGCGCAAACAACAACAACAACAATAACCACATAAGCATCAAAGGAGAGCCAACGACAGAAAAAAAAATAATAATAAATAAAAAATCTTATGTAAATTACACATGGCAATAGCAAGTGTAGAGAGCACAGAGCACAGATTTCATACTTCATCCCTCGTCTTATGACCGTAAACGCCAAAACATATACCGAATCAAGTCACACGTCGTGCGTGATGCTTTCAAATAAAAATTATGACATTCAAAGTAAATGGAGCTTATTTCATGCACATGCATGAATACCAAAGCACACAACAGCCAAACATAAACATACACAAACACAAACACACAAAAAGAGCAGAAATGAGTGTGAAAAAATCGGATAAGAAGCCAACAAAGCCGACCGAACAAGGATAAAGGGAAAACAAGTAAGAAAATAGCAATTGGGCATGGCATGGGCGACACCAACAGCGACATTGGATTGGATGGGCAGCGTTAGCAGCCGTAGAAGAAGAAGCCGAACTCAAAGTGAACATAACCCAAAGAAATGTTAATAATAGAGCGAAACATGATTTTTATTTTACGCAAGTTAAGTGCGAACAATAAAGCGATTTTAGCTTAGATTATGCCGTTTGGCAAGCCATTGTATTCACAGCAAAGCGAGTGAGTGAGATGGCTTAAGATAGAGGTGTGCTTAGCTGAGAGTATATACATATATATATATATAGAAAAGTGCGAAGTATTCGCGTAAGTGCCATAAAAAGGATAATAATGCAAATTAGTCATGGACGCGCATACTCGTATATGCAAATGTTTGCCATTGTTGTTGTTGCTGTTGTTGGCTGTCGTTTAAATGTCGTTTGATGTGCTTGATCTTGTTGTTGTTGTTGAAAAGGACTCGTCGGCTGACGTTTTTATGTACTTACAATATTAAGAAAATGTATGATTATGATATTGTTTGCTTGGCGTCAGTGTAGTCATTTGCTTTGACTTGTGTGTGTGTGTGTGTGTGTGTGTGTGTGTGTGTGTGTGTGCGTCAGAGCAAACCAAACCAAACCAATTGACTTCCTGCCACGTGTATGTGCGTATGCTACACACATGCTATCTCTATCACTCATACGTACTCATGCTACCCTAAATTACGTTTATTTTTCGCTTATGTGCATGTGTGTGTGTGTGTGTGTGTGTGTGACTTATTTGACATTTTCATATATTGACATAAATGTGAGAGTATATATGAAATGTTCTTTTTTTTTTGTGTGTTATTTCTTCCTGGCCCGCCATGCGCCCGCTTGCCTGAGACGACCTCGTTACGCTTACACAACACTCGCAATACACGGCGTATGCGTAACTTCCGTTTCGTTTTAAAGATTTGCGCTTAATTAACGGAAGTTGTTGTTGTTGTTACGGCTTGTGTTTTTGTTGTTGTTTTTTTTTTTGGTGCTTTTATTATTTGCTTTACTGTCTGTCATATATCATTTCTGCTTTGATTTGATTAGCGGCGGCGGCGGCGGCTTCCTCATCATCACCATCTTCATCGTCGTCGTCGTCATCGTCATCGTCAACAACGTGGCATTTGTTATTGTTGTTGTTGTTGTTTGGCGTCGTCATGTTGTAAATCAGACGCGTGCCGCAACATGTCGTATGCGTAATTTTGTTTGAGGCGCCAAACAAAAAGACGCAATTAAATATCATAGCGCCTTTGGCTTATACCCTTCACTTTCTTCACTCTCGCTCTGTCTCTTTTACTCTCATGCCCACTCAGCAATTATTCATTTGTATGCGCACAACAGTTGACAAATGAAATTCTCATCAAGTCAAGTTTGATAGTGCAAGACAAATTTACAGTTTTATGCGCATTTGCTTGATGCGGAGCATTTTAATTGCATTGACGCAATCAAATTGCGGTTTAGTAGCTCTCACACACACACGCACACACACACATGCATGCATGACTATAAAGTTATCAATGTTGGCAAAAAGGTCGCACAACGAAATTTTGTAAATTTCATTTGAGTTTTTAATTTGATTTGTTGCAAACATAAAATGTAACTTTGTTCTTCAAAAGCAATTGACAACATATGAAAAAAAACAACAATAACAACAACAAAATGTTAGTGATTGAATGAAAGTGTAGAAAACGTGGTTCGCTGTGTGGAGTGTGCAGAGGAACGAGAAGGCAGAGCACAAACATATTAACATATAAATTGTGTTAAGCGCCGAAATTTGTATGTTTGCTTATATACATATACATATATATGCAAACATATATGCATATTTGTATACTACTTTGCAACAAACACATATAAATGTATGTATGCACACACATACTCTCTCAGTGTGTGGCAGAAGCCATTTATTATTATTACGATTTGCTGCCGACGACGTTTTCTGGCTTTTGCCAACATTTACGTTTATTATGCCGATTTTCTAGCGCAGAAAAATAACGCTTATGTCCTTAGCACAACAACACATATATTGTGAGAGAGAGAAAGGGAAAGAGTAAGCGTACAAGATTTTCTTCATTGAATGCTAAGCTAAGTTTTGTCATAGAGAAACTTCTTTGCCTTTTTGCGTATGCTGACGGCATCATCAATGGCGGCGTAGTCGTTTTATGTTGTTGCCACACACACACACACACACACACGTACACATACAAGACGACAAAAACACGTATGTACATCAACAATGTTGCCAACTGGTGAGCAAAAAAAGGAAAACCAAATAAAATAAATGGTAAGACAGTCAGGCAGTTGGACAGACAGACAGACAGACAGACAGATGAGCGCAAAGCGACAAGCGCCATCTCGTTTTAGCGCACATTTCCGTCGCTTTATGCCATGATCTGCTCATGTGTGTGAGTGTGTGTGCATATTTGTCTAATCCTGGCAGGATAATGTCGCGCTTTTACCGTCTTTCACATACAATTTACTTCTTTCTCAATGCAAACAATTTATTCTCTTTTATGCGCTTCGTCGTCGTTCCTCTTCTTCTGCTCCTTGTCCTCCTTGTCGTCATCGTTGTCATTGACTTAGCCATCATCATTATCATTATCATCATCATCGTCTTCGTTATCCTTTTAGTTCCGCCTGCCCTCCTTTTTTTTTGCTGCTGCCCACGCTTTGCTTACACTTTCTTGTTTGTCGGTAATTCGATGTATGCATGTGTGGGTGTGTTTGTGTGTGTGTGTGTGTGCCAAAAGGGAAATTGATATTTTGCTCAAACTTTTTCAACTTTGTTTATTGCGCGTTCTTCTTCTTTTTTTTAGATACATATATTTTTATAATATATTTTCGTCTCTCTCTCTCTTTCTTTGGATTTTAGTGTCATGTGTGTGTCCTTCCATTGTTACTTGCACATATTTTTGTGTCATAAAAATCGGGTTAAATATACATTTTGATTTTCATATTACATTTTATTTATGCCCAATTGGTGATTATGGTTGTGCGTGCGTCCGACGTCGGTTTTGCTCGGATAAATTAAAGCACATAAAGAAAAAAATTTTCTTAAGTTTTGTCATTCATTTTTGCCTTCTATTTTGTTGATAAACAAATTTAAACAAATCAATGAGTATGTCAAATTTTTTTTGTTGAAAAATATTTTTTTTTCTAATGAAATTTTTTTGTTTTTTTTTATAAAATCTGCGCGGCTTTTATACAATCAAGTTAATATTTTCAGAGTTTCGCATATTTTTTGTCTTAAATTTTAAAATTTGTTTAAATTTTTTAGAATAAAAGAATATTTTAGAGTTGAAAATTTTCAAATTATTGTCTGCAAAGCCTTCTATCTTTAAGTTCAACACAAACAAGACTTCATGTTCGATTAGTCACGACGATGATGACGCCGACAACACTTTGAGGACAATGTCTTTCATATGAATTTTTTTCTTCACATGCTCAGTTTTGCTTTTATTGAGCATTTTGAATGCTTTGTATTCTCTTTTAAATGCGCGGAAATTGTTAATTTAATGGCGGTAATATCCGTTCAAATGTATTTCTCCTTCCTCTATTATTACTTGCCATTTTCTTCGTCCCCCCGTCTCGCCCTTTCAGCCTTGTGGCAACCCACGCCCAATCTTTTGCTAAGGCAACAAAAAAAAAAAAAATAAATTGTACTTCTTTCTATACTTTGAAGTCAAATCATTTTCTTTTTATATATAATTTTGTAATTTGTTTTTATTTTTGTGTTTTTGTTTTTTTTTTTTTTAATTTTTTCGTTTATTTCTATTTTATCGAAGCGCCCACAGCAAAATGGCGTAATTTGTGTTGATTTCTTGTGTTCGCATTTCGTTGCAAGCGATTTTCAGGAATTAACAACAACAATAACAACAGCAACAACAACACAATGCAAGAGTACGAAGAAAACGCGCACGAACAGCTGCATTTAGAACAGATCGAGATAATATTTGATTTGACTATAATTTTCTTGAGTATTTTGCGACCGCCTATCGCAGCGTTGGCCAGCATGTCTCGGCCATATGGCAAAACATTGCCTCGAACCTAAATGCACCAATCGCATTATGAGCATGGGACATGGCAGGCCATGGCATGGCATTATTGCAAAAAGATTCGTTTTACGTCGTCTGCAATTGCGTTGAACGATCGTTGGAACGTTGGATTGCTCGCTCGATCGATCGATCGTTCGATCGATTGCTACTTCACTCGCTTGCTTGCTTGCTTGCTTGCATACACAAATGTTGATAGTTGACTTGAATCGATGGTTTGTTAGATTACACGACCACGCGGCGAACAGTTAAATAGACGGACGGACAGACGGACAGACAAACCGTTGAGTGGTTTGTTCGTATATACGCCATGTTGTGGCAACTTTTGCCCTCAGGGCGGTTTGGCCACGTTTTGCAGACATTTTCTTTGCCAACTCGTCATATGTCATTATATATGTATGTATGTATGTATGTATTCTTATTGTTGTTGTTGTTGCTGTTGTTAGTGCTTTTGCCGTTGTTCGTTTGATCGTTCAATCGATCATTCGTCATTATTGTTGTTGTTTATTCATTCCATGCGAATGCTCAGTTCCCCCATTCGCATAGCGCCTGACCCAACTCGACTTGGCCCTGCCCTGCCCTGGCCTGCCCTGGCCTGCCCGACCCGACCGCCTACCGCCTTTAATATTGTACATAGCGCAAAATGGAGCAACCACGCCGCAATGCAGTTCTCTTCATACAACTTCGCCGCTTCAGTTGACTTGTCGTCGCGTCGGTCAGATTTTTTTTTATTTTTTGTTTGATGGTCTTGTTTTTGTATTTTTCTAGTATATAATTTGCACAAATTGCAATTTACAAAAAGAAAAAAAAAAAAACGAGAAAAATGAAAAAAATTACTTAAAAGAAATATCAGCAGTTTTATTTAATTCTTCTTCTTCAACGTTGTACGTCTCTGCCGTCGCCGTCGCCATCGCCATCGCCCGCAAACTTGCAACATGCAACTTGTATCGAACGACGACGTCGTCAATTTCTTCGTGGTCGCCGTCATCGTCGTCGTCGTCATCGTCATCGGGTCTCAATACTCTTTTGGGCGAAAACGTTGAAATCACGTTTCAGCCATCATCGTCGCAAATGCAACAATTTTCTGTTGTTGCTGTTGTATCGATGATTATCGGTTGTAATGTTGCAAATTAAATGGCAACAACAAGTTCGGGCAATCAACGAACGACGATCACAAAAAGGCCTTTAAGTGAGGCCAACTTTGTCTGTGACTGCGACAGCAACAACAGCAGCAACAACAACAACAACAACAGCAGCAGCAGTGACTCTGAGTTCGCGTACAATTCCACTTCGTTGTAGACAAAGAGACAACGTTAGGCGGCGATGCCAAGTCAAGCCAAGCCAAGTCAAGCAGCGCTGCGCTGCGCCGCCATATTTATTTTTGGAACGTGCACTTTTGTCATTCGCTTCGTTCGTGTTTCATGTTTTTGTATTTTTGTCGATTTGTTGATTCGTTTCGTTTCATTTCGTTTCGTTTGCCGATCGTCGTCAAACGTTTGCGCATGCGCCATAATCATATACATTGACCGTTGTTGTTGTTGTTGCTGTTATTGCTGCTGCTGCTGCTGCGTTTTTCATTTATTTCTTAACTTATTGTTTTGTTTTTTTTTTTTTTTTGTTTTCTGTTCTTTCTTTCTCTTATTGCAAAACTGTAATTTAATATTTTTATGAGAAAATTTAGCAAAAATTAAATTGCTCGGACATGTTCATCGCGTTTTATTGTTTTTTTTTTATTTTTGTTTCATATAATCATTCATTTTATTCATTCACTGACACAAACCTCACTCACTCACTCAGTCAGTCAGTCAGTTAAATCGTTTGATTATTTCACTACGATAAGGAATGTAAAATGCTTTAAAATTAAAAGTAAATTATTGTTTTGTGCTTAGAAATCTGTTATTATCGTGTGTACAATGAAGGCGTTTCGCAAATCAAAAAAAAAGGAGTGAAAAAAAACCCAAATCATACAAGTTGTTTTTGAAGAGCATTCAAAGTCAGACAAATGATTTGCTTGAGTGTAGCGGAAATTTAATAAAGGAAAACCTTGTTATTAACTCAAGTCAAACAGTTCAACTTAAGGTTGCACAAACTGCTAAGAATTTTACAAAATTGTTGTTGTTATTGTTATTTAATTAACAACTGATTGCGCCTGCAAATAATCACAATAATCGCATTTAAACATTTTTTGATTAATTGCAATTAATTGTTTAAAGATCTTTTTTTTAAAGATCTTCTTTTATATACATTACAGTTTCATTGTCTTTGTTAAAAATTGCACAATTGCACTCAAACTGTATGCGCGCAAATTTTATGAATGAAGTAACTAACGGTACTCTACTAACAGCTCAATTAAAAAAATGTTAAGTGTGCTTTTGATAGTTCATTTAATAGAACAGTGCCATCATTCTTAGCAATTGTAATTCCTTATGTTATGTTGAATCGCAAGTTAACATAAGGAATTACTTAACTAGCAACGATGGACATTGGAATGAAATTTACAGAACAGCAGCAATTTAACATGACCACAAGCGTAGCTAACAGAGGCAATAACAGCTGTCCTGACTATGATATGCCATTTAACAGAATTTTACTATAAACAGCGCTTGAAAGAGTTGTCAGAAAGGAATAAATATGTGAATTAAATTAAATTAAACATGCTCACTAAGATATACATACTTGCTATACATATGTACATACATATGTGTGCTTTTAGAAGCAACATGGTCTTACTGACACACTTTGGTATTGCTGAATGACAGGCGATGGCAAATTAAAGCGAACTCATTCACACACTTTAAAACAAAAGTGCAATAAAATTATAAGTAATATTAGAAAAATGTAAATAACAAAAAAAAAAGAAGAAGCACACAAGCGAGAATTGTCTAAAGTGCGCTCATTAAGTGCAACAGCAACAACATGCAACTGTGGGCGACGCAAATCGTTTGTGATGATGAACACGTTTCTAATAACAAAAAAAAAAAAAAAACAACAACAACAACAGAAGCTTAATTAATTATTAGTTTGTGCAGCAAAAAAAAAAAAAAAACAAAACTAATTGAAAATGCAAACAACGCGAAAACACAACTTGTTGTGCACTAAAATGAATTGTGCCAACAACAACAATAACAGCAACATTTTGGTGAAACTCAGCGACAACAACAATTAAGACATACATACTAAGGCAAAGAAGGAGTACAGAAGACAACAACAAAAAATAATAATGAAGCTCTTAAATGAATTTAATTGTGAGAAATTCGATTAGAAGCAAAAATTAGATCGCGCGAAACAATGTCAAATGAAATGAGACAGAAAACTAAGCAGCAACAACAACAACGAACTCAGACAGACAGACGGACAGACTGACTTGCAGTGATTGAGCATAACTGTGGCAGTTAATACATGACATAGTGTGGGGAGTAGAGAAGCTCTACGTGTGTGTGTAGTGAAAGGCTTGACACACCTACACACACACACACATGACACAATTAAAAACATCAACTATAATACGTTAATTGAAGCGAAGGCAACAAACATTTTCAAATATTGCTAAGGCAAAAACTCTGTCAACATGTTGCTGCCACATTGCATGCGCCGTGTATGTGTGTGCAACATTTGTCAATTTGTCGTTGATCGTTGCCGGCATTGCAATCTGTGCGTAATTTGAATCCAACTTGTAAACAATTAACAATTTATACATTTATGATTATTGTTGCTTTTTAACGTTTTAGTTTTTTTTTTGCCATTTTGTTGTTGTTCTTGCTTGTATTGTAATGTTGTAATAAAGATTTTCAAATAGCGATAAATGTGCTTATGAAAATGTAAATTACCACAAGGCAATCGCCAACGTTTGATAGCATTTGCTTAGAAAAAACATTTGCTTAAGTGCAACATTTGACAAATGACACTCGCAAATGGCAAAATGCTAATAAAACGAACGTCAAGCAGCCCTCGGAACGTTGTATGTCACTTAGTGTGTGTGTGTGTGTGTGTGAAGTACAACCCTTACGCCAGTTAATAAATCCCCCCCTTTATGACAATCAATGCTTTGCGATCTCACTGAGCGTTTTCAAATTATGATCTTATCACATATAAAATACGCACACACACACACACGCACGCACACACACACAGTCTCATACAAAATATGGTTTTTGTCGCAGTTGCTCAGTTTTCAGTTTTCAAACGCTTGAATTCTCACAGGATGCTTTGTTAATAATTTTATCGCTGGCATTTGATCATCATCATCATTATCATCATCATCATCGTCATCGTGCCGTGCGCAACATTTGGCATTTTGTGGTTTTGGCTAATTGTTCTCTATGCCATATCATATTGAACAAAGGCACTAGCGGCAGCAGAAGAAGAAGAAGAAGCAGCAGAAGAAAATATTTAATACAAAAAGAAAAGCAGTAAAAATGAATTTGTTGCTTGAAATTTGTGCGTTGGCTTCATGCTGACAATCTCGTGCCAATGTAATCACACAACGTGTGTGTTCGTACGGCCAGCAGTCATCATCATCATCATCAGCAGCATCATCATCATCAGCAGCATTGCTATCAACATGATTATGTTTGGTCGCTGGCAAACTGATTAGCGCAAAATGTTAATTTCACACTTTAATAGAATTTCAGTTAATTTGCGCCTGTCGCTGGCTTAATTTAATTTTGAGCAATCAGAAACACTCAGTCCCGCCACTGCTGCCGCTGCTGCTGCTGCTGCTGCTGTACGGCCGGTAATCAATCATGATGCGCGCAAAGCACAAGTGGCACAGCCAAGAAGCAAACATGCATCAGTCGCATTATTAACACGCTTCGCCTTTTTTTATTGTTTGGTTTTTTTTTTTTTTTATAATTTTAAATGCTGCAATTGTCAGTGCACAGCGGGATAAAGTCACAGTTGCCGTTGCCGTTGCCAAGCGATTGTAAACAGCAGCAACTCCAGCAACAATAACAACAACAACGAGAACAACAACGAGTCAAGAGATCAGTCAGTGTAATATCATATTGAATGGACACGAGCATGAGCACGAGCTCTATATGCATTGTTCACATTGATCCTGACAGCAAATGTCATAAGAGTAACTTTGTGATCAGAGAGGCGGCATAGCATCAAACACATTCCAAGCGAGTCACTACTCAACTTTATCTGATCGCAAAGATGATGAACCGCGTGTAGCAGCAACAGCAGCAACAACAGCAGCAACAACAACAACAGCAACAGCAGTCGAAGTCCAACTGGTTGCATTTGCATTAATCATCGCTCGATCCTCAACTCATTCTTGGCTTGCTTGCTCGCTCAGTTGATCGTTTAACAGTTTAGGCGCAAAAATTGTTTCTGGCTACTTGCAACAGTTGCTGCCTGATTGTTGCCAATTAATAATACGTCGCGGTTGCAAAACTGCCAAGGCGGTTCTGTAAAGCGATCATTAAACAATACGCAAAGACTTCAAGTGAAAAAGAATATCAAAAAAACAATAAAAAAAAAAAACGCACGCTTTGATTTCATTGTTGTCTTTTGTAACTTGACTGTCTGTCTGTCTGTCTAGCTGTCTGCCTTGACTGACTCACTGACTGACTGACTAACTGACTAACTGACTGACTGGCTGATGCGTTGATGCAGTGAATGAAAACCGATCTTGGCTCATTACAATTGTCATTAGCTTGCGATTCATTGTGCATACACATTATGTATTGTAATATGGTTTCAACTTAATTTATGACAATTGTCGTTGTTGTTGCTGTCATTGTTGATGCAAGAGCATCATTCTTGTTGTTGCCATTGCTGTTGCTGCTATTCATGATGATGATGATGATGATACGACTCATTGTTAATAGGCAACATTGTTTGTGGTTTTCGATTTTGCGCTTAATGTGATCGCGCCAAAAACAAAAAAAAAAAAAATATAAATAAAGAAAAAAAACCAATCGAACACACGACCTCAATAACAATCGAATCAGTTTATGTAATCAAGCGTCTAACCATTTATTATTAACAAATTATTAATAGCAAATTTACAGCGATTTGTTGTTGTTGGTGTAAGTAATATGAGATGTGTTCGCTGCACTCACACACACACACACACACACACACACATACACAAACGTCAAACGAGCAGCGCAAATATGCATGAAATCTATCTGACTATTGATGAGACTTTGCTAAAGAATTGTTCATTTAACTGAAGGGTTTCAAAAGGTTTTTTTTTGTTTTTTTTTGTGTTGAGTGTAATAAAGCAACGCATGTCCTTGCTTGTCATTTATGCATTGTATTTGTTTGTTGTAATAACGGTTTCTTAAACAATAAAAATCTAAATGATTTCAGTAATTTTGTTCGGTCATGTAAGATGTCCGTTTGCGAACGAGTTCAAAGCATGAGATCATTGAAAAAAAAATTCCAACGGCTATTTTTGTTAATCAACCTGAATTTCAAAGCTCTTCACGACTAGAATTTTTACTGTAAGTTATTGAGCGATAAACGCTTGATAATCTAACGAAACCACAGCCAAGGGAACCATTGAAGGTTTACGACTGCTGCTAGATAGGCAATGCATAGCTCAGAGCTACTGCGAGTCTCGAAATCGGTTGTGTTATTATGAAGAATCTTGACTCTCGAATGGAGCGGGCAGTGGAGATTTCAGGCTTTGATTGTTTCGGCAACCGGGATAATATTTTTATTAGGCGTCAATCCATGTGATCCGAAGTGATCCAACGTTTCTAATTTGAAGATGGTTTCATATAAAGTTCTGCTTAATTGTCATAAATTTCTTCAGCCTCAACAACAACAACAACATACAATAAATACTTCGTTGTTCTTAATTAGAATATGTTTTCGTTCTATGACGACAGCTGCAAAAAAAGTACTTTACTCTTCGGTCTGATCAGGATTGCTTTCATTATTGTTTTTCTGCTAATATAATTTCATGGTGGCGATCGCATTAAATATCACAAACAGCAAAACATTTTTCATGCCGATAGAGCACGTTTGCATTGCCGGTCG
This sequence comes from Phortica okadai, assembly GCA_034638295.1. Taxonomy (NCBI): domain Eukaryota; kingdom Metazoa; phylum Arthropoda; class Insecta; order Diptera; family Drosophilidae; genus Phortica; species Phortica okadai. The sequence goes on along the minus strand of CM067848.1, from coordinate 45,098,572 downwards.
AACGACCAACCATCCTACGAAGCAACCAACCAACCGACCGACCAAACGATGTCGCCTTGTTGGACGCAATCAGCATGCGTTGGCGTTGGCGTTGCCTCCATTGCCTGCAGATAAAATCAGTCAGCGAGAGAGCGAAAGAGCCTTGACAGGACACCGCATGCCACTCGTTACTGATGGCAGCAACAACAACAACAACGACAGCGTGCACAGTAGCCGCATTTGACTAAAAGCTTACGATAATTCAACAAGCCAACTAACCAAGTTAACTTGCCTCAAAACCTTCGCTCGTCGTCGGCCATTAATGTTGGCACAGCTGCCGCTGCCGTCGCTGTCGCCGTCGCTGCCGCTGCCGTCAACGCTATCAAACATTCGTTTGTCGTTTGCCACTCTTTTGTGGCAATGAAATTGCTTTTCTTACAATTTCATTCATTCATTAATAATTCCAGCATTGATCATTAATTTTTCAACATTGCTCTGCCAGTGCTGTGCCTGCCCCCCCTCTCTGCGCCCCCTCGCTGTGCTATGCGCTTTTGTGCTAGGCGAATGGTGTAAAGTTATTAATTGTTTTGATCCCATATGGCTCAATGATCGAACGGCTTGACTTTGCCTCGTTGCGTTGCATTATAGCTTCGTAATTCGCCGCTGCGTAAATGCTGCGATAAGAGCAAAGCTTAAGGCCAGTAGCCAAGACAAAATGTGTAAGCGGCGCGCTTTGTAAGACTCAAGTAGCTCGCTCCCCCCTCTTGCCTTTGCATCTGCTATTGAACCTTTTCTTGATTGAATTTACAACGTTTGTATTTTGGTACATTATTGAATAAATAAGGACATGAAAATGCAGATTTTTCGTCTCTCTATCTATGTGTGTGTGAGTGTCTATTTTGGGCATGAATTTTAGTGCCTCAAAGGGTCTACATCGACGACCAACGATGTCTTTAACTATGCCGAACATGCAAACTACCAGCCGTGAAAAATCTCGTTTTTGAAATATTTTACTAATATCCTTTTTAGGCGAGCATATACACTGTAAATAAAGCTTATCAAAAAAGACAGAAAATAATTAATGTCAAAGAATTCAATCAAAAATGATATATAAGAACTTCAGCCTATGTTACATTGTGCCAAACATGATATACAGCAGTCTAATATTTAACACGATGACATGAAATTATTAACTTCAGAATAAAGTAAATGTTGTTATGATTTTTATATATGTATATATTTTTTTTCGGTGTATAAAAAGCAACGTTTTTGGGCATTTTAAAGTGGTCACAGTTCAACGATTATCAAACTGCCAACATTCGAAACCATTTGAAAATGTTTTTGCTAATAAAATGAATAAAAAATATAAATAAAAAAAAAATGGGGGAAAATGAAAGAAAAAAACAAACAAACACAAATCAGAGGAAATACGAAATCAAAACGAAAACCAAATCGAACAGGATAAATAAATGTGCACATTTCCGCTTGGCGCGCATATCCTGGCGCGGCAGAACGTGCGCTTATCTCTCTTTCGCTGTCTCTCTCTCTCTTTCGCACTCATGCCGTTTGCTCGGCTTGCACGAGAGCTGCCGCGCATAAAAAGCCCATTTAAAATATATAAAAAAAGAACAGAAAGAAGGAAATTGTAGGAAAAAAATGGAAGGACAAAATGCCAACTTCAAATTGTAAAATTGGCATTTTAGCTTTTTGGTCTCCCAGAGTGTGTGTGTGTGTGTGTGTGTGTGTGTGTGTGTGCCTGTTTTTTTCGCATTTAGTTGCGCAGGATAACAAAATTTGCCTGCATTGAAGCAGAACGCAAGCAAATGAGTCGTCGATTCGTCTACGCCCCGCCCCGCACCGCGCCGCCTCAATAAATTGCCTTTATACAAATATGTTTGTCCTTTTTTTTTTTTTTTTTCTTTTATTGGCTCATAGTCTTTTATTTTTTAAGCGTTTTTCTCTCTTTTATAGCGTCGTCGATTTCCATTAAAATTCAATTGATTTTGTATCTATTCGGGCATCATTTCTATGCAACTGCGTTGATTTATCGAACATTAGCGATTGAAAAAAAATATTTAAAAAAAAAAAACAGAAAGAAAGAAAGAAAAAAAAACACTAAAAATGAGATAAGAAAAGAGAGATAAACAAAACCATCTATAAATTTTCGGTTAAGTGCATGTCAATGTTGGTGAATTGCCGCTAAAGGAAGCAAAACGTATTTGATGTTAATTCATATGGGATTTCAATGCTCATGTGTGTGTGTGTGCGTGTGTGTGTGATGCATTTGCCGGCAAAGTGCCTAAATGAGTGCAAAAACATATGCTCGCAAAAAGTTTGCCAACAATGAAGCCAAATTTCAAATCAAAATTGAAATCGAAACTCATGCTGATGTCATTTATTTCTAAGTTTGATCCGAAATTGTCACTTATTTCTTAGGTGGTCCATTTTCTTGTAATAAAATGTAATATTTTTTTAATATTATGAAAAATATACAAAAATTGCTAATATTAAAATAGAAATGATTTTATTTTAAAACGATTATGGCATTAAATGAATGACTTACCATATTCAAATTGAATTTGGTATTTTACAACACTAAAAATTGTTTTTATTATTTATAAGATTATTAAACCCTGAACAATAATAATGTTATTAAGTCAAAGCTTTGCATTTTAGTTTGTTTTTAATTTTTTGAAATCATATAAAATAAGTATTATATGAAAAAAAAGAAGAAGAAGAAAACCAACAAGAGGAAAAATTATTTTTCTAAAATAAAAACCGCCGCCGCCGTCGTTGTTGTTGTTGTTGTTGCCGCCAACGACGTCGCCAAAACTTTATAAAGTCATCAAAATGTGATTAACCTGTTTTAGTATTTCCGATTTAATGTGATTACAGACATGATTTCTGGGATTTCCGTATAAAATGAACGAAACGCCACCGACGAACAAACTAATTGGAAAGGGCACACATAACTCCAAAAAACAAAAAAAAAAACGAAAACTAAAACAAAAGCCAAAAACAAAAACAACAAAATGAAAATTTACTTTAAATTTTATTTTGTATATTAAAATAAGAGGAAAACAAACGGAAGTTGATGCAGCGCGTATATAATGTAATAATTTGAGGCACACACACACACACACACACACACACATTGAGTGACAGAAAGCGTCATGTGTGTTACCTTTATGAGCTGTTGTTGTTGTTGTTGTTGATGATGAGCTGTGACGAAGCTGTGACTGAGCTGAACTGAACTGAGCTGTTTGAACAATTCCGGCGGCATGTTGCCGTATACCTTACCTCCTCGCACCACACCGCAACACATCGTCATGCCATGCGATGTCAGGTCGACAGGCCGGGCCAATTCCAATTGGAAATGTTCAAAACATGACGAATTAAAATGCTTCCTTTTGCTTGCTTTTCTTTTTGGTTTCTTTGTTGTTTTCTTCAAGCTTGTCTAATAAAAAATTTAAAAAAAATTGAGACAAAAACAAAAAAAACGTAAATTTAATTTTTGCTGTCGATGTTGTTTGCTTAATTGAAACTGTAAGGAAGTTGCAACAGTCTTTGATGCTCATGTTTGTGTAGACTTTATTTTTTGCATAACAATGGCGCCGTTGCGTTAGTAATCGAGATGGCTTTTGTAATGGCGTTCAAATTACGCTAAACTAATTAAGGCAGATAAAGAGGCGCATAATAACAATGGCCAAATTGAATGAGCAGAGAAACAACAACAAAAACAACAGCAACAATTAATTGAAGGCAGCATCATTAACAACAACATTGACAACATCATTATTATATCATCATCATCATTATCATCGTTGACGAATTTAATAATGAGTTCGCCATACAATTTCACAGCTTCAAATTTCTTGTCCTACTTACCGCCTTCCCCGCTCCTTTGCTCATGTGCTGCTCTGCTCATGTGCTTCTCTGCTCATGCGTTCCCCTGCTCATGTGCTTCTCTTCTCTCTCCTCTTTGTCATGATATGCCATTAGACATTTACCGCACACGCAGTGTTGCCAATATTGTTGTTGTTATTGTTGTTGTTGTTGCTGTGTTGGTTTTGTTGATATTTATCAACACTGCAATGAGTTCGCCAAAGCGATACTGATCTCTTTTGTTATGCGCTTTTCACAAATTAATTCGCAGTTTTTCCTACTTTTTGTTTATAACAAAAACACTAACAAAACAAAACAAACAAAAAAACAACAACAACAAGTAATCAAATAAAAAAGATTAAAAATTTCTGTTGCTTTTGTTTAATGCACTAATGGCAATCTTCAGTGTGTGTGTGTGTGTGTGTGTGTGTGTTTGTATCTATGAAACGTTGTAATTATTTGTGAAATTGTCACTGTTTAGCATATTTGGTCACGAAATGAAATTGTTCAAATAATGGCTTATAAAAACGAGTTCAACGAATATAAAAAAAAAAAAAAAAAAAAACGGTCATAAAAAAAATGTTTATGAGGCGTGTGAAAGGGCGGCAAACAAAAGCATCTCCTCTGACAACTATGAAAACGTAACTGTACTTTATAGCTAATGTTACTCTCTGCTGCTTCTTCTTCTTTTTTTTTTTTCTTTAAACAACAAATGCAATTTTTTGTTGTATTATTTTTTGTGCCAAAAAAAAACAAAAAAAAAAAATAATATCTTCAAAGTAAGTCTTATTTTAGTACGCAACTTGTTGATATTAAAACTTTGCTAATTTGTGTCGCTTAACGCCAACGCGATTTAGACACAAACACACACACACACAGACACACACATGCACGCAATAACCAAAACAAAGTTTAAAAAAAAAAGTGGAAAAAACTTCATAATAATTAAATGTAAATTTAGAATTCATTTCCGTTTGTTCTCGCGCACAACAAACAAAAGCTTTATTATTGTAATTTTTGTTTTTGTTTTTTTTTTTACGTAAATAGAAAAAAAAAATGCTCATATTTAGTAATAATTAAAACAAAATGGCTGCCAGCATTGCTTGAAATGTGCGCATAATACAAACAACAACAATAACAGCAACAAAAGCAAAAGCAAAACAAAACAATCTAGATAGTAAATGTATCTGTATGTTGGCATTGTATATATGTATCTGTTTATCTGCAACTAATTGCGTGCGTGTTAAATTTATGCGCTAATTTCTAAACCAAGCCGCAATAAATACAACAATAACAATAACAGCAACAACAACAACGGCAACGACAACAATAAACATTACACACGCTTTTGTATGCCGCTTTGCGCTACAAAAAAAAAAAAAATAATCAAAAAAAAATAATCAAAAAATATAATAAAATAAATTCAAATCAAAGCACTTCACTCGACTTGTCTCAATTCGTCGCTATAATTATTAATTATGCGTTTCGCTCAACTTCGCTTCCCTTCAGCACGGCTCAGAATCCGCTCAGTTCGATAAAGTTCAGCACCGTTCGCTCCGCACAGCACTCAGCACAGCATAGCACAGCACAGCTCAGCGCAGAGTGAAAAACGCCTGCACTGCGCGGCCGCCCTCGGATCAGATACAGATACATTTGCTTGACTTGCTTCGACATGAAAATAATTCGAAAATTTATGCTTGACTTTTGGTGCTTTATTTAAATTATGTTTATACATGAGTGTGTGACTGTTTTTTTTTTTTTCAGTGCAATTAGAATCTGAATTAATGGCATTTTTAGCGAATCCGCACTTCCGCACCGGATCTGCGCATGATGGCCAAATAAACTGCTAATTAGAATTTGAAATACAGTCAATGAATCCATTTGCGTGTGACTGTGAGATACTTTTTTTTTTTTGGTATTTTTTCCGTTTTATCTTGTCTGTTTAAATAATATGGCGACTTTAAAAAAATAAACAATAAAAAAATAGTATTTAAAATGTATTTAAAAATAAGAAAAATTAACAAAAGTTAGTAAATCAATAAGAAACGGAAAAAAAAAATTTCATTTGATTACAAAAAAATTAATAAATAATTATAATTTGTATAAAAAATATTTTCTAAAAAATAAATAATAAAATCTAAGTAACTCAATAAATCTATTAAAATAATTCAACTACAAATAATAAAAAAGGGAAATTATACATAATTATAACTAAAATTAAATTAAGAAAAATAATTAAAAAAAAAAAAACTATGCAAAATTTGCGCTACTTTCTAACAAGCAACATTGCTGCGACATTTTCGAATGCATGAAAAGCATTTCGACACGACACAGAAAACGCTTTTGCAGCACACAGTCTCATAGACAGAAGCATCTGTCAGTAAGATGCTCAACTGTGCAGATGCGAACGACAGACAGACAGACAGACAGAGAGAGAAGCGAAAATTTGAAAGAAGCTAATATCAGCTCGTGCAAAATGAAATTATAACCTAATTTCAAATTAACTATCCACACACACACACACACACACACACACACACACACACACACATACCAACGAACAAATGTTATTTTATCATGAGAAATTTGCCGCAATTAGCTTTCTTTTATAAAATTAAGATGAAAACAATTTCTAAACGTGGTCAAAACACTTCATTATGAATACGAAAAAAAACAAAAAATACAAAAAAAAAAAAAAGTCTACAAGATAGAAAGAAAGAAAGAAAATATTATAATAAGAAGAAACAAAAAATAATAAAATAGTAGGCGGAGGCGTGTAGCAAAAGACTGCACGCCTATGTAGATTCTATAACAGTGAGCGAACTTAATTCACACGACACACGACGACGACGGCGACGACGGCGACAGCGCATGGCATTAATGAATCTTTCACTCGCAACGTTGTTACTAACTAACAAACTCACTTACTAACTCACTCACTCAAACACTAACTAACTAACTAACGAACTTACTAAGCACCGCATTCAACATGCGCTACATGAGTATCTATGCACACGTATCTCTAACTGTGCTTCAAACACACAAAAAAAAAAAAAAAAGAAAGAAAAAACGAAGGGTTTCTAATTTTAATTGTGCTTCTGCTATCGCTGCTGCCGCTGCTATTTATTCGACTTGCGGTAAAGTAATAGATAAACCTACAAACCGAGTTCACACACAGCTTCAACCTCAGCCAGTGCCTCAGTCAGCGTTGCTCATTTAATGCAGAATCGTTGAAGGCGGCAAGCGTTGAGTGTAATTAAAAAGCGGCTTCATTAGCATTAAATTAGAACGTCAGATACACAGGTTGTTCAGTTCAGTCGCTTGAACTGTCGGTCGATTGTCTGAGTAAGCAAACACTCTGCATTTTATTTAATATACCATAAATAATTTAAGCAAACAATGCATACGGTACAGTTGAACTTCGATAATTCGGATAATTAGTACTTAGACATCGGAAGAAGGAAGATATTCCTATTCTGGCAACTCTAATAATAGAAAAATTCTATTAAATAGCATGTAAATAGCATTTTAACAGCGTTTTGAGTTCAGGACAGTTTTTTTTTTTTTTTTTCTATTAGCAGACACTTTTTTATTTAATACTCACTCCTAAGAAAAACATTCACAAAATCGAAATATTTTTTCTTTTCTTGTCAACTTAGACGACTTTTCTTTAGACATCAAATTGAGTTTTGCTTTTAATTCGTTTATATCTTGCAGTCCGTTCTATATATATATATATTTTTTTTCCTGTATAAAACATTTTTGATTGTTATCAAAATGCGCGCGGTTCTATTCATATTTCGTATAGTCGAGTCGATATTAAATCTTGTTTGTGTTGGCAGTCATATGGCAGGAATCACAACATTACGCTATCACCGATTTAATTTTGCCATCATTATAACCGACATCCTTTACGTAGTTATATTCTATCTAAATACCGTATTGACATTCTTTGCTTGCATAAGTTTGTGCGCGGGACACAAGATTAACGTTATAATGGAGATCTTCAAGAACTTGTGCTTCGCGCTCGGATCGTTGTTTGTCGCCATAATGACACTACATGATGCCGAAGTGCACTTCCATAGAATCTTTTTGAATGCAACGGCGTCTGGACACGTTTTTCGGTTCTTCGAGTATCATCGTGATTTATCCATAGTATCACTTGGCAGCTTTGCTGTGTATTTGTTGCATGCAACACTCATGTATGATCTTTATCTGTGCGGTGGCCAATATATTTCCACGGATGAGGAAGGACCGAGCGATTCATTTGACGAGCAAGAATATTATCCAATACGTTTTTATGTCTTTGGCGATTTTGTTGAATCATTTTTATATCAATATGATTGGTTTCGTATGTTTGCCTATGAATATAAATTCGAACTGTAGAAAAAGGATGAATGTATGAAAATTTACAATAAAACAATTATATGTTGGTCAAATAATATTTGTACACAGTTACTGCGGCTTAATTTCTACATGATGTCTTTAAAGTTTATTTACATTGAAAGCTAAAACAATCGTGAGCTTTTTTTATTTATTAAAGTTAGGAGCTTAGAAGGTAACATAGAAGGTCATGGTGCCTTGGCTGCTTGGGACAACTTTACTTTTCACCTATTGATGGATGATGAAAAACAATTGTTTACAACGTCAATTCGCTGTCAATTATTTGTGTCCTGCATGTCGTACTTATAAAATATGAAATGCCAAAGTAACATGTCTCAACAATTTCACAAAATCAGACAACGAAGCTGTTTAAGAAACCTTACAAATGATGACCAAAACTTATACGAAAGAAAAAATATATATATGTATGTGAAAAAACCAAACAACAACAATATTGAACTAAAATGCAGTCAGCACCTCGAAAAGTGAAATTAGTAAGCAATGCAAATAACAGTTAGCAGCTACTTAAGTGCCTTCAGAGTGCCTCTCACCCCGCCGCGTTGCTAGTTGGTCAAGCAACTCACCGCACCTCATCATTACTTACTTGAAACATGCGCTTGAGCGCTCTGCTAACGCTGACGTCGACGTCGACGTTGCGGTCAATTTTTAACGCTCGCACGTTGCCAACTTGAATTGCTGCCATCATGCCTCCTCACCAACGGCTCGTTGCGTCTTCCTTTTGCCATTCAGCACCTTCTCAACTATTCTGACACACTGACAAGTTCTCAACTTTGTTGTCATCGTTAAACCTGAAAATTAGTTTAAGTATTTAGTTACCAATTTAGCGTTGCGGAGTGGGGGTTGCTTTGGGGGTTGTTGTTTGTTCATTCGGTCGGCCGGTCGATCGGTCGGTCGGTCGGTTGGTCTGTAATGTGTCGAACTAGGCTGGACTTCTTTCATTTCTTTTACTTCGTTTATAATATAGTATGTGTGTTGTTGTTGCTGTTTGGTGGTACTTTATTTGGTATTAAATTGTGCGGTTTTTGCGGTGCTGGACTTAAGTACAATTTCTTCAACATTTTCCACTTGACATCATGGAAGCCACAAAACACGCTCAAGCCGAGGTCCCACCAAAAATTACACAAACAGAAATTATTAAGAAAAAAAAAAAAATTAAAAACCAACCTATAAAAAGACAATAAGAGCGTATTAAATGTTTTTAGGTGTCTTTGTAGTTTTATTAAATTAAAGATATTTTTCGAAGTGCGTAAAGTACTTGAATTTCTTATTGGATGAACTTCTTCGTCTTGATTAAAGTAAACAAAAAAAAAGATATGCAAGAATTGATGAAGTAATAAATATTATGCATAATGAAGTACTTTTTTGTATACGGCATCACAGTACACATACGGCAGTCTAACATTCAAAGTTTGGCATCACAGTACAAAGACGGCAGTCTAACATACAAAGTTTGTCATTGAGCTTAATATTAAATTGCTGTATGTAATATTTGGCACAAAGTCATATTTATTTGTTTAGTTTTTAAAAACAAATTTATTTTCACATTTTGAAGTTGCTCAGCAATCTTACAATCGATTTGGTTGGCGAACAAGTTTATGCTGTTTTTTTTTTTTTTCTTTTTTTTGATTTTAAACACACAGATTGACTGCTGGAACAGCAAACTTGAGCAGTTAATCCTTGAACGCATTTAAGTTAAACAATTTGCACACAGAAAAACGAATTTAACGACCGAACCAAAAGTCAAAGCCACGAATTGAGCGTTGATGTTGTTGTCAGAGGCGTCGGCAGCGGGGGCGGGGGTGTGATGGCAACGTTGATGGCAATGGCAATGGCATTTGTAGTGCTGTGTGTATGTGTATGTGTATGTGTGTGTGTGTGTGTGTTGGTAGTGGTAGTGGTGACGGCCCAAAGATTAAAACCGACATAAATGTGTTGAAAGGCGCTCATTCATTGTTTGATTGATGATTATAACGCACAAGAAATGTGGCTTTTATTCAGCGGTCAAGCGAAATGGAATTGCTGTAAAAGAGTGCTTAGCCAAACCAAAAGAGGCCAGAGAGACTCAACGACAACGATAAAGGTGAAGAAGAGGAAGAGGAAGAAGACGAGTCGAGCAGCATATTTTTGTACAGAATTGTGCTGCGTTAGTGACCCCCGACTTGACTGTCATCATTCACTCACTCACTCACTCACTCAGTCACTCAGTCAGTCAGTGAGTGAGTGAGTGAGTAAGTCAGTTTGTCATTTGTTTCGCATTCTGCTCTTTCGTTTGTCATTCAACAAAGTGTGGCAATTAAAGTTTGTTTTTGGGCAATTTTACCTTCATACAATGCCATTCTTTTCATCAGACTCCCTTTTTTAGTCTTCCGTCTTCCGTCTGCTGTCTGCTCTATCTCCTTTTGCTATATTTGCGCCTTTGCTGTTGCGCTTCCTTCATTCATCTGGGCAGGTGCTGTTGCTGTTACTGTTGCTGTTGCTGTTGTCGTGGCCATGGCCATGGCTAAGCTAAGCTGATGATCACGATGATTAACAGGCAAATGTATTCAAAAGATCGTAATTAAGGTCAAAAGCGATGCGCAGATAAAACCGAACAGGGGAAAACACACACACACACACATAAAGAGACATAGACAGACACAAACACAAAAAATCAACCGACCATCAACCAATCAAGCAAACAACGAACAACGATCGGCACAAAATGTATCTGCTTTAATGAGTCGCATATTTATAAGGATTTCGCTCTTGGCAAATAATATAATTTTCACTGATTAACAACCTTCGAAAGCAGTTGGCGACACACCATTTAATCAGTCATAAAACAACAAATAATAAAAAAGTATCTTAAATGAAAGCAAGGATCAACTCTTCGACTTTAACTGCTCCTGGTTTGCTTGTTGCTGTTGTTGTTGTTGTTATTGTTGTTGCTGCTGCTGCTGTTATCTGCTTTTTTGTACTTCAGGCTGGCACATTTCGTCGATTCATGCTGACGCATTTATTTGCCACAATTGATTTTTAAATTGTTAACAATTTTTTTTTTTTTTTTAGAAATTTTTTCTTAGTTGTATTTTTTTTTTTTTTTTTGTAATGTCGCTATGCATTTCGAATTGGTTTTGAATTTTTTTCGCTTCGTATTTGAATTTTTAATGTTGTATGCAAAACGCCGAAATTAGTTGCGGTTAATAAATGCTCATAAAAGAATGAATGAATGAATGAATGCTATATAAAAAATCGTGCCACGTTATACAATTGATGCGAGGGTGCGTGAGATGAGAAAGGCCGAGAAATACGCCTGGGTGGGCAATGACGCCATGGCGGTATTTAATATAAGCGTTGCCTTTGCCTCTGCCCCTGCCGCTGTCGCTGCCGCTGCCACTGTGTTGCTACTGTGCAGCAGCCGCGCTCGTCGACCGACTGACAGCTCAGCTTCGACGCTCACCGCCCCACGAATCAATGCTGTGTGTTTGTGCGATGCCGCTTTCAAATTATAGTATTTAGATGTACATATTTATTAAGCTCAACGTTCGCTTCGTTCGGCATTTTCGGCCTTAAAGAACACGAGTCAAACAACGGCAGCGTTCGTCATCATTTTAGCTTTTGTCATAATTTATGCAAACTCATCGCTGCCATTGAACACTTCCAACGCAGTAACGCAGACCAAAAGACCGTTCAATCGGCCTTAATCGACCAACTGACTGTCGGACGAACAGATGAATTGACTGAATGATTCAATCGATCGAACGAATGAACGAACGTACGTTGGAATGATCGATCAAGACGCTTGCGTTGTCCAATGCAGGGTCGAAGTTTGGATGCGTGTGGCGTTGGCCAGGGTCAGCTATGCATTGCATATCGATAGCAGCAAATAGCAATAAATATGAGATACTTTTCTAACTCATTTGGAAATTTTCGTGCAAAATTCGCGAAAATAAGTTTTACTTAATAATTTCAGATATTTTTTAATAAAAATATATAATAATACAATTTTTTGTGGATAAACATAAATCATCCTGGCATTTTTCTTATACTTTACATCAACATTTTATAGACTGATGGCTGATAAATATTTAAATTAAATATTATATAAAATAAAAGAAAACACAAATAAAATTCCTCACAATATTTATTTTTATAGTTATTCTAAGGAGCAACGGACGAAATGTATCTATGCAAACAAACTCAGCTGCTGCTCGGTGTGTCTGCGTGTGTGTTTAGGTTAGTATATTTGACTGCGTGGGTGTAAGCAGACATTGCAGCGTTTAATTGGATTACATTTAAATCCTGTCAAAGTTGAACGAAGGCGCACAGTTGCACGCACAGGTGAGCATACCAGAGCATACCAGAGCAGAGCAGAGCAGAGAAATGCAAAGCAAAGAAAAGCAGCGAACGATAATTGCCGACAAGGCGCATTAGTCAAGGAGGCTCAGTAAAACAAAAGATAAAAAAAAAATCGTCAGCCGCAAAAACCAAACAAAATTTCATTTGTTTAATTTTAACACCCGCCGTTACTCTCTATGTGTATGTGTATGTGTATGTGTGTGTGCGTGTGTGTGTGTGTGTGTGTGTGTGTGTGTGGATGCTGTTGCTACTACCGCTGCCGCCTTCAACAATTTCCGGCTGGCGTCAGGGTGGCGCCTAAGCTGATCGGACCGAGACTCAAGTCAAGTCAAGCCAAGCCAAGCTGAGTTCGCACAAAAAGTGGGCGTGTATGATGACTTAAAAGGTTTTTAAATGGGCGCAACATACTTTTTTTTTTTTCTTATACTTATATATGTTTTTGTATTTACTCATTTTATTTCGTTGTTTTTTTTTTTTTTTTTTGGTTTTAGTTAACAAATCTTCGAGAGGAAATTGTGCATTGTATGCTTTGTCGGCATCGTTTAGGTTCATTGATCTACTCTGGTAGCAACTTTCTGATTGTAGTTTTCGTTGTTGTTGTTGTTGTTTTTCTTTTACCTGCGTGCCCTCCTTCACTTACGATACACGTGTTAAACGCCTTTTAGAGCACAAACACATTTGCTGCGTACAAATAATGTTACTTTTGTTTGAAATTCATATGTTGCTCATTACAGCCTAATTGGAAGTTGTGGGTTTTGAGGTCGTCAAGATCGATCAATCGCACCAAAACCAGACTAGATCAGACTGGATCGAAGCAGGCCAGGACAGGCCAGGGCAGGCGAGGCTTTCAAGTTGAAATGAATGGCCTTAATTTGCGTTAAATCAGTTGATTAATTGGCATTACAATCAGCTGTAACAAGCGCATAAGCACGCACGCAGCCAATACAATACAATACAATACAACTGCGTATCTAGATACAATTGTATACGTACTATTAGTAGCTCAGCTCAGCTCAGCTCAACTCAACTCTCAACTCAACTGAGCTCAACTCGTCTCAACTTTTCTAGTTACGCATTTCGCTTTCACGTGCATTTACGCTTCACTGTTTCGATAAATTATCAGAAACATATTTAACTCTTTCCAGTGAATTTTTTGTATTTTTTTACTCTTATATATTTTATATTTTTTCCATTTTTTTTCTGCAATGTTATTGTTTAAGCAAATAGCAGCATTTACGAACGGAAACTGGTAATTTGCTAATGTATAGAAAGCAAATAGAACAACTTAAAAAAAAAAAAAAATACACTAACAAATAAAAAAGAGGCTATGCTGAATTTTCAGTACGCTTCTTTTACCATTTGAGCATATGCAATTTTGCATAACTTAACTTAATGCTAAACTGCTGTATGTGCACTGTGGCGCTGTGCAACATAGGCGTATATAATGTTAGTTTTTTTTAGCATTTCATTTTGAACAATTTTGAATTTTTGTTGATCGCATATATGGACCCTGTATGACCTTTACTTACGAAAATATATTTTAATTTGTTTCTGAATTTTAGAACTCTATTCTCAGAGTCATACATAGTTAGTTAGACAGACAGAGGAGACAGACAACTTATTTTATTTTATAACATAATTGTATGAAGCAGCACAAGCTTTGTTAAGGATGCAAAGAGCCATTCTGATAAGGCGTGTAGAGCATGAAAACGCAACTTGTCGTCGCACATAAAGGTTGGTTGGCAAATCATTGGGTTGCGGCTCAATCGACACGAATGTGCGTACGTTGACATTCGATGTTTAGTTACGCACTCTTTAATGTTCTCGTTGTTGTTATTGTTTTTTTTTTTTTTGTTTTATTACTACTAGAACAGTGCTAAAGAGCAACTGGTCTCATCAGTTATACATGATAATTTAAAAAAAAAAAATAAAATTAAAGAGGGCAAGAGCTCCTAAGAGAGATGAAATAAGGGCGACAATGAGGTACATTGTAAAAATAGTTTATAATAAGTTTTCCAAAGAAATCTATTCATTGCTAAAACGACAAAGATTAAGTTTAAGTATATTTTTTACAAAATTAAATAAGATAAAAAAAAGTTTTAGATAGATGAAAAACAGTTGTTATAAATATTGATAATTGTTTGACAATTTTAGCTGTAAAAGCTGATTTATTTGAAAAGATACTTTCAGTCGTTTATAGAAAAAAGGGTTAAATATATTTTTACAGTGTATTTACAACAATTTAGCGCATATGTCTGCACGTACACTTTGATTAAAACTGTGCAGCCGATAATGTAGACATTTACATTGCGGTTGATCAAACAAAAAAAAAAAACAAAAAAAAAAGTAGCAAAATAAAACAAAAGATACTTCGCTCTCCCAAGCAATTTACTGCACGTTACAAAGGCACCGGCAATGACAGCGGCAGGGTATTGTGCAATAAGATCAACTTCAATACATTTCTACGCACTTTTGGCCAATAAATTGGTTTGTGCGTGTGCAAAAGGGTCGCCTCCATTCGCAGTCAAGTGGAAATGAAAGTCAAAACCGTTGGGGCGGTCAGAATGCTTGACAAACCCAACAGCGAACTTGATCAAAAGCAATGAAAAAAAAAACAACACATTAAAAAGATAAAAAACAAAAGAAAATAAATTAAAATAGAAAGAGAAAAATAAAAAAAAAACAGCTTGCAGCAAAATCGCACGTGGTAACGACCAACGATCAGCCATGGACGACCGCTGACCAGCGATGATGATGATGATTATGATGATGATGGTGATCATGATCATGAACATGAACATGATAATTAAGCGGTTATAATTGTTGGCTTTGACGCTCATATTGCCGCAGCATTAAATCAAATACAAGCCATGCAACAACAAGTATTTATAAACTGATTAATTATGTAAAAAGGCTTCCTGTCTTGAGCAAATCTGGCAAGTTTTCTATTATTACAAAATTGCTACTGGCACTTTCGTCAGACTAACTGACTGACTGAATGCTCGTAACGCATTCAAAATGAAATGAAACGAATGAGAAAAATACAAAAAAGAAATAAATAAATATAAAAGTTTCTAACTGATTTTCGCCGACAGTCACGATTTCGAGCCTTCAGCTGTCCAAAATGTCAATCTTGTCTGTGTGTCTGTCCAACGATAGTCGATAATATTTTCGAGCTATTATAAAATCGTTAATAAACGCTTGTCAATATACCAGTAAAGCGTTTATAATCATTAATAATAGCAATTTCATAATTTTCCTTTTTTGTTGTCTTTAATACAAAAAAAAAAAAAAAAATCATAAAGAAATAAGGTTTTTTTTTTCTTTTTTGCTTTTCCAAATCAACTGTGTTACACACATAAAAGAAATCCATTTGAATATAAACAGTTTTTTTTCTCCACTCGTCTCGATTTCTTTTGACGCTTTGCTTGAGGCAACTTCGATGTCGATGGCAACGACGGGTCGGTTATTGGCAGCAAGAGACACCAGTCTGAGGTCTGCATTGGCCGAGTGCGTCAAACAGTAGCTAAAAATTTTTAAAAGCTCATTTAAATTTTTTCAAATACACAAAAAGTCGTTGTCAGTCAATACAACGTCATGGCACTCGACGCGACTCGTTTCAGCAACAACTTTGCCGAACTGTAATCATTAAAATCAACATTTTAGCCATACAGCCAGACGGCCAGACAGCCACCTAGATAGATAGATAGATAGATAGATAGATAGATAAATAGTTATAAAGTTAGATAGAAATATGTATATATGTATATGCTCCTGTGCATATAATGGCCATAAAAAGATTGATGAAATGACTTTTGACGTGATAATGATCGATCGAATGATCGTTAGTTCGTTAGACAATGTTGTAGGACTGTGGTTGTTGTTGAGCTTTGCGTGGTAGCGATAAAAAAATTAATAAAATATATATATATTTCTACAAAAAGACACATTAAATGAACGGCAAAATGCCGTCAACTTGCTGTTGGCCATATTAGAATGCCATACAATGTGAACTTATTTGTTGAACTGCGAGGTGTTGTAAAGGGTGAAGCGTAACTTTCGCATAACTATTCGCAAGATACATTCATAGATCATAAACGATCTTTGACTGGCATTGTAAGCATGTCAGTGGCAATGTTAAGCCGGCACAATGGTCGGTCGGTCGGTTGGATAAAAAGCCACTTCATCAGTGGCGGCAAAGCAGTTAAGAATGCCGCTGCGTCATCATCTACACACACACACACACACACATACGCACAGAAAGAGATTAGTCGCATCATTCTCATAGTCCGTCATGATCGACAACGCCAACTCCAACGCCGCCATCGTCATCGTCATCGACTGCTTGGTCAACGGCCAAGCTCGTTCGGTAGCTGGCAACGGTAGGCCAACAATTTTCGCGCCCATAACTTCATTATGTCTGTTGAAGAAGGCGTTGTGCCGGCCTGTATCTGTATTGAAGATTATTAACAAAAATAAACAAAATTGCACGGAAGAGATCAAAGACGTTGTGACTTAAATTAGTGCGCAGAGCAACAGTATTGATAATGATGATGATGATGATGAAGGTGGGGGCGATTCGGTGGCACAGACAGAGACAGAGGCGGTCTACACTTTGTGACAGCATAAATGCAGAGCGTTTGCTTCTTCAACACTAAAATAACAACAACAAAAATTTGTATTTATTTTGATTTCTTAGTTGTGCCGACACAAAAATATCACAACCAATAAAACAAAACTAAATGTTATATAAAAAAAAAAAAACCAAAATAAATAAATAACAAAAATCAGAAGAAGCAAAAAAAAAGTATCTCGTAGCGTTGTATTAAGGCTGCGATTGAAAGAAGGCTGAACCACTTAACACAAATTACGCAGCAAAATCGAATTGAATGAACGACCAAACGAACGAACGATCGAACGATCGAACGAATCATTGAAATGAAGCGTCCGAAACGATCAATGAAGTTTAAATCTTTCTCATTATGTGTGAATAGCGCAACACTCGATACAGTACCGTTGTACCGCTCATCCGCTCATCCTTCAAACCCATCGATACTCTGCTCCAATTGCTAAGAAACAAAATTTCATTCATATATTTTCGATGCTTGAGTTGAAGCGCAACGCGTCTTTTGATTCATTTAATCAATGTGGCGGATTAAACGTCTTCAAGCATTTCAATTGGTTTCATTTTTACGGAAAATCATCATCATGTATGAATGAAATCGCATAAATTGTTTCAAACCACAGTTCGGCTATCAGAGGAACGAGTGTAACACATGAATGAGCGAATTATTGTTTGCTTCATATTATTTCTATATTATAAGTGTACGAATTGAAAGTTTTGAAAGTTTAACATCTTGAAATTTTAATAGTAGAAATTGTATCTTTTTAAAGACGTTTTGGAAATGTAACTATTTAAATTTGCAAATGATTTGCACAACTACATTTCATCTTCATCTTTTTATAGCTCAATCTCACTTATACAAATATCTACCACAAAATAACCATCATTCATGTGAAAATCAGTTCAATAAAGTCAAGAAGGCAAAAAAAAAAAAAGAAAAAATAAATTGTTAATCAACAACAATCAAAAGAAGAGAAAAAGAAACAAATAGTAAGCAAAACGAATGCCACTGATTGCTCAATCTTTCAACTCTGTGAACAATATATTCTAATGACAAACGCACTTTTCACACTCCTCACACAATTGTTCGTTCGTTCGTTCGTTGGTTCGTTTATTTGTTCGCTCATTGATTCATTCATTCACTCATTCATTGAGCAGATTAACTTTACGTCAGCAGCAACACTCGAAACAAACAAAACGAAAAATCAAAATTGTCTTTTATGAAAAAAAAGTATCTTTTTGTAGGGCATTATTTTCATTATTATTTGACTGAAAACTGCGGTCGTGGATTTCATTTGAATCGTTGAATTTCTGTCTATCTCTCCGTCTCCCAAGCTGTCCGACTGTCTGTCTGTCTGTCTGTCTGTCTCTTTATAATTATAACACCTCGTTAGTAATTTTTTGTGTGAGCATTTAAGCATTCATGCGACACTTGAAATCAATCAATGCGACTTCAATTTGGTCTCGTTTGGTTCATTGATCGTCATCATCGTCGAACGGGCCATTCAGTTAAAAATTTTGTGGGAGATACTCTGCACTTAGCGTTTTTTTTTTTTCTACTTTTATATTTTTTGTGTTTTTGTATCGTTCTTGTCTTATTGTGTTTGTTGAATGTTTGTTGGATTTTATAACTTCAACTTCGACCGAATTACGCAGCAAATGAGATCTTTTGTACGTTCGTTCATTCGTTCGATTGCTTCGTTTGTCAAGTTCGTCAGTTGCTCTGTTCGTTCATTTTAAGACGGAAGTGTTATGATTTTTAAATCTTTCCTTCATTGTCATTTGGTCAGCGCATTTTGTTAAGCTCTTTCGGAAGTTGAAGTTGTGTCTGGGAAACATTTGCGATTCTCGTCACGAAATTAAAAAAAAAAAAAAAAGTAAACACAAAAAATGATCAATTAAATCAATTTGTGTCAAGCGTCATGTGTAATAAAGGGGAGCAAAAAACAAAAAAATAATAATAACAACAACATTGCAAACAAATTGCACAGTTGATCATTAAAAGTAATGTGTACAACAACAACAATAACAACAACAAAAAGACCGCGATTTGCGTTGATGTTTTATAAAAAGCTTAAAAACGTTTTCGTTTATGAGAGGAGTTGGCAAAATGGTGTGTTACATCTGCATATATGTATGTGTGTGTGTGTGTGTGCGTGTGTAAGCCATAATTTTCGAGATAATGGCAAGTCGGGATTATACACGCGGCCATTTGCCAATTACATTAACAATTGCAAGATTCTTTTGTATGCAAAATAATATGGCAACAACAACAACAACAGCAACAGTATAGGATATAATTAGAGTTTAAACAACAACAAAAATGCGGGCTGGAAACAGTGGTCTTCATTTATTTGAAATTCTTCAATATTTTTCATTTTCATTATTAAATAAAAGTTTTTTTTTGTTGAAAAAATTTGTTTTTTTGATTACAAATTCTTGAAATACAAGTTAGATCGTAAAACCATGTAGTTGATATATCATTTGATAAGACAAAATGAAATCTTACATGAACTTTGAAGCAATCGTCTTGGTTATGTGTCTGTTCTTAAATAAATATAGAATTTGTATTTTTAGCACCATATCTTCAATAAGAAACGTTGGTTGGCTGATTCAGCTGATTGAAATTTCTCTCTTTTTTGTTAATATCGGACCACTGTGCGGCATCGATGATGAGGACGTCGCCATCAGACTCGACGACTTAGCAACAATTTGCTACTTTTTTTTTTAAGTAAATGCAGCTGCGTGATTGGATTAAAACGATGTGGTAGCAACAATAACAACAATAACAAAAAAGAACGATTATGGCTGGCATGCAACACTCTGAGGCACACACACACACACACACACACCGACACATACACAAATGCCAAATAAATTCGCTAATTTTTCGCGTTTATCTCATTATTCCACAGTTTTGCGAAACGAAGCGTTTATCTGTGGGGGCAGTTCACCTTTGCCCCCCCCAGCCCTAACCTCAGCGATCGGCTCTTTCAACCCGCACTCGCAACGCCTTCATTAACGATCGCCATCAATGTCAGCATTTCCGTACCCCTTCAACTGCTTACTTCTCCTCTCACTCGTCCTGGCAACGTTTTCATTTTGCGATCGGTTCGCAATGATCTTTGGCTTTTTTCATTTGGTATTTTTTTTTTTTTGCGTTTTTTTAGAAATCGTGCTAAACTTCATTAAATTCTATTTCATCGCGCTTGTGCCTTGATTGCTTTTCATCATTTGCCAGTTCGTTTCTTAAGTCTTTCGTTTTCATGATTATTGGTTTGTGAAAATGTCGAAAATGTTGATGAGCGCGGCCAGAGCACAGACGCACCAACAATGAAAATTTATGCACAAACGTTAAAGAGAGGCAAAAAAGGTAAAGGTAAAAGGCAAAAATTATAAATGAACAGCGATTTTGTTGCTACTGTGCTGCCTCGGTCGATTCTCTCGGCCATCAACGCAGTTAATTCGCTAATTTTTCCTTTCTTTGACTACTGAATTTTATGCCTTGAAGGCATTTTCTTTATTTATTTAATTTTTATACCTTACACACACACACACACATACACACACACTTTGTTCAAAGACCTCATATACTTCAGTGAAGCTACGACCGTCAGTTCGACTGGGCTCTAACATTTATGTTACCTGGACATCGAAAGTGAGATATATATAATTTTGTGTCCTTGACATGGGCGTGGCACCGCCTTTTTGACTTGCTATTTTTATACTCTCGCAAAAAAGCAAGAAAGTAATGAAAATTAAACATGATGTCTGATACGCAGAAAAGGAAGCATCTCGGATTATATATATTTTTGATAGATTGCAGATGAGTTGCTCAAACTTTCTTATACATTGTACATACATATGTATGTATCTGCAGGCAGTTTGTATTTATTTAAATGATTAAATATCATTTTTGAGTTTGAAATTGAAAAAAAAAAAATATTTTGCGTGACGCCATTTTACGAGCAAATGCGAAGAAAGAAAAATGATGGCTGCCAAAGCAAAAACAAAAACAAAAATGAAAATAAAATAAAAACTAATAATATTATTAAATACTTTAGGAAAATGCTTTTTAATTGTTGAATGTCGTGCAACATACATAAACGAAAACTTCTGCAATTCGTTACTCACAACAACAACAACAACAACAAGAGAGGCAAAAATACAACTAAAATGTAAAACAACAAAAACAAGTAACAAATATTTTACTGTGTTAAATGCGATTAATTGCGATATTATATTCTTATGTAATCGTAAACGTAATCACAAACGTAAAAGGCAAAGCCAACTGAACAACAACACGAGGCTCAACAAGGCGCGCATTCGAAGCGGCAGCGGCAGCGACAGTGGCAGTGGCAGTGGCAGGTGGCAACGTTGGTACGCTCGGTCTGCGGTGGTGGCAGCGAGGGTGTGAGCGGTTTTAAACGCTTATCGCGCTTTAACAAAAAACAAAAAACGACAACAACAACAAAAAAAAAAAAAAACAAACCAAAATAAAACAAAAAAAAACAAAAAAAATGTATGTTTTTTCAGCGCTCTTGTTTTGGTCGTTGTTGTTTTCTCCTTAACAATTTTTCTAAATGAACTTCCTGCCACTGCTGACGTCGCTGCCGCTGCTGACGTTGCTGCCAACCGACAACAGACATGCAACATTGCTTTATGACTCATGACAACATGCAACATGACGTTTTGCTCTCAGACTCACTAAGCTCGACTGACTTGAAACACATATATTTGTTGTTGTTGTTGCTGTTGTTGTTGTTGTTGCATTCACTTTACAGCGTTTACAGCAAACGTTGTGCAGCGTATGCAGCATGTCGTTGCAGTCGGCAGTGGCCTCGTTTAGTGCAATTTTTTTTTCTTTTTTTTTTGTATTTTATTATTTTTTATGATTTGCACAAATAAAACAAACATTAATGCCAACTTTTCTTTAACCACCGAACTCAACTCAACTCAACCTTCAGCTTACCTCTCTCTCACTCTCTCTCTTTCGCACTCTCTCATCGGTCGCGCCAACTGTCAATTACATTCTATCATGCTCACTCTTTCGCGCATTGCAATTTGCGCACTTTTGATTGCTCTAATTACTTTAAGTGTTGGCGGGCGAGAGGGTTGTTTTTTTTTTTATTGTCAGCTGATGCTCAGCAAGCTTTACACCTGTGCAACGCTTTTCCGGAACTGGCTCCCGCCCCTCGCCTTTGTGCGCACAACAGGAAAATGCAGTTTAATATCATTTTTTCAAGCTTGTCGCCGTTGAACGCAAAACGTGACGTTGCATTTTACTATTGTTGCTGTTGTGTTGTTGTTGTCGTTGTCGTTGTTGTTGCTGCTGGCAGCGTTAAAACGTTCTCTTAACGCATAATTGTGTGTTTCAGTTTTGAGCTTCACACATTTCGACTATTCGGCTCTCGTCCTTTGCCAACATGACGCGTCATTATTTTATTTTATTTTTTGTTTTGTATTTCATTATATTAAAATTAGTCGAAAACTTCAGTGCGGTTCGTTGACTCCAGGTGCGTTTAAACTTTGTTGTTATTTTAATAATTTTATTTTTTTTTTTTTTGGGGGATTTTTCAATACAAAAAAATAAGGCACAAAATGCTTAATTGGCTACGTCATGTGTGTGTGTGTCAGGTGCTAAACGCTATCGTCAGTGAAAATCGTGTACAGCAACAAAAGTTACAACAACAACAAAGCCACGTACTAACAAAAACGAATGTATAGAAAAATAGAAAATGAAAAAAAAAAAACCAAAAAGCGACAATAAAAACAAATTTACAGATTTTTCATTTAGGCAACGATAACGCAAACACACACAGATACGCACATACATGCTCATTTATACACAATTAGTAAAATACGTTTTACACAAATGACTAACTCAGCTCACAGTTGAGAGCTCTGAGCTCGATTCTCAGCTTAGCATAAAATGACACAAGTTCTAAATGACTCAAGTTCATAATGAAAAACGGGAAAGCACACACACACACACACACACATGCATAGCGGAATGAAAGATAAAAGGTGCCAGAGACCCCATTTTGATACACACGACTAACCCTCAACGCTAAACTAACACCACATGAAGTGTTTGGTGTAGCATAGTGTAGTGTAGTGTAGTGTAGTCTAGTGCGATTTGATCTGATCTGCGATCTAAATGATCTAAGTGCGCGAGTTCCAAAAAAAAGAAAGGAAAAAAAAAACCGGAAGCGATGCTTATCAACAACAAAAACAAAAACAACAACAACAAATCCAAACTCTGAACATACACTGAGAACAATATTTGTCTCGTTTAGTGCAACGAAATGCAATCGAGACACAACGAGTGGAAGCGAGAGAGAAAGAGCGCGTGTTGAGGTGTTGTTCGGAGAGAAAATGATTAAAATATTTAAATTTTATTGCAAATGCACAAAAAAGAAGGAAATACGAAAATAAAAAATAAAATTAAAAAAAAAAAAAAAAAGTATTTGTGGCTTATGCAGAAGAAGGGTAAAAAGGTGTCCACGCTGTGCGTTTGCGCAGTTGATAAATGAAATAATTTCGCCTGTGACAGCGGCCAAAGAGCCAAAGTTGGACACAATTCGATTTGTTCGTTTGCTTTATGCGCGCATTTACATACAAAAAGGTTTTCTGATCTTTTTTGTTTTTGAGTTTTTTGGTTCTGTTATGCAGACCACAAAGCGACACAATAGATACAAGTGACCGATCAACGAGACCACCACCAGCAACTGCCGCCGTCGCAAAGCTTCACAAGCTGACAGAGTATAAAGAACTTTTGTCATGCATGAGAAGGCATTTAATTGTTGCTGTCGCGCGAAAATTAAAAGTCAAATTGCTTTCGGCTTGTGACTAACAAATAAGAAGAAGCAAACAAAAAATATACATACATATATTCACATACAGTGAAAGCTGCCATTTGTCGGAGGCCAGCGTTGAGTTATCTTTATCCGCTTATTGGAACTTCCGATTGTCGGAATGTATTTACTATTATAGGCAAAAATTATATGTCTGGCATATTTGTCCGGTTCTGGAAGCAGCCTTTACTGTATACAAATAATATTTGATAATATTTGTTCTTGAGATTTTGCTTAGAAATAGTATTTGTTATAATAAAATTGAAAAAATATGATATCTCTGAGCATATAAAGTATATATAGCACCACAAGACAAGTTGATATAGACATGTCCGACTTTATATCTGTAGAAATTATTCTAAAATATAAATAAGGCTCCGATTGATTTACTATTGTATCCAGATCATGGCTAAAGTATAAAGCTTTTTTTATTATTTTTGTTATTAAGCTTCTTCACACGATTTTTAAGTGTTCCAACGATCTCATGTTAATTAGACATACTTTTTTTTTAGTGTATCGAAATTATTTACACATGTTGATGACATATAAGCTTATTTTTTCTTTTTCTTAGAAAAATAATTTTCGCTAAAATTAAATGATTTTGGTTTGAGAAATAATTCACTTGCCGAATATTTAACGCATGCCTGCATTCATCATCATCATCATCATCATCAACAACAACAACATCATCATTGAGCAGACAATTATTGAAATGATTAAAGCAAAGTTAACCAACTGTTAAAATATAAACTAAAATGCATTTAACTCGCAGCTGTCATCATCGTCATCAACGCCGCCAACGCCTGGAACAGATTCAAACGATCAGCGACAAACCAACAAAATCGTTTTCAATTCCGTTCTATGACTTCTCATAGCTGCTGCTGCTGTTGTTGTTGTTGTTGTTGTCATTCATGTCGACTGACTGTCAGCACTTTCGACGCAATTACAACAACGCACGACAACAGGCACACTGGCAGCGTGCAAGGTAATTGTCATAATGATGCCGCGCTTCAGTTCAGTTTTGTTGAACTTCCCCCCCCGCACTACCGCCACAGTCGCCTCCGATGCACTTCCTTTCTTGTCTCACGGCAGCACTTTGCCACTTGTTGTTGTTGGCAACGCACACAAGTCGCATGCAAACTAATTTTCTCTATGCAAGTGTCATCATTAACGATTGACCACCAAAAAAACATTTTCATACTTAGTATGAAATATATTTCATGTTCTATTTAATTTTGTTGTGTTTTATTTTTTTTATTTTTTTTTTTACTGTTGTTGTTATTTATATTGTGAATAGCGTGTTGCGTTATTGTTGTTGTCATGTCTTGCTGGTCTTTGTGCAGGTGACCGCGTATGTCAAATATTTGAAACATAAATTGCACACTTAAAAAAAAAAAAAGAGACAAAACAAAAAAAAAAAGAAACAACAATAAAAACGAGCAAAGTGAATCCGCGCCGGAAATGATATTTAAAATAAACAACGTTGACATTTTCAAATTATTTAAATGCAATCATTTTTTTTGTATTTTTTTATTATTATATATTTTTTTTTATTATTATTAAATTTATTTTCGTTTTTTGACTTTCGTAATGTGCATAAAAACAGTCAGAACTTGATATATTAATATAATTTTTTTTTATTCTATATTTGTCTTAAGGAAGTCGTAATAAAATGATTCCTTTGCCAAATGCAGTGAGTGAGCGAAGCTTTAATTATTGTTCAACGCATATTCATAGACGACTACACTTGACTTAATACACTGAAAGAAAAAAAAGTGTAGACTCACAAAGACACGCAAACAATTTATTGACTGAAATAAACGCAAAAACAGGAAAGAAAGAAATGAACAACAACAAAACGCACAAACGAATGAACGAATGAACGAAATGGACGAAATGGAAACGAAAACGATTTTTCTTGAACAACTTGTTAAATAAATGAGCCAACACAACTCGCATAGCATAACAACTACAACAACAACAACACAAGCAACATGATTTTCAAGCGTGTTAATAACATTCAACTATGAATTGTTGGCCATTAAAGGCATTTTCAGCCACTTTTGCGTTTAATAAGTAGCGTATAAATAATTGACCAACAACAACAATGCCAACAACAACAACAGACACAACAACAACGTGTACAATTCAACAATAATTTTGTAACAAAATCGAATAGACTTGAACTGAACCAAACTGAGCTGAACTGAACTGAACTGAACTAATGTGTTGTGAAGTGAAGTGAGCCGAGCCGAGCTGAGCTGAGCCGAGCCGAGCTGAGTTATTAGTTGGTAGTTGTAGATACTTTTAGTTAGCTTGTTATAACAATGCCAGGTTCGAATATGAGTTGGTCGCGTTTAATGCGTTTTAAATGGTTTCAAAATTTGGTATAATTATAATTAGGCAGTTTTTTTTTCGTTTTCCGCTTCTTTTTTTTTTTTTTTTTGGTTATTATTATTATTTATTTTGTTTTTGACATTTTGGTGGTTGGCAACATTGTTAGCCGCGGTGTAGACGAGACATGAGACATTCGAGATGACCGTAAGCGATAAGCGTAAAACCAAAAGAAAATTTCAACTTTTCATACAAAAGAAACCACAAAAAAAAAAAAACATTTACAACTACAAAAGTTGAAAAAAAACACAAAAAAAATGTTACTAATATTAGCAAGAAAAATTGTTGAAAAAAAGTTGTATTAAAGCGTGCGTCAATTAGAGCGAGCGAGTCGGCAATAGTGATGAGCTGAGCGGTTGACTGATTGAGACAAGATTAAGCGCGTCTGTCTCTGTCGCTCACTGTGTGTGTCTGTGTGTGTCTGTGTGTGTCTGTGTGTGTGCGTATATTAATGTTAATGCAATAATTTTTACCATTGTTTTGTAATTAATTGCACAAAGAAAGACCAAAGAAAACTGAACTAAACTAAACTAAACTAAACTAAACTAAGGTAAAGCAAAGAAAGTAAGAGCACAGTAGTGTTGGAAAAGGTGAATGCGGTTAATGAGTTGAATGAGTTGTAACAACTGAACAACAGACAACAACAATAGTATTCGCGCAGCTTCCCTTCACATTTATACAAAAGCGTAATTGAACAAAAGTCATTAGCGCTTTTGCACACTTGGCTGAGCATGCGTTTCTAATACTCTTGTTATTGTTATTGTTGTTGTTAGTGTTGTTGTTGTGATGGTGACTTTTACTGATTTGCGTATTTATGCGTTTTTTATGCAAATATCAACACGCGCATCCTTTTCCTAGCATAGATACATACACACATGCAATTTTAAATATGTATGTATGCATGTATCTGTCATAAATGTCGGTTAGTGTGTTTTTTCTTTAATTGTCAAACGTTCGTACGTACGTAAGTGTAACGAAATGAAAAATTATATAAAATATAAAATGCGAAATCAAATGATAAATTATCACATTGTAAGTCGTCGTTGGCCGCGCTAATGATTATAATAATTATTGCATTCTGTCTGTCTGGCGGGCTGCATTATCTGGCATGCGTGTGTGTGTGTGCTTGGCTGCATTTATTGTGTGCTTGTGTGTGTGTGTGAGTTTGTTGGCGTTAACCAAGCGTGAAATTTATTTAAATTCACTTTTAAGTGTTTGGCTCACATTAATTTTGAAAAATTAACATAAAACAACGCAGCAGCGTGAGAGTGTGTAAGGAAATCAAATTGACCGACCGACCGACAGACCGACAGACCGAATGAGAGATCGACTGCAAAAACTATTAAGTTTTTTATCATTTGAATTTATGTTTTTTTTTTTTTTGCTTTTTTAATTTGTTATAAATCGTTAAGTGTAATCATTTAAACAAAAAGTTCTCGCCACGTGTGTGTGTGTGTGTGAAGTGTTAAAACGTTTGTTGACTCATAAAGAGAAAAAAGAATTATTTTGCAAATGATTTTACGTCAAGAACATGAATGATTTGCTTACTTATCGTTTTTTTTTTTCTGTTTTATTTATGCTCATAAAATAACAAATAATTTTGCAAAGCCAACAATGACTTTTGGTTGGTCAAAGATCTCAAAATCTCAAGATCGGAATATCTCAAGATCTTAAAATGTCAAGATCTCCAAATATTAAGATCTCAATATCTCAAAATCCCAAGACCTCAACATTTGAAGTTCTCAAAATCTCAAGATCTCACTATCTCAAAATTTCAAGATCTCAAGATCTCAAAATAATGTTATTGATGGAACTTTTACTTATGCTTCCAAAAGTGAAATGTTGTTGTGTTGGGGCTGCAAAAATAAGAAGAAGCAGAGCCCAAAATAAACATCATTTACATTGGGTTTGAGGTCAACAACGTTGCCAAACAATTCGCACAATGCCAAATGTACGAGTATATGTAAATTCATTTTTACATGCATTTTTTGGCAATTCGTCTAGACCGGAAGCTGACGAAATTTTAAATTAAATGCGCCATTTTGCGCAGCATTTTCATTTGCTTTTAATTGTCGACACATGTAAAGGACAGACAGAGCGCGCGCACGAATAAACTACAGCAACAACAACAACAGTAAGAGGAACAACTGGAACAACAACAAGCGTATAAACAAATGAAACTACAAACAATTTTTGCGACTTTTGCTCACACACACTGTCTCTCTCTCTCACATACTCTCATTCTATCTCTGTCGCCCACTATTGCCTTCTCGCTCGCCTACTTTAATAACAATGATTTGTATTTGTACGCAAATGACCGCCAAAGTTTTATGAGCGCCCAAAAATTCAACACTTTCAATTAACATTAATTTTTTATGTGCTTACAACTCATTAAACAACGAACAACGAACAACAAAAACAAAAACAAAAACAAAGGCAACAAAAACCTCTAACAAGCGTCGTTCCTTTGCCTTGCTTTGCGTTCCGTCAAAGTGTTCAACTAAACATTTTATTAGCACGTTAGATACAAAGATTTATGACTACAAATTATGGTCATTTCGTCTCTTCTTCTACTTTTCGGCTGATAACATTTCCGTTTTCAACTACAAACGCTAATTAATCTTGTCTTAAACAAACGTCGCCGTGCGCTCTTTAACTTGTTGCCAACAACAACAACAACAAAAAGTCAAGTCAATTGTTAAAATGAAATCAACTCAACTCAACACGAAATGAGATGAATTAAAAATGCTCATAAAACTGAAATTTATTCTCACACTGGAAATTGTTTAATGTCTTCTACATATCGTATTTTGGGGTCGGCAATGCTTCTGTCTCTTTTTCATCTTTAACTGCCTTGACTGAGCCAACTAACGCCTTCAACTTTGTCTTTGCCTTTGGCTTCGCCTTTGCTTTCTCCTACGCCTTCTAATTCTAATGCTGGCTCTTCTTCTTCTTGTCACTCGATCATTGCTTCATCATTTTGTTTGAATTGTTTTGATAAAAATGCCACACAAACACGATCGTTCTCTTGATTATGTCTGTGTAAAAGATATTTAAGCAATGAGTTTCTTTTCATTAATTTCTCATAAATTTGCATAATTTTTTTTAATTTTTTTTTTTGGTAAATAATCGCCATTTTTTGTAACTTAGCTGAGCAAAGGCACGCATTAATTTTCAACTAATTTGGTTATTCTTACAATTACAGCAAAGGCGAACAAATTTCGCTCCTTCATGAGAGATTAGATTATAAACACATTCATGCATATTTTCAAATCATTCAAGCGCAAATGACAGCAAAATGTTCCAACTCCGGTTTCGGTTTCGGTTTCTATTTACGGTTTTCGGTTTTAAGTTTTCTGTTTTCAGTTTTCGGCACAAATTCATGAATGCGAACGCGAACGCGAACTGCGCAAGTGTGAACATAACTCTTAACCCAAATTACTAATAAATCATTCACAAATTCCACTTTTCACCTTTGTGTTTTTTTTTTTGGTTTGTTTAATATCTTTTTGGCTAAGCCATTGAGCCACCACCATCATCATCGCCATCATCAACGCCACCGTCAGCGTCAGCGACGGCATCGGCGCAACAGAGTTAACGGCTCAAGTGGTCAAGCCGAGGGAGCGAGCGAGCGTCTTTCGACCACAAGAGCTGTGGAAAATTTAAATAATGTGGTAATAATAGACGCGCCTCGGTTAATAATGGCCAACAGTTTGTCCTCCTCCTTCTCCTTCTCCTCTTCCTCTTCTGCTGCTACTTCTTCTACTCTTACTTCTACTTTAATACTTACTTCATTCAGTGTATGTGCGTGTGGGGGCAGTTTCACTGCTTTGCTCATGCTTCGTCTCGCCTCGCCTCGCCTCAACTCACCTCGCCAATTGTCGATCATTTCTAATGCGAGAAACTTTGCTAGTTTGTACTTTAATAAATTAGTTTTAAAATCATCATTAAAGTGAACACACACACACACACACAGTCACACGCACACTTCACTTACTGAGTTACAGATAAACAAACAAAGCAACAAAGCGTAATGAAGAACAGGTGATTTTTATTCAAGACGCTTAGTCAGACATATAAACAGACAGGCAGACAGACAGCCAAACAGGAACACTCTTCATATCTTTCTTTATGCTCACTCTCTCTCTCTCTTTCTTTCTCTGTTTCTGCTACTCTCGCTCATTGGCTTAGTTAATTTAAGCATACTTTTTTTTTAATTTGCTTTCTTTGTTGATTTAATATTGTTTCTTCTTCTTCTTCTTCTTTTAATGCCTATTCATTTTTTCTGCTTCAGCAAATTTTCATTTTAAGTAATTAATCACAAAAACTGAATATTTTGTTGTGTTTTGAATTTTGATATATTAATGAGCGCTAATAGCATATTTGGCCAGTTGACTGCGCCATGCTTAAAACAGCTCATTGTTGTGCTTTTGGGTGTGCCAACTGAGAATTTATGCGCTCAAGATACTTTATACTTACATACATATGAATGAATATCTTAATGGCGCTTCATTCTACTTGACTTGTTGCATTTGCTAAGATAAGTGAAGTTCATAAACACAGATTTGGCATAAGTAAGTATAGTTTGAGAATGTAAAAACAAAAACTGATAGCAAAAATCTTTACTTTAAGTTTTAATACATTTGAACGATGTACTGCTCTATGTAGCATGTGATGCAATGTAACATAAGCCCAAGTGTTGCAAAAAAAGGCTTGTACAGAATAATACAATAAAAAAAACCTCTTTTTATGGTTAAATGTTAAAATGGTTTTTGAGAAATAAATTTTAAATTTGACAAAAGTTTCTCCTTTTGCAGATCAATTTACTATAGAAAGATAATAAAGCTCTCCAGAGCATTTTGAAGGCTTTACATTTACATGAATTTGATAAACTATAGTGCACAGCAGTAACAGCAACAACAAGAAGACAACATTTATGCATAACTCAAAGCAACACATGATGAACATGAAGTTTTTTTTAATCCAATTCGTTTAAACCGCACTCAAACTGACAGCAACAACAACAACAACAACGAAGATTGCAACAATGCAACTTGCAACTTTATTTACACACAACGTAACTGGCAAAGTTGCCTTCAACGCCGTCGACGTCGTCGTCGTCATCGCGTCGTCTTAATAAGTCGCCATAATAAGGCAAAAACAGTTGTTGTTGCCGCTGCTGACAACAACAACAACAACAACTACCAAGTATATACATTGACTACGGTACAGGCTGAAAAGTATCTCATAGATAAACTGGTGTAAAATGTTATGCAAACAATTTACAAACAAAAGATATCCCAGGGAATGAACAAACAAACAAACTGAATGAGCAACGTGCAAGTGTGCTTGCATGTGCGTGTGCGTGTGTGTGTGTGTGTAGAATAAAAACTGAGAATGGCGACGCATACAGTATGGAGAACTGAGATTGTGAGAGCTTGAGAGCAAATGTAGAGAATGCAATTTGTATTGTTGGCAAGGAGAACAAAAAAAACCGCAAGTTAAAATTAACTACAGTTTAAATTAAGGGTTTTTAATGAGTGACTTAATTAGTTACAATAGATTGAATTTCAAAGACTTTGCAACCCACGAAGAACATAAAACAACAGAGGCGACTTAGTATGTTTGCAACAGGCTTAGATACACTTTAAGGAAGACTTTATATTGGAAAACTTATGACATTTTTGAGATACATGTTCTGTTAACTAAATAACAGTCTATTAAATACACTATTACCATTTTTAAAATAGAGTTGCGATGACCAAACAAAGTATCTATTAAAAAGCTATTTGCTAACAGAGGCAACAACAGCTGATCAGCATAGGGCACGCTCTTAATATCCTATTTACTTGCCTTTTAATAGAATGTTCCTATTAACAGTGCTTAAAAGAGTTGCCAGGGGTTGAACTCATGATGGACATGGCATTATTCTATTTAATAGAGTTGATCGAAGTGTATTGAAGGGAAAGCCAAGCCGAATTACATTATGTAACCTGAACTGAGTGGTGTGCAAAAGGTGATCGTTTGATGATACGCAATAAAGATGCTGATGATGAAGTAGCAAGAATGGCAAAGTCCTTTTGAGACAAGAATTTTAAAGCGTTACAAATGCGCATAAGTAAAGGTGAGGCACATGTGCTTCTTCTTATCAGCAGCTGAAGGTCTCAGAATAACCTCGCACGCATTTATTTGTCACAAATTGCCTTGACCATTGGCGAGGCGACGCTGCCTTCACCCCAATCGACTTGTAACGCTTCGATTTGGACTGATTTCATTTGAGTTGCTTAGACTTGACGCTGCTTGATTGGGTCGACTGGACTAGTCTGGCCTGGCCTGGTCTTGACTGCACAAGACGACAAGGCGAGACGTGTCGAGTGTGCCAAAGGCTGGACAAGGCAAGAGAGTTGAGGTATTTGTCTTAGTGCCTTCATTTAAATAAAGTGATCGCCTTCGCCTTCATTGTTGCTGGCGTCGTCACCGTCGTCACCGTCGTCGTCGCAGTCGTCGTTTCGTCACGGTACTGCAAATATGCTGCGTCGTTGTGATAAAAAAAACTACAGAAAATCGCATCAATGTATGCGTGTTCTGTATGTGTGTGTGTGTGTGTGTGTGTGTGTGAGTGTAAGTGTTGGCAAACATTTGGACGCCTGCAATTTTGTGTGACTAATAAACACGCTACGGACGAGTTAAAAAATCAGACGCTGCCGCCGTCAACTGCGCCGCCACCGACAGACGAATCGTTGAGCGCGTTAAGTGCAACAAAACTGCGCCGCACTCTCAGCTCCACATGCTCAATGTAGTTGTTGTTGTTGTTGTTGGACTTGAGATTGGTTTAATTGCGGCGGCGTCAGTTCATTACAGGTGGTTGACTTTAATGTTCGCTTCTGCCGAATACACTTCACAAAAAGTGACACATGACTTAACACCACCCACACAACCCCCACACCAGCCCACCTGGCCCTCATTTAACAACACTTATCGAGAAATACATTTTTATTATTATTAATAATATTGAAATTTACTGACGATTTTCTTGCAGTGTAATTGTGCCTCATTTTCTTACAGTGTCTGTGTCGTCTGCTATTCAAAGTGTGGCGACTGGAACAATTCATGTCGTGGGGCGCAGGCGTGTTGAATTAAGTAATGTAATGTGTTCTTGCTGCTCGACTTCGACTTCGACTTCAACTGAGCTGAGCTGAGCTGAGCTTCGGTTGAGAAACACTTGCTTTACAAAAGAATAACGAATATTGTATGAATTTGTTTTTTGTTTTTGTGTTTTCCTGTTGTGCTCTTTTGCCTTTTTTGTTATTTATTTTCTTTTATTATATTTTTTTTGTGTTTTTTGTGTTTTGTGAAATTTACGAAGCGTTAACGAAGCATTAAAGCGCGCATTTAACAAATTTACTTAAAACTGCATAAATTTTCACGACGCGCGATCTTTGCGAGTGAACACACACACACACACACACACACACACACATACAGACTATAGTAAAGCGTTTAAGTTTGTATAATTTTTAAATTAAGTCTCTACAAAAGCCAACGAACAACAATTTCCGGTTGAGTCAAAGTTAAACTTTTTTTTTTATGTCTGAAAATGTCTTCAAGTCAAGAAAATTTATCAATAAATATTTTCTGCGCTTTCTCAACTCAACTTTAATCAAGAGCGAATTTGGGATTTATTTCGGGATGTAACGTATTGCACTTGTACCACGTGATTCATGCTTTATGAAGGACATTCTTGATTATTGATATGAAAAATATTTCTTATATAAGTTTTAATATTTTTTATAATGATCCTCTGCTCTTAAATAGACATCTGCTTATAACTTTCGAATATTATCTTTTTTTTTTTGTTGGCAAATTTATAATTTCACTTTTCAAGATAATCTTTATAAACTTTATCACTCAAGTTATGGAATATGAACTTTTGCAGTTCTTCTATTTATTGCAGTTGAGTACTTTTTATATAATCACAATGAAGAATATGAAGATATACAAAAATGACGGTAATACTTTTCAATAGATTATGTAATAAGTATTTATGCAAAGTCAGAGTTTTAGCACTTTTTGCCAACATAATGTTGATGATGATCATCATAATCAACAACAACAGCATGATCCTCATCATAAGCTTGCTGCAAATCATTAACGCAATGCTTCACAGCCAAATGCGCTCAAGCACGTTATAACGCAACTCACCTCACGTCACCTCACCCCTCCCTCTTCACAGCATGCCACGCCTTTGGCTTGACTTGTCTTGAGGCTTTTATGCATTTCGCTGCTCGTTCGAACGTTATAAACTGATTAAATTCTGACACTATCAACTTAGACAATTTAAATTTACCAATTGATTTTATCGCCTTAATAATTGAGCACAGCATTAACACCATAACACTTGGTCAGTTGCAACGTCAGCGGCTGTGGCTGTGGCAGCGCGTTTGTGGCATCTGCAACGGCAAACTCAAGTCGCAATGCTTCTGCGCAATCTGAGCGCTTTGACTGAGTGGCACAACTGAAATTGAATTCTTTGTTGTTGCTTTTGCTACGATCGATGTTGCATGTTGCCTTTGCCTCGGCCTCTACCTCTGCCTCTGCCTCTGCTTCACCGATGCAGCCAACGTGCGTCTCATTGGCTGTTGCGCCACCGTAAGCGGCTTGATTGCATTTTTGTCCATGTCCTCATCTGCTTTAACGTTAGTCTCGCCTGCTTCCTTCTTCCTCTACAAATGCTACCTCTACTTCTTCTGCTTCTTCTTCTTCTTCTGCTTGCTCATTGTGCTCCCGCTCGTTTGGGGGATTGTCGAACGTTCGAGCGATCGAACGATCTTCAAATGGCAACGTTTTTAGGCGCGCTGTCAATATTCGTTAAGCCATTTCATATGTCATTTTTATGCTAAAGTGTCAAAGCTGACAACATCGGGACATTTGCTTAATGATGTTACGGCTACGTTGACATTTTTGCCTTTCTTTGTACACTGTGAGAAATTGCAACTCTTTTAAATACTTTAGCTGCTTTTAGTTAAATGTTTGAAATTTTCAAAATTGAATTATATTTGTTTTCCAATGAAACAAAACGTAAAATTATTTATTTGATAGAAGACTTCAAGTGTATTCAATGCCTTTCAGCGCAAGAACTTGTCAATGGACACAAAATAAACACATTTTCTTCAGGAAATCAAGAACAAATTACTACATTTATGACAAATTTTTCGCCAAGTGCATTTAAGCGACGTAAAAAAAGGCGACAAAAAATTGTACGCCAATAAACAGAAACATTTTAAAAGCGATTCTGCGATAATTTATGCAAATGCAAAAGAGCGAAAAATTAGTAAATAAATCATAAAAACAAAATCAAGTTTACTTTTCCAATTAACATCATTTTTTTGCCTCATTTTTCCGCTGCTGCTGTTGTTGTTGTTGTTGTTGTTGATTTTTTCGCGCGCGGTTTCAATTCGTTTCGGTTTTTGGTTTTGGTTTCTTAATAAACTTGTTCTCAATGCTACGGAACAAATTATAAATCGATTCTGACATTTCAATTGACAGACAGCAATGAGCGAGTTAATTTCCAAACAACCTCAGCCGGCGATACACAAAAAAAAACCAACAAAAACAACAACAGAAACGCTTAAAAATATGTTAACTTAAAAAAAAAAAATCGAAAAAATATTTTAAAAAATCTTTAAAAAATATGTTTAAAAAATCGAAAAAAAAAATGAAAACAAATCAAAGGTGAGCTGTGCGCGCAAGCGTCAAATTCAAGTACATAAAGCCGAGTTAAGTTGAGCCGAGCGTCGCTGGCACGGCGATCATGGTCCAAGCCGCCAACACCGTCATTGGTCACTGTCGCGAAGGTGGCTAAGGGGGAGGGGTTTTGGTTATTTTTTGTCGAACAATTTACAAACACGTTCGCGGTAAATGTGATTAATTTTGTGCATATTAGAAATCATTTTTCAATTACTTTTGCTGTTCGATGACTTTATGGCTTTATCAATTTTTGACAACATATCAAAAACGAGTGAAAAGCAAACAAAAAAATATATACAAAAAAATAGTAATAACAAAAACAAAAAGAAGGTAAAACGGTGAAGCAAAAGTGATATCGTTAAAGCGATCAGAAATGTGCGTTGTAAGCTGTTAAGTGAAAGCCGAACGGCATGGCGAGGACAGCAGAGCAGAGCAGTGCAGAGCAGATCGGCCATGGAACTGAGCTGAGCTGAGAATGATTTGTGTGGAGAACAAAACACAAAAACGATTTCGTTTGAATGAAAAGTAAAGTAAAGTGAAGCAAAGGAAAAGGAATTA
Source organism: Phortica okadai (assembly GCA_034638295.1). Lineage (NCBI taxonomy): Eukaryota > Metazoa > Arthropoda > Insecta > Diptera > Drosophilidae > Phortica > Phortica okadai. The sequence continues at coordinate 45,061,786 of CM067848.1, read as the reverse complement.
ATAGCAATGCCAATAACAGAAATAACAAGAAAATCTTAAAGAAAATCATTTTTAAGATTTACCAAAGCTACACACACACACACACATGTATACTACATTGTGTGACAATCAGTCAAGTAGTTCGTCTGTCAGTCAATGAGTCAAAATCAAAAGATTGCCAAAAGACAAAGCGTCAGTCATGGCCTGCTATGTACGCGCCTTCTTCTGTCTGTCTGTCTGTCTGTCATACGTCTTTTCGATACGTCTATCGATTCAATCGTACGTCCGTCCGTCCGTCCATCTGTATTTAAGACGCGGCGCGTTCTTTAAGCTGCTTAGCGGATTAATGTTTTGAGACATTTGACACGTTAACGTGTCTCCGTGCACCGAAGAGACCAAACAAGCCGGGAAGCCGAGAAGTCGTGAAGAGAAAACAAGCACAAACAAACAAGCAAACAAATGAACGTATAAAGGAAGGAACGTAGGAAAAAGCAAAAACAATAACAAAAACATTTGCGTAGCATTAAAATAAGTTGGCAGCATTTAATGACAACTTGGAAGCTGCTCAGCTCTAATGGGCAACACTTCTGGCGCTGCATTAAGCATTGAGGAGCAAGCGAGACAGACTGCTAATGCAGCAGCGGCAGGTGCAATTCACAAATATAGTAGACAAACACCTCTCTCCCTCTCTCTGTCTCTCGCTCGCACGCACGCACTTTGCGCTCTCCCACTCGTTGGTACATGTTCTTATCACGTGTTTATAATGCGCCGGATATGCGCTCAGATACATTTGTTTTTGTTTTTTTTTTTTCTTATCTTTGTTTTTGTTCGCACATTACGCCTTAAGTGGCGAATTGTTTTTGGCATTATATTTAACATTATTATAAATATTTAAATAATAATAATTATTATTATTATTACTTTTTTTAATATTTCTCTTTTAAGCTCATTCATCGCCCTTTTGTTGTTGTTGTTGTTGTTGTAAAACCGTTTAAGACACCTTTTGACGTTTGCGCGCACGACTGAGCATCTCTCAGACAGACAGACAGACAGACAGCCAAGTCATGCCACTTTGCCACTTAGCAAAGAAGAAGGCATGGCTCAGCTCATTCTGCTTACTTATATAATTATAAATACACACACACACACACACACAGACAGACTGCCATACATTCTTATAATATTTGTTGTTATTGCTTGTTGTTGTTATTGTCGTTTTTTATTACTTGAAGGTAGTTTCTTATCTTAATCTTTGGCAAATTTAATTTCAACTCAATACGCAATTTACGCAAAAAGCATTTTAGATAAAATTTCTGCCCCTGAGAAGAGGTTTTTTTTATTTTCTTCTTCTTTTACTTGCTGTTGTTGTTGTTGTTTTTTTGGTTTGACAAATGCCAAAATGCAAACAGATTTCGTTCTTGAATGCAACAAAAGTCTTGTTTCGCATTCGGTACATTCAACCGACCGTCCGTCCGTCCGTCCGTCTGGCTGGCTGGCTGTCCAAACTGACTGCTGCTGCTGCTTGTATTAGTGCCTGGAAATGCGCTTAGCAATGCAGTCAATCGTTTAAAATGTTCTCGTTCATGCATTACGTTCTTTTGCCATAAAAAAAAGAAAAAAAAAAGAGAAAAAAAACTCACGTGACGAGTGCGATTTTCATACTTGCGCAGATACTTTTGACATACGCGATACTCTTTACTTTAGCACCAACCGAGTCAGTCAGTCAGTCAGTCAGCGAGTGTGTGAGTGAGTGAGTGAGTGAGGCAGCTTACAATGCTGCAACCCGCTGCTGTTGCATGATCAGATTTCGTCTTTTCGGCTTTGCTTTGCTTGGCTCGGCTCGGCTTGGCTTGGCTTCATTGCCTCTTTTGCTTCTTGTTGGCTTTTTGTCATTTTGAATGTTGCGTATTAACTTAAATGTGACACTGCATTTGCATTTGATGGGGGATTGTGGCCAGTTGAGTTGATTTAAGTCAAGTTGCATCGACTCGCATTCACAAAGTGCTAAAGACCGGCGTGGGAATGCGTTCGTCTGAACGAGCTGATAGAACTCATTAGTTCACTCGATTGAGCTATTAAATTAATCTGTAGCTGTGTTAAAAAAAAAAAAAAAAGAAGTGAAAAATCATGTTCAAATACAAATAACAACAACAACAATAACAACAAAAACAATCGAAGTGCTATAAAAATGTAAATCTTTCAATTGATGCATCAAAGCAAACCGAAAGCCATCAAAATCATTGGTAACAAATGATTTGGGCGTTTGATAAGGACAACAACAACAACAGCAACAACAACAACAACAAACACAAACACAAGCTGGCTAAAATGCGCGGGCGTATGAAGGAATATATATCGTATATATAAATGTGTGTGTGTAAGAACATAACAGCATTGCGAGCAGCGACGTCGACGTCGACAGCGGCCGCAGCAGCGCTTCTTAACGCACATTAAGCTACGACGCAAAGATTTAATGCTTATTTGCGTAAAGTCAAAACAGATTTGGCAACAAATTTTTCATGCATTTTGCATGCGTTCTTTGCGGCGTACTCAGTGGCCGCCAACAACAACAAAAACACCGCAACAGCCTTCATGCCTTTCTTCTTCACACCCGAAGGAGACAACCACACACACAGACACACATACATGCACATGTGTGCTTAATCATGACATAAAAGAGCGCAGCGAAAATGTTTACCAACGCTTGCAAATAAACAACAAAAATAACAACAACAACGAAAGGAATTATGCATTGCTTGTTGTTGTTGCTGCTGCTGTTATTTGTGCTATCGTTGTTGTTGCTGTTGTTGTTATTGCATTTGAACATTTAAACAGCTCAGCTGAGCGCACAGCATGCACTGTGACTGTCTGTCCATTCACCTGTCTGCCTGCCTGCCTGCCGGGTTGCCTATCTCGCTGCCTGCCTCTCTGTCTGTCCGTCTGTCTGTCTGTGCGTCCGTTCATCTATCAGTTATTTAATTAATTTATGCCTTTTACAAGTCACAGTCGTTTTTTAGTTGATTTTTTTCGTTGTTTTTGTTTTTGTTTTTGGTTAATTTTCTACTGCTTAAGCAATCGAACAGCAAAGAGCTTTGATTGCCTCAACAAATCTCACGCACTTGTCGCTAATTTTTTACTCAAATGCGCGCAAATTGGCATTCGAATGCTAAAAGTCATTAAATCGGACATGCGATTAACATTAATTCAATTTTATTTCGCGTTAAATGACTTGAAATTGCTGCCGACCAACTGACCAGTGAGCCAGCCAGCCGGTCGGTCGATTCGGCGGCTCTAGACTCGTCAGTCAGCTGGCAGCTGCCATAGACTTTGACTCGGTCCGGGCCAGGCCAGGCCAGACCAAGCCAACGGCACTTGTGCGATGCGCTACACAGCTGATCAACGTGCGCTGCCACTCACCTGTCGCAGCGCAGCGCACAATGAACTCTCATCGACAAACGACAGACGACAATCGACGACGATTATTATTACAATTTGCATTTATGCGCAATTTTGAGCTTTAAACAACTTCAAATAAAATTACTTATACTATATTTTTATTTTTTAATTTATACATTTTTGTTGTTGTTGTTGGTGTTTTTTTCTTAGCACATGAGTGCATTTGTAGGTGAATATGTCATAAAATATGAGTTAAATTTAAATGGATTTTCGTATTTTTTCGCTCTTTTATGCTCGTTATGATATTTACTTCTTCTTCTTCTGCTTCTGCTTTTGCGTCTTCCTTACATGTCTAATGACTGCTTCTTCTTATTCATTGACGTTCATTAAAACGCTTAAAGCGCTAAACTCGTCTGCAACATTTCAAACTGTTGACCGTTTAACGATTATGCAAGCGAAGCGCGAAACACTTTAATTGCACTCACACTCACACACACACACACACGCAACAAATAATAAATTTCGCATAGAAAAAAAAAACAAAAACAAAAGCTAAAACGCTTTAAACCAACAAATGCTCGCATGTAACACGAATCAATTAACAAATATTCCGCGCGCAAATGAAAATGTATTGAAATCTTAGCAAAGTTACTAAAACAACAACAACAACAACTACTAATAGAGTAGCAAGCGCGAAATTAAAATATCGTTAATTTTTTTAATACTCATTTTGTATGCATTTTGCAACACTGTTTAAGCGCTTAGTTAAAAAATAAAATGTTGCAATTTTTTTCCATTCTTTTAATAACAAGAAAGATTTACAGTGAAATTCCACAATGAGAGAGAGCAGAATCTTTATAGTCCATATAGGCCATAGAAATATCATTCGAATAACCGGACGCTGTAACAACCGAATGCGGACATTATAATTTAAACTATTTCGATCTTGAAAAATGTCTCATAAGCGAACAAAATTCGGAGATACTCAAACAAGTTTTTAAAAATCCGAATTGGTATTTATATTGTATAAGAGATTGGTGAGTACCCTTTATGAGGAATTTCACTGTATTGAGAGAAAAGCAACCAAGAACTTAGAAGTATTAACAAAAATCAAACAATTTTGATTCAAAAAAATCGCCAACAAAATGAGCGCAAAAGTACCTAAAACGAACATAAATATTGTGAAAATCATATTCAAAGCTTTCTTCAAACTTTAAAAACACTCATAATTCATCCACTTACTCACTCAGTCAATCAATCAAACTCAGTCAGTCGGTAAATAAGTCAATGAGTCAGTCAGTCAGTCGTTTATGCATATGCTCGAAAGTTACTTGGCAAATTGTTTTGAATCACTAAAAATAATGATTACATATTCAGAAACTATAAGCGCTTTTAATTAGTTTAAATGTGAAATATACAAACAAATTGCGGAAACTGCATGATTTACCACCACCCACAAACACACACACACAGACAGACACATTGCACATTAACACACATATACTTATACATGGTAATTGGTTATTAAATCAACGAGCAGCAAAATTCAGTATCCGCCGCGTTGCACCAGCCAAAATAAGCAGTGACGTCGACTGCGACAGCGGCAGAGGCAGAGGGAGAGGCAGAAAGTAAGCGAGAATATTGTTTTAAGCATTTGTTCATTTGCGCCCGACGCGCAATTATTTGTTCATTGTAAAATTATTATTGCAAAAAAAAAAAATAAATATGAAAAACAACAACAATGAAGTAAAGAAAAACAAACAACAACAACAACAACAAATGCCAAAAACAATAATTAAAAGCAGAAACGCCATGCTCGACGAAGCACAAAACATTAATAAATACTTTTGCGGTTCAGTTCGAAATAATTTGTTTAAACATTTCCTTTTGTTTTACTTATTGTTCGTATGCATGTATGTGTGTGTGTATTTTTTTTCGTCTTTCTTGAATTATTGTTTTTATAAATAATGCAAATCATAGATTGGCAAATTGCCAACAAGTTTTTTTTTTCTTGCACGTGGCACTTTAAAAAACTTGTACACACTTTTCACACACTTTGCAATGAAAATTAAAATGATAAGCGGCACTGCAACCACGCTTAAACATTAGACTGCCGTATGTGCGCATGTAGCGTTCCGTAACATACAACCATGTATTATTGAACGTGCATAAAACAGTGAGGCGCCAATTATTTTGAGGCAAACACTTTGTGAATGAAAGCACATTTAGCAACAACGACTTGTAAGCCGCTACCATGCGTCGTTAGTCAACACTGCAAATTAATGCAATCAAATAACCAAAAAAAAAAAAATAATAATTTCATATATTTTCAATTGTCTCTCATAGCCTGTTTTTCAATCGTTTGTTAACCTAATTTTTCTTTAATGCGTACAACAACAATAACAACAATAACCATACGTATATTAACAATAATTTAAACAATTATTTAACACATTTTGTAATACCGAAAATGATATTAAAGGTTTATTTTTTCTTTTTTCACACAAAATGAGCAAACAAAGACCAAAATGACTCAAATTTCAAGCAAATAAACAACCAAAAAAATGATAATAACAAATAAAGTGACAGCAACAATAACAACAACAACAACCAACAATCAGACAGACACAACTAAGTATGTAACTGTCATAATTAAAGTAATTTGGTAGAAAATTTTTAGCCAATTAACAAAAACGGCGCAAAAAGAAGCTCAACTTAAGATGATAATGAAGAAGAAGCAGAAGCAACAATAGAAAAATACAAAAAAAAAAAAACGGAAACGCCAACCAATGGCAGAAAGGGGGGCAGCGGGTTGTGTGCATCAAATGTTGAGACGCTCACTTTGGCTATGACGAATCTCTAATGCTCTTCACATTTTATATATGAATGCATATTTACTAAGCGCGCCTTCACTTCATATCGATAGGCGGAGAATTCACTTCGAAAGGTCTCACTTACAAGGACTTGTTGCTCTTCCGCTACTTCACTTGTAGTATGAAGTCTATCATTAACCATGATCCGATCAATAATCTGAATACTTTATATGTTCGAAGCGCCTCCATAAATTGTGTGAGATAAAATTTTGAGTGAGGAGTTAATCGAAAATCTGATGAAAACTATTTTTAAAACAAATTCAAGTAAAATCTCATGGGACGGTTCATTAAAATTCCACTAAATCTCACCAAGAGGAGGTAGGAATCTAAATGCTTCTAAATCTTTATGGAGCTACCTTAAGCCGAACTCTGAATGCCTTCACTGTGTTACAAACTTCATGTCCAAGTTGTTATACACTTCATTGCGTGAAGTGTACAACAATAAATCCAACAAAATAAATATATATATGTATAAGTTTAAAGAAAAGTGACACTTGTGTCAGTCTTAATAGCAAAAGTGTTGATAACGATGACAAAAAATAAATAAAGAAGACTTTAAAGAAGCAAAAGAAACGATTTGTGACGCTTAAAAATGTTTTAAACACAAAAATAATCGCAAAATGTAATGAAATGAAAACATTTTTACGCATTTTTGTATGAAAACAAATTGTAAGCAATTGTGCGGGTGTGAGTGTGAGTGTGGCAGCGGAAGAGGAAGCTATTTTGAGTGTCGATTCATGCGCTTCCAATTAAACAAGCACAAATACAAGAGTCTTTAATTTAATTAACAAAAATAAGTAAATACAAATAACAAAAAAAAAAAGAACCTGTCAATTTCCAAACATGTCAATGTCAAATCAAATTAGAGAACGAAAATTAAAGACAAAAAGTGAAATATATATTTGAAAAAAAAAAACAAAAAAACCAAAAACAAACAAAATCGACGACAGTTTCGGCATGAGGAATTGTAAATTGAAATACAAATGACAGTTAACAACAACAACAACAACAACGATAATAACAACAACAGCGGTTACAACGAGACAAAGTCATTGACACAAAGAAGTCGAAGAAGAAGAGGAAGGCGTGCGACAAACGACGAAATGAAAGACAAAGAAATGTAACAAAAAACGAATAAGGAAAAAAAAAAATGTCAATGAAGTGAAATTGCGCATACGCAACAAAAATTTGACAGTTTTTTTGTATTTTGTTTTTGGTTCTTTTTTTTTCATTCCAACACCAACAACAATAACAATGATAACAACAACAACAAATTGCTTCAAATATCAATTTACAATGCCCCCTCATTGGGCAACCCCGCTGCACCCTCACTGACGTGCCCTCGCTCAGCCTTGCTGCTGTCGACAACAATAATAAAAACAACAACAACAAGCCACATGCAACATGCAATAAAGGCGAACAAAATGTTGAATATTAGATTTTGACTTTGTTGTTTTTAGTGTTATTGTTGTAAATATATAATAATTCATCCATAAACGTTTCAATTTCTTTGTTTAAACGACATTTGACGTGGGATTTTTTTCTGCTTCTGTTTATTTATTTATTTATTTATTTGTTACAAGTATTTTTCATTTATTTCTTTCTTGCTTCGCTTACGCGTTGATCTCGTCTCCGTTGTGCCACTTTCATGCTTCAAAACTACTCAACAATTCAACAATATTTGTGCCGCATTTGGAGTCAAATCCGTAATTGTTACAAACACTTTGGCAATCCAACAAAACAACAACAACAAACACACACAATATGCAATCTCACTCTCAAGTCTAACTATTGTTCCAAAGCAGCCAACGGTCTGCCTGCCTACTTTCGTGGCCTGTCTGTTTGTCTGTCTGTCAGTTGGCCTGGCCTGGCCTGGCCTGTCTAATATCGGTCGGATTAAGTGCTACTGTTTGTTCTGACTGATTTCTGTCAATCAGTTTGGGCTAAGAAACGTTTTAGTCTTCATAATGGAACTTAAATGAAAGATCTTCTTATATGGCAGACCGTAATGAAACCGATTTTGAGTTTTAACTTGTTTTTGTCGAAAATAAATGCAATTTTGAGAAGACTTTGAAGCGTTCTCATTATTTGACAGCTTCTTAAAATAAAATAATCAACTAATTTCAATAAAATTGGCAAAAACATTAATATTGCTCATAGATCGATCAGATCAGTTCCGAATTATAATGCTAAGACAGACGCTGCATGAGTTGCTATAAAAACGCTGATATTTTCACCACAATGCGTTGGCAACTCACCACGCGAAAGAGAGCATATTTTATTGGGAAGAATTCAGCACAAAAAATTATATGTATGTATGTATATGTATAAAACAAAAGACAACAACAGCAGACAATCGACAAACCTGTTTTCAAATCCACGCATGTCATGTTCAGTCGGTCGGTTTTTGTTTTTGTTTTTGCTTTTTTTGTTGTTTATCAAATGGCATAAGTAAGTGGTTGAGCCCAACTCCCCACACGCACACACGCATGCAATGAGCATACATTTGCTGCGCACAGCCGCCATAAGCAAAGCAACGCAGAGAGAGAGAGCGAGCATAAGCATTGCACAGTGAGTCCAACAGCAAGAGCGCAAGAATGTAAAAGAGCGTGAGCGAGAGAGAGGGCACAGACTGACGGCTTTTGCGGCTAAGCTAAGTTGTGCTGTGTTGTGTTGTGCTGTGAGAGCGACGCTGAGCGAAGCGCATTGTCTGCTAAGTTGGACGTTTAAACTCCGCCTTTTATTTTCTAATTGATTTAAAGAGTGTTAACTTCCGCTGTCGATAATTTTGGTCCAGCTGTCGACGTTTTCGTTGCCGTTGCTGTCGCTGTTGTTGTCATTTTCATTCACGGCGCGCGCACGTTAGCGCCGTCTCGCTTGTGCGCGCACAATTCTTTCGCACCAATGACGATGACGGACGTCGACGACGTTGATATTGTTGCTGCTGCTGTTGTTGTTGTTGGCATTTTTTTTGTTGCTGCTCCTGCTGATGTGATGTTGGCAAATGTTGAAGTAAAAACCAAAAAAAAAAACATTTTTTTTTTTGAGTGTCGCGACAAATATTTTTTTTTTCTTTATTTTTTTTTTTTATTTATTGCAACTTGATGTCTCTTTCTTGCTCGCACTTATTGCGCTTATATTGTCTGCTCGTATTTTATAGTAAATCGTTAATTAATCTTTATTTGTTGTTGCAAAAGCCATTTTTACATGATATTGTATATTGTTGTTGTTGTTGTTATTTTTTTCGCCAACATCATCCTCATTGTTGCTGTTGCTGTTGTTGTTGTTGTTGTCGCATTACAAAGTTGAGCGTAATCGTTGTGACGCTTATTTTCTCAATGGTTGGCAACACTCTTGCGCTGCTAGTGGTGTGGGTGGCTGTGCGTGTGTGTGTGTGTGTGTGTGTGTGTGTGTTCATCTGACATCTTTGCAAGAAGGCAAAAGCATTTGATGTCTAAAGCAAAGGAATGTGCGCTTAGATCGACTTCTCTCTCTCTGTCTGTCACTCTATCTCGCTCTCTCTGTTTACTGTTTACTGTTAGGGTGCCAACACGCAAATGGGGCGTTATGCCGTAAGGCTTTTGACACCTCTGGCCTGGTGGCATTTTCTTACTGCTAATTTTTTCTTCTTTTTTTTTTCAGCTCATACTCAGCAACAACAACAACAAACATGCACGAATGATACATGAGTGGGTGCGTGCGCAACGGCTTATGTATGTGTGCGTGTGTGTGCGTGTGTGTGTGTGTGTCACTGCTCATGCGATACTCGCGCTGGCAGGATGTTAAGTAAAAAGCATTTTAAAAGTTATTTTATGGCATTTAATGCAGTTTTGGATACAGCAACTACAACAACAAACACACACACACACACACAGAGAGACATTTTTTTTTCATCGTGACAAAAACAACAACAACAAAAACAGGACAAACTACGTTTAGATACTTTGACTCAAACTTTTTAGTTTTTTATGTATTTTTAATTTTTTTTTTTTTTTGTATTTGTTGTTGTATTTGTTGTTGCTTCTAACTTTGCTCATTGCCACTTTTGCTGTCTAACATTTTTGCACATTTTCGTTTTTCTTTCGTTTTTCTTTTCTAAGTTTTGTGTGTTGGTGTTTTTCTCTTTTCGTTGTTGTTGTTATTGTTGTTGTTGTCAGAGTGAAAAATGGCGTACATAACGGAAACGCTTTTATACAATTAAGTTTACGTGCTTCAGTGTTTGTGTCTGTGTGCGTGTGTGTGTGTGTGTGTGTGTGTGAGCATCTTTTTGCGCTTCTGCTCGGCCAAGAGCGGTTTTGTGGTACACTAAGCACAATTTAGCCAACATGAAAGCCAATTTAAGTGATTTTTTTCTCTTTTTTTTTGAAACTCTTACTTACGCTCTCAGCCAATATTGCGTTTATAAAACGCCAACAAATGCGAATTTACTTTCTACATTCAAATGTGATCAACTTCATTTTTGTTTTGTTTAAAAAATAAAAATTTTTAATTTTTCAATAATTAACAAAAAATTATTAATGCAAGTTAATTAATAAAAACAGATACAAATCGTGTGTGTGTGTGTGTGTGTGTGGGGCAAATATAATAAATGTCCATACTGTGTAATGTGAAAATGACATTTTTTCAATTGAACTTTGACTTTTCGCATTGTTGTTGTTATTGTTGTTGTTGTCCTTCGACATGTGCAACAAAGTTGACATGAGTTGCTCAAATTAAGTAAAAAACAACAACAGCAATAAAATAAACAAAGTAAATAAAAACAAAAACAAACACAAAAACATTTTCAATGTGAATTGCATGGCCACAGCCACGCCCCAATGTTGGCCTTTACGCCCATTTGCACGTGCATGTAGTGTTGCTGTTGTTGTTGTTGTTGTTGTTGCGCGTTGTTTATAATAATTATTCTCTCATTTGTGCACTCAAAGCGCTTTGCCCCCTACCCCTTACCCCTCACCCCAAACGAAAATGATGTGCCTGCATTACAATTCTCCAATGGCTTCATTCAATGGCGGCACACACACACACATTGTTGTTAATATTTGTTGTTCATTTATTGTTGCTTTTGCATTCCGAGCGCATGTTCGTTGTCGTTGTTGTTGTTGTTGCTTAAATACAACTAATTACCGTTAATAGGTCGTCAACGTTGTCGTTTCATGTCACTCATGTTCCCACCACCCAGCCCCCGCCCCCCATTTACCACGGCTTACGTGCTCAATCGCTCATTTGTTGATTTTGTAATGCATAATTTTGTTCTTTTAACTCTTTTTTTTTTTTTTTTTAATTTATGTGCTTTTTTTATTTTATTTACTTGTTAAACAAAATAATACAATTTAATAGTCTCGTCAGTAAAACAAATCACGTCATTTCGCTTTTCAGTTGGCAACATTTTTTAAGTAATTTCATTGTATATACATACATGTCATGTATGTGTGAGCAGCGACGTTGACAGCGCCGTTGGCAGCGACACAAACCAACGCAATTGCTTGAAAATGTAAGAGGTCAACTTCTTTCGATAAAAATTTTTAATTTAATTTTATTTATTTATTTATTTATTTCATTTCATTTAAGGGGTTACATACAGTTAGAATTTTCAAAAAATAATTTTTTTGATTTTATTTTCTTAATGTACATATATTTAAAAATACACACAGAAAATTTCATATCGTTCCGGTGAATATTTTCGAAGTTACAGGCAAATTAAGAAAGGCGTTTCAGAGCGCTTGAACGTAGTTTTCAAACTTTAAACGCGTTTTTCTCAAAATGGTGTTTACAAAGTCGGTGACCAACATAACTCGAAAACGGCTAAACCGATTTGTCTCAAATTTTGTGTAGATCTTCTTAAATATATTTTCTAGTAATTAATCGAAGATTTTTTCTCAACGATAAATATTTTTTTTTTTTATAAAGATTTAAGGCAGAAATTTTGGTCAAAAACCGATTTTTTTTTTTGAGAAGCCGTCATTTTGTCCAAAAAAATTATTTTGCTTATTCCTTCGATTAATCACTAGATTTAACAATTCTTTAACGAAATTTGTTTGGGTTTTTAATTTAAAGTGATCCAGTTCAAAGATACAGTGGTCACCGCAAAACGTCTTTTTTGAATGGAGCTCTCGGAGATCAGCTGTAGCTCCTTTCCAAATAAAAATTTTTAATGGTAATAAATTTTAAAATACAGTTAAAAGATACTTTAATATGTGTACAAATTTTTAAATCAATTAACCTAACAGTTTTCTCAAGAAAAATTTCGGAAAATTCGCTTTTTTTCGGCCTTCTAACTGTATGTAACCCCTTAATAACTGCTAATTTTCTGCTATGTTACTTTAGTATAATAGAATAATATAATATACAAATAGTATAGTACGTGATAATATAATAATACAATATTAAAAAACAAAATAAAAATAAATAAAATATATAATAACAATGATTGTAAAAATAAAAGCAATATAAATTAATTTCATTTAGCCAAGTTTGAAATATTTCCGTAAGTTTGAACCGATGAACAACGATTGAGGAATCTTAATATTTCAGTAATTCGTCAAGAACTTCTTCCATCGCGTCATTTCTTCTTTGTTAATAAGCGAAAGCCTCAGAAGCAGCAACATTTTAATGGAAGAGCAAACACGAACTCACTCCATGATTTTTTTGTTCTATCCATTCAATAATGTTGCTCTTCTCTCATCTTTCACACATTTTGATTATCCTTCTTCTTCCTTTGCCTTCATTGTTGTCTTTTTGTTACTGTTTTCTTTTCCAAATAAACGTCGATCTTCCATTTTCCGGGATCTTGTCTATTAACAAAAAAATTATCACATTTTCGCTGATTGAGAACAGGTTCTTAACTGACGAATTTGGGAACAATATCAAAGTACATATATAAATGTAAATATTCCTATTAACAAGTTAAGATTCAATTGACGAATTTGAAACAAGAATAAGCACAGATCAAAGGTCTTTAAATAGTGATCTGTCTATGACATTACTAAGTAAAAATCATCAATTGAATTGCCTAGAAAATATTATAGTATATTCTTTAGTTGGATGATATTTTCTTTAGAGAGATATATTCTTTAGTTGGGAGATATTTTATAGAATTTAACACATATTGAAGCATTATTTGGCAAAGCTGACCGACGGGACGGCTGAGGTCTGTAGAGCCAGGCGGGTTGGTGGTGGCATGGACGTGATTGCATTACGTTCGTCTACTGCATTACGTTAACGATGATGGCTCATAACTCATGGCAACATTACTAACAGACACACACACACACATGCATAGAAAAGAGAATGCCCACATTTTAAGCCTTTTAGATTTATCTCATGTACTATTTCAAGCACAACAACAACAACAACAAAGTGTAGTAAAATAAATAAAAGAGTACTTTGCGTCTACCGATGACGATGATGACGATGATGATGATGATGAGGATGAAGGAGCGTTGGTCACAGCATGTTGAGATTATGCAGCAAATGCACTAAATATTATTTACAATAATAAAAAAAAAGAAAAAAAATTATAAAAAGAAAATAAATAAACAAAAAAAAAATTGTAACAGAAGAGCAGTAAAGTGTAAAGGAGAAAAGGAAGCATACGGCAGGCTGGCAAGGCAACAACAACAACAACAACGCATCAGGATACCCACAGCGACATAATTTACACTTAAGTTAAAATATTGATACTCAAAAAGCAATTTAGATAAGACGTAACACATGAATTCTTCACACCTACAGAATGACGACGACGACTACGACGAGGATCAGCCCTGACTGAGCGACCGACCGAGTGAGTGAAAGAATGAAAGAGTGAGTAAGCAAACGAGCGAGACGCCTGTGGCAGCTGTCACTAAAGTATGCTGACACATTCAGAATCGTTGCTGAGCAAGAACCTGAACAAGATCAACAACAACAACAATAACCGCAATGAGAAAACAACAACAACAAAAACATGATTGTAAAAAAGAAAAAAAACAACCAAGTCATTCTTCAATGACTTCAAGAGGCAACAAAATTGAGCCAAATCGAGCCGAAAACAGTTGAAGTGCAACTGTTTTTGTACTAATAATAATTGAAGAAGCACACGAGCATCATTATTTGCAAAACATCATTAACCAAATAATGCAACTCTGTAACAAATGTCAGCCATGAGCATGAGAGAGAGACAGAGAAAGAGAAAGAGAGCGAGACACACACTTGACTGAGGAACAATAATACGGCAATTTCGTTTGACGCTACCAGCTGTCAACAACAAATGCCAAACAAATGCTCAGCTCAGCTCAGCTCAATGAACGTCTTTGTGCGTGAGCGAGATAGCGATAGCGCTAGTGATACTACATAGAGTATTTAAGAGTTTGGAAAATGCCCGCAACAAAACAATTAATGAGTGCAGATAAGATCAAAGGCTAGACATGATTTGTCAGTCAAGTCAAAATTTTCGACGCAATTCAAGATGTCGTTGGACCGACAGACAGACAGACAGACGGATGGACAATGGTGTTGGTACAATTGACGGATTAGCGGGGCGAGACAACGGACAAGTGCAACATTTCTCACACTTTTTTCTGGCATTTAACGCAAATACATTTCCTTTACAACAATAACAACAGCAACGATAGGAAATTTTCAAATGCGGTGGCGGCAGCGACGACGGCGGCGTCATACGCCGTGACGTATAATTAAGGTTCATTTATTTTCACATTAACATTTGAATGTTGAAGCAAGTTGGACTCCTTTGAGCGACTTTCGACTTTTCCGCTTCTTCGATTTACCAACAAAAAATACCGAAACTGGGCTGGCAAAGTAATTAGCATCGTTGGCATTGCTATTTGACCAACAAGCGAGTCGGAAAGAGTCGGCACAATGTCAAGAACAGGACACTTGAAGAGCCTTGGCGGCATTTGTTAATCATTTAGAGTACAAAGCGCAAATTTTTAAATTTATTTATATAAAGATTACTTAATGTTAGAGAACTTACGAAATCTAATATAATAATATAAGCTGTCGATCTAACCATCGTATTGATTGACCCATTCCATGATCTATTGATCAATATTATCAGCTAATTATATCATAATTTTGAAACTGTTTTTCAAATATTTATGTTTAAATTTTATCTAATAATGAATGATCCATAAATATTGCTAGCAGCCCAAACTATCCTTACTATCTAACTTATATAAAAAACTAACTTTTTGTACGCTTTTCTAAATGCTCAAGAGAAAACAGTGGCAACAAATAAAACACAAAAACAGTCTAAAACGAAATTAATTCGAATTAAATTGAGTTTATTTTGCGAACAAACCTAAATTTTTGTATAACATTTTTTTGTTGTTTTTTTTTTGTTTTTAATTTCAAGGCAAATCATTAGAGTCAAAACCGAGAAATGCTGAAATTCATAATTGGAAGCGGAAATACGTTTGTAAACGAAACGAAACGCAATGCAACAAAAATGTTAATCGTCAACAAACCTGAGGGAAACACGAACAACAAAAGAAAATACAAGTATAAACAAGTTAACGATCGCCACAAAAAAAAAAAAAAAAGGAGAAAAAAAGATACAAATGACACGATCCCAAAATTAGTGCAAACATTAACTATGTGAGTACACTTGCTGTGCGTGTGCAAAAGAGACGCACAATGAGACGGAAGAAGCCAACACATGTACGTATGTATGCAAGTGTAATAATTAAACGAGTCAGCGGTTATTGTTAGAGACATGAGCATAAACAGGACACATAAACTGGCCAGGACACACGCACACACATGCGACGCTGACAAGAGCCTCGATAGAGGGCAGCAGAGGGCGGCGGCAGTGGCAGTGGCGATGCATAAAACGTGTGAACGTGCGCGGTCAACTGAGCTCGTTGTCCTTTTGGCTCGTTGGTCGGTCGGTCGGTCGGTCTTTTGTTGATAAGGTTGCCTTGCATTTTGTTACGTTACGTTACGTTACCTTTTCGTTGTGCGTCCAAAACATAAGTGAGCAATTTTATGTGTCATTAAAATTGGACACAAGCAATGTCGCGTCCTCACAATAAGGACAAAGGCATGAAAAGGACATGAAGCGCAAAACACAAAATGCACACAAACGGCAAACGGCAAACAAATGCGGCAAATGCATAATTAAATTACACCTGTCTGTCTCTGGAACTTCAGTCAGTCTTATCGCATTCACTCACTCTCTCCCTCCCTCTCCCTCTCTCTCACTCTGTTGCCTGTTTAATTCATTAACGCTTTGCGCGCTTTTCGTGCCCTTTCACCTTTTGTTGTTTCTTTTTTTTTTTTGTGTGTGTTCAACGGAAATGTTGTTGTTTTTCATATGCAAGCAAATCATAATACATCTATGAAACAAAATCGTATCTCACAGCTACAACATGCTAGGGATACACGCTAATTACCTTTAAAAAAAACAACAACAACAACAAGAAAAAAACCCTATCGCCAGTTTAGGCGACGACGACGACGACGACGGAAATAAGTTTCGATTTGATTTGATTTCGGTTTAGGTTTTGGTTTCGCTTTGCTCCCAATTTGATTTCAATTTCGAATTGGATTCGTTTCGTTTGCCTTTGTCTACTTTGTTGTTGTTGTTGTTGATTATAATTTTCAGTCGTCTTTAGTTTTTCGTGAATGAAGTTAAACGTCGCTCATTAAAGGATCATTAGTGCTCATAATCTGATTATAATGCTTTAGTTTTACTACGCATTCGTTTGAGATACTTTTCATTTTTTTGATCTTTGATTGTTGCCTTTGAAATTTTAATTTACTTTGAACTCGTTTCGATTTTAACTTTTGTTTTTGGGTTTCTTCTGTGGCTTGGCATGATTTTGGTGTCGATGTCGATGTCGATGATGGCTTTGCCAGCGCCTCAGCGCCTGTAATAGTGACGCTGTTGGGGACGACGTCGGCGTCGGCGACGGCGCAACCAATTAATGAAGCACATCCGCAGCGTTTTGAGCGCCATCAATGAATAAATGAATGAACGTTCGATGCGTTTGCGTGTCAACGAACGAAATACTTTTGTCGGTTTTTAGGCATTTTTCTATTTGACTCTTCTTCTTCTATCTTCATTTTTATTGAACCGCCAAACTTCTCACCCCTGTTGAACGATCATGCTAACATAAGCCAGTCTGTCTATCTGTCTGTCTGTCTGTCCGTGCATCCCAGCGCTTTCGTTCGGCTTGAATTGAATGCATTCAACTTCGGATTTATTATTAATAATCATAATGGCGTGCCGGAAATAGAATTATATACAAAAACTATGAATTATAATTCATTTCTGATGAGTTCAAATGTGTGATTTGATTTTGATTTTCATATTTTTTAAGAGAGCGAAAGATTTCAATTAAAAATGCTTAAAGATGGCAAAGTATATAATAGAAAATGTTAGCCAATCAAAGGCAAATAAGCAAGAAACATGAACAAAAATTTTGTGTAAGAAACACGACAAATGACTTGGCAGGCAAAAATGTAAAAAGCGAAAAAAGGAGAAGAAGAAAATGAAAATGAAAAAAGCGAAGTAAAAATAATGTAAAATGTTTTTAATGCGAACACTTTTAGCACTAATGGTGCCGGAATATTTAATTTGACAACAGCGCGCCAACAAATTGGCTAAGAGCAAAGGGCGCCGGCTGATGGGGGAATGGTGAATGGGGCTGGCGGTGAGTTGGGGCAGTTTTAAGCAACAAAATGACGGCAACACAACCAAAATTAAAAAGTCTTTTTCTATTTTCTTTTTTGCTTTAAAGAAATTGAAATAAAAGTAAAAAAAAAAAAGTAAAGTAAAAAATGTCGCAAGGCAAGACTGCCCCACAGCCCTGCCCCCTCTGCCAGTGACAGCGCAAACAACCACCACACACACACACATACACACAGACACAGAGCCAAAGCTAATGCCCAAAAAATGAAGGTGCTGCAGGAGAGCTTGGTGAGGGGGGGGCAAAACAGGTGTGGGGCAACTTTGCGACCTGAAAACAACCACAAAACATGAGCAGCGCAGTGAGGCAGTAAGTGTGTGTGTGTGTGTGTGTGTGTGTGTGTGTGAGCACGTCAAATGTGAGCACGTCGTCGTCGTTATCGTTGTTGTTGTTGTTGGTGTAAATTTGTTAATTTGGCACCGATGACAACCGCCGGAACACCACTTAGCTTTACCACTAACACCAATGCAACCGCTGACACTCCACCCCCCACCGCCACCCGCATTGAACATGACACCCATGCAGAGCAACAGGACAGCGTCAATGTAAGAGAGAGAAAGAGAGAGATAGCAACATTAAATAAACAAACAAACAAACAACAACAAGGAGACCATTCAGTCAAACGACACCAAAGCCCACAGCAACTCCTCCTTCTCACCCCTGGGTAAGTGACGAAAATGCACTCACACTCATACACACACACAGAGACACACACACACAGCGTTGTCGTACACTTTGGCTTTGGCGTTCGGTGTGACGAGTTAAAATTGTTTTAATGTTGGGAAAATTTATGTAAATTGCGCTCTTTTTGCATATTTAAAAAGCGAATACACGAGCACTTTGCCAAAGTAATTTGTTACATAATGGCCTAACAGGGACGCACGGACGGACGCACGGATGGATGGTGGGGGGGAGCGGGGATTGACAGCGTGCTGGCGGTGAACGTGTCGCAACAAAAACAACAAGAACAGCATCCAATGTCAAAGTGAAAAACGAAAGGAAAGAGAAGAAGAACGAGAAGAAGAAGAAGAAGTGAAAAAAAAAATGGATTTTTTTCTTTTTTGTTCAACAGCCATTTTTGTTTAAATAATTTTTGTTGCTGTTTTTGTTGTTGTTTGTACTTGATTACTTGTGTTTGTTGCTGTTGTTGTTGTGGGGGCGACATTGGTGTGTGTGTGTGTGTGTGTGCTGTAAAAAAGTTTAATTTGGCATAAGTGCGCGCCATTTTGAAACGTTTTTGAACTTTTTAATGGAACTTGAAAACTGCGAAATACACAAAATGGTTGCAAATCATATACAAACGAAGCAACAACAACAGCAACAACAACAACAACAAAGAATAAAGAAAGCAAACGTGCTGATGAATGTATTAAGAGAGCCGGCCGACAGAAGGAGCTATGAAGAGTCTCTGATGGTGGGAGATAATCTGATGGCAGAGGCGATGAAAAATTATGCTAATCGTGCTAAAATATGTTAATTTGTACTTTTCACAAAAATTGTTCGCGCTTCTTATGCGTGCAAGAAAGAGACAACATGCACAATGGGGCACTCTGCACTGTGCGTATGCCCAAAAAACGCTTAAAAGAAATGTTAACAAATTTTTATTATTTTTTGTTGTTGTTGCTCAGCTATGCCTTGTTTTCAGTGTTAATAAGCGCTGTAAAAGCATTTTGACACTTTGCATTTACGAATTACTGCAAATGAAACAGAAACAAAAACAAAAATTACTTTACGAAATATAAAAAAAAGAGTTCGTCACTCGCGACGACGCCGTGTAAACGCCTGAAGACGAACACCGGTGGAGTTCGAAATATATCGGGATTAAAATTAAATTATTTAAAAAAGGAAAATAATAAAATAATTTAAAAAAACGACCTCGAGCCTGTTAAAAAACTAAAATTATTAATAATAAAATAAAACTCAATATTTAATAAAAAAAATAAAATACAAAATGGCCGCAAATATTGAAATTTTCATTGCGAAAAGCAAAGATTTCTTAAGCGCACAAAGCGAAATTAGCAAACAAAACATTTCGCTTGTTAATTGCATAAACTTGACAGACAATAACAACAACAATAACCACACTTGTATAAATGAAATGCAAAACAAAATGCTACAAACATTGAACAATGAAGCCATGGCTAAGGCAAAGGCATAGGCAAATCGCATCATAAACTTTGTCTAATGACAATTTATGCCATCGCCTTTTTTTCATAATAATAATAATAATTTTTCCAGACAATAAAACTGTCTCATTAGCGTATACCTGACGGCGGCGCCACTGGCAGCCTCAGTTGAGGTACTACAAAAACAACAACAACAACGACAAGAAGCCTCAATTGAAATTAGTGGAAAAATTACAAAACAAAAAAAAAGATGAAATGATTTCATTTTGTCGCCTTCCGTTATGATCGCAAGCATAATTTTTACGAGTTCATTGCGGCGACACTTGTTGTTTTTGTTGATGTTTTTGTTGTTGTTGTTTCGGTCATGAAAAGTTGTGCGCTTAATTTATGGTCATGGGTTCTTAAACGCGTTGCGCGGCAATATTTCGAAATGTTTGCAACAACTCCTAAAGCAAACCACACAGGTGTGCATCTGCATGTGTGTGTGTGTGCGTGTGTGCGTGTGTGCGTCTGTTTGACACGCAACTTCATTTGCTTTGCGATGCGTAAAGTGAAACCCATTTCAATGTCCGAATGACACTAAAGTTCACTAATTAACTTAAATTTCAATTAAAATGTCTTTTGTTATGAATGTTTTTTTTTTTTGTTTAATTTTTGAGTATGTAATATTTTTTTGATGTTTTTCTGATTTTCGGTTTTTTTCGGTTTTTCATTATTTCATTATTTACGATTTTGCGCTTGCTCGCTTTGCTCTCGAAAATCCCAAACCGGAAACTTTTGTCACCGCAATTCATTAGTAATGAATGAGAATGAAAATGAAATGAAATTTTTATCATCATCATTATTATTATTTTATTTGTATTTGTATTTGTATAGATATAATGCGAGTGAAAATCTCTTCATTAGCGCATAAATTAATTTAATTACATTTTAGTTGACTGCGAGCATAAAATGCCTCACTGAAATTCCATGGCTCACAAACTGAGGGGTCAAAACGAAAATGTCGTCAACTTATACATAAGTACATATATGTATGTATATGAAGTCATAAGTTAAGCGTTTAATAATAAGCAACAAAGTGCATTATTTTAAATAAATACAATAATAATGGAAAACTATTTTTTTTTACAATAATATACTTGAATGTTGTATAAAACATAAGCTTATTCATTTTTCATGATTTTATTTTGTTTTTAATTTACGTGAGAAAAAATTGGGCGGGGGGATCTAGCAAATCTCACCAATGGAGAGGGGGATCATTGAAGATTTCATATCAACATTTTGTACAACAATTTTTTTAATTTTAAGCAAAATCTTTCGTGAGATACTAAAGGGCGGTTCGTCAAGAACTCAACAAAACACACCAAGACGTAATTTTGAAGAAGGCTGTCAATGAAGTCTTCTTTGAAAGCAAATAAATATTGGGATACTTCAAATGGCACCGATAGATACACTGATAGATACATAGATACATGTGTGTGTGCGCCTGTTGCTTCGGTGATTAGAAGTATATAATAATAATTAAATAAAATTCTTATCGGCAGCAGGCTTCAATAATTTGTTAAAAATTTGTAGCATAGCTTCAGGCGTCAATTGTTGATTATTTCAAAATTGCATTAAAATATGATAGAAACCTCAAGTGAATAATGTTGATAAATGGCATAATGATTATTTAATATGACCATGCCCACGCCCACACGCCACTTGCCTCAAGTAACGAAGCCGTTAACGTAATTAAATCCTCTTAAGGCATGCAAACTTTTGTGTCGTAACAAATTAATTAATGATATATCTAAAATAAATGAACAAACAGAAAAATAGAAGAGAAAAAAAAACAAAAACAATTATAATTATTTATTTTTATCGTGACAAATTTATCTTAATTACTTTTGGTCTATTGATGTGTGTCCATCAATCGGTTTGTCTGTCTGTCTGTCTATCTAACTGACCGACGTCAAACTTGCTTGTTGCAGGCAATAAACGAGCGTACGAACAATTCAATTTTCCAATATTTTGTTAGTGTATAAGAATGAGAGATTTGAAAATGTATTCAAAAATGTTGGCCAAGTTAAGTCAAATTGAACACAAAACAATTCAATCAACAAACATAACACACACACACACACACACGATTGTAAAGGTAAATGTGTGTATGTGTGTGTGTTGGTGTTATCGTCTGCTGATATCCTTTTTTTTCCTTTGTTTATTATATCTTTGTTGTTGTTGACATTCTGAAGGGGTTTGAAATGTTATAAATTGAACATGCGCACGGCCCAACCTTTTTTTTTCTCATTTCATACATACACTCTCAGTCACTCAGTCGGTCACTGAGTCGCAACGACAACGACAACAACGCCGATTATACTTCATCAAAATTCAATATCAATTTCCTAAAAATATGTCATCAAAAAAGCAACAGAACCAAACCGAAATGAGCCAACCCGAGCCGAACATGTCTGTGAGTTGAGAATGAGTTGTATGAATTGAAATTGGTGTCGTTTTGATTTACCGCAAAACCAAATAATTCATCAATCATGCACACTTGACCGCCAAATGTCGTGTTGAGGTTAGTTTGAGGCTGGACAAGTGGACAGACAGACAGACAGACAGACAGACCGGACAGACCGAATGACGGTCGTTGTGTTTGAATATTGAAGCGACCAACATACATAAGTGCATTAGTAATGTTCAAAGTCCTGTGTCGGCATTAAATTGATTATGCGCTCTCTTTCTCTCTCTCTCACTCTTGCAGACACTAATACATTTAAATACATACATACATGCTCACTCTCTCGATCTTTAGAAGTAAATTCGTTTCTATTTCGGTTAAATAAAAGAAGTGTGACAAATTATCATCAATCAATTCGTTGTTGTGATTATTGCGTGGGCCTAAAAGCGACCGACAAACACACTCAGATACATTTAATACACACACACACAGACACACACTCACTCACCTATTGAGTTATACTCGTTCGTAATTCAATTAGTCTTGTCAACTTAATGGATATTTATTGGAATGCTGAGGTGCAGTCGTAACCATTGGTGGCATGTTGCTTGGCGCACGTTGGCCAAGGGGAGCGGGGGCGCTGCGCACAATAACGCTTTGCTCAATCGAAACGAAGGGATGATGCTGATGCTGATGATGCTGCTGCTGATGATGATGATGCTGCTGCTGCTGACTCCTGTGTAGGCGTTGTCGCTTCAAGTAAGTTGCTTTTTAAGTGCTTAGTGGACATTTTTCGCTTTTCTTTTATTTCTGTTTTTTTCATGCCTTTTTGGCATTCGCAAATATAAGCGCCAATGGCAGAAATTTGCAATGAAATAGCAAATGATATTATAAGCAGCTTTGATTTTTATTTTTTGGATGCAACAAGAGGTGAAAAACTCTTAACCCTTGATAGCTGATGCGTGTCATTTTGGCCTCAAACAGCTTAGCTGAAAACTTTACGTTTGAATAAACATGAGCAATTTCTTAACACTTTTGTTTGTTCGTTTGTTTGTTTTAGCCCTTTTTGTCTGCCAAAGTGAATGGCCAAATGTGTGTGTGTGTGTCTTGGCCCCAAGTAAATTGCATTTGAATGTCTCATTTGTGCGCTTCACTGACGCAGAGCTCAACACTATCATAACCATCGTCATCATCAGCATCAACGTGGTCGTCGTGTTGTGGCTTTTAGTGTTGTCATTTGCGGGTGCAGGTGTTGATGATGCTGCTGCTGCCGATGGCGATGCGGGTTTCAGCATATTAAATGAAAATTGACAAACATTCAAAATGTAATCGATGCCATGCAAATGAAAGACAAGACAATCGAATCGTTTCAATTCAAAGTGAAACGAAGCAAATCTTAAATGAAGCAAAGCAGAGCAAAGCGAACGAAACCAAAGTGTTGTAAACTCAAAGTTAAGTCAAGTCATGTCAACGGGAATGGTCGTTGGTCGTTGGTCGAATCAATTCGATCATTTTGACCAAGTTAAGTGCGTAGCAAAGCGTAACGCAAACGGTGATTGTCAGCGATCGTTGAAGAACGCTTTGTGTTACAGTTGTGACTCTCACAAGTCGGCGAATAACTTTAATTGTTATTAAATTACAATTTTCATTTGGTTCACATGAGCGCAATGAATGAATCAGTTTGTCTCTCTGTCTGTCTGTCTCACTATCTCACTAACTATTTGTATCAATGAATGACAAAGTGAATGTACGCTTTGTATTGGCTTACATGTACATGTAACTTGGCACACACACACACAATTGCCGCATGTGAATTCTAATTTAGAAAACAGAAAAAAAAAAATACCGCCATTGCTCAAAATTCGACCACCAACTTTGTTTTCTTCAGCTTGTGCGCTCAAATAAATCTTTAAAATCTTTAAGTATTCGCTGATGATGATTTTGCATATATGCACGCATTATGCTCCATTTGACTGAAAAGTTAAACAAAAGTTCATAACAATAAAAAAAAAGAAAAAAGGCCAAACAGAAAAATAAATCAGAATTAATTTAAGCCAAATTCGGTAAAAGTTCATTCAACTATTCAGCTTCGGGAACTTTGGTGGTTTTCTCACATCAACGCCCCCCAGCAAAAGCAACAAAACGAAACAAAAAAAATATCAAATAACAATTTTTCGTTATACAAAATATTAAAAAAAAAAATTTCTATTTTGATTTAACGCTTTATTTAGAAATTCAACACTTTTTTATTTGATCGAATTGGTCGAGAGGCAACGACATCAAACGCGATCATCATGCGTACAATGATGTTGATAATGATGATGATAATGATGATGATAATGATGATGATGATGACGGCTAACGCACAGTAGCTAAATTAGTAGTTTTCAATGTGTTAGTGCCATAAAACAAAAACAAAAAGTAATGATAAATAAATAAAGATCAAACAAAGAAAAATCGAAACCGAAATTATTGACACTTGAAGTGTTCTCGCATTGGCAGACAGAAATGAATGGTTGAACGGTTGGTTGCTCAACTCAACTCATCATCGTCATCATCATCATCATCATCATCATCATAATCAACGTCGTTATCCACAGCCACGTCGGGCGACTTCAACATTGGCTACCGAAAATTGTTCATTAATGAAACTTAATTGATTTTATTCATTAATCATTGCCGCCATATTAAAGCGTACTTAAGTGTTCGACTGCCGTTGACTTCCGCTCACACGCGCCCGACTCACTCAAACACTCACTCACTCACTCACTCACTGACTGTCGGACTGTGCTACTGATGACTATTCTACCCGTCTGCCGGTACGCCTATTTGGATTTTTTTAAATTTGCGTTCAAGTTTTAATAAACATAAAGTCATGTTTAAGTGTCGATAGTTGGATTAAGATTTTCCGCTGGGTACGCTCAATTATGGAACTCAACGAAGCTGCTATAGGCAGCAAAAGAGAAGCTTTCCGATACGCTCGAGTGGCGCATCGATTGTTGAAATGAAAGTCTCAAAGACCTTTCTTATTTTCTTTTTTTTAAATAAATTTTAGTTGTTCTTTTTATAATATTACAATTAATAAAGGAATGAACATTAACGATGCTTTACTTTATGATATATATATGCATATACTATACTTATTAAGTTATAAAATCATTTTATTAACATGGATGAGACTATCGTTAGTTAGATAGTTAGATAAATTGTTAAAATTGCCTTTTTTTGGTATTCTTCAAGTTTGCAAATGTAACAAATACAGATGGTAAGGTTGCTTGATTATTCCACAGATCAGATGAGTAGAGATCGCACCGCTGTGTCCAATCTGGAGACGGCCTTCAGTTGGTATACAGTTTGCCGTATAACGGAATTTATTTAATTTATAGAATTATATTCAAGTGCCTCAAAATGCATTTGTTCTATTGTTAAAGAGACTTCATTGTCTCCTGAACTTCCGCCTCTGCAAAGCAATACATACCGATTTATTATTTTTATACAAGAAACTTTCTTTACTGATTATTTTTTTTAAGCAATATTTTATGATAAGTTATGCATGGAGCCAAAAGGGCCAATATTTTGACTATTCAGCGCTTTTTCGATAAGCCGAACATGCTTTATTAGATTTTTATTTATACCATTTTCAATTTTGTTGTAATATAAATTAAAAAAAAAAAAAAACACACACATTATAAAGAAAAAATAAATAAATAAATAAACAAAAGCGACACACAAGCCAAGCCTACGACAAAAAGTCTGCCTCAAAAGTCAGATCATGAGCCCAGAGCGATCGAACGTTCGCCCGCACCTCATCATCATCGTCGTCACCTTGTTGCTGTTGTTGTTGTTGTTGATACTGCAACAGGTCAACTATACGATACGTTTATGTGTGTGTGTGTGTGTGTGTGTGTTTGGGTGTTAAATTTATGTTTGGCTTTTAGCTAAATTCAAATTCTATCGCTCAATTATGTTGAGATAAAAGGAAATTGTTGCGACATTAACACTTTCTTAATCTGATGTTCTGAATTTATGTTTCTGTGCTGAGTTTGATACTTTTTTGTTTTTTTTTTTTTTACTTCTCCATTGTTGTTATTGTTGTTTCGCTTAACGATTTGTGTTGTTGTTCTTGTCATTTTTTTTTGTTTTTTTTTCTGGTTCAGTTAAGGTGCGAGTTCGGTACAATACAAAAAGAAGCGTTGTCGTTGTCGTTGCCGTTGTTGTTGTTGTTGTTAATGTCCGTTGTCTGTTGTCCGCTGTCCAATGGTTGAATTTGAATCCGTTTCAAAATCGGCATCTTTGCCTTTGACCGGCGTTAAGAACACATTTCGAAAATGAATGCCACGCGCACAAAATGCGTGCGGAACGCTTTTGAAAAATAATAATAAAAAAAAAAAACTAAATAAATAAACAAATAAAACAACAACAACAACAAAAATAATAAAAACAAAAAACCCTTTTCATCTTCAATACTTGTGGGTCGTTCTTAACTTTATTTTATTATTAGTGTTTTTTTGTTGTTGTTTTGTTTTTGTTGCTGCTTTTTTTATGGCTTTGCATTGTGCTTGTTCTTACTCTTCGGCTTTTTGTTTGACTGTGTGTGTGTGTGTGTGTGTGTTTCGCCTGTTTATTTTAAAATTTATTACCAAAATTATCGACTAAACGATGCAAGCAAAAACAATCGATAAAACTGAATTCTTCAGCCGGTTTTTTTTTTTGTCTTCAACGGCAACGAGTTGGCATGAATCTGCACCGGAAAAAAAAGAAACAAAACAAAAACAAACAACCGTAATATGGATCAAGGCTTGACGCAACGACGATGCTGATGATGCTGAGGCTGAGGCTGAGGCTGTGACTCTTGGTCTTGATGTTGGAGTTGGTGTTGGTGACGATGACGATGACGGTAAAAATGATGACGATGATCATGTTGTTGCTGTTGCTCTTGAAGATGTTCAAGATGTTGATGATGATGATGATGACGTTGTTTCATGTTATTGTTGTTGTTGTTGTTGTTGGTTGTGCGCTCTTTGAATTTAAAAGCCATTGCATTAAACGTCAAGAAAAACCTTTTAATTTGCTTGTAACAAAAATTTGTTATCTCCTAAACTGTGCCATAAAAAAAACGAGAACGCTGACTAAAAGTGAAATAAAATACATAAAAATAAAACGACGATGGCAACGGCAACGGCAACGATGACGATGACGACAACGATTCTGCCGCAGACACGATTCCAAAACCATTTTAATATATCACACTCACACATACATACATATACATATATGTATGTAAAACTCGCCTTGATTCTGTTCCCCAAAAAAAAAAAAAAAACTCTGAATTTGAAAGCAAGTCAAGTCGACTCAATCCATTGGAGCGCCCCAAATGGAGTCAACACAACACAACACAACACATTGAGCGTCGAATGTTGAGCGTTGAGCGTTGAATGTTGAACGTTGGTCAGACAGACAGATTGGCTCGCTCGCTGGCTCGCTCGCTTGATGGTCTTTTGAATGAATGCGAATGCATGGCTTGAATGTTGCCTGTAAAGGCTCTTAAAAGGTGTTGATGTTTAAGTTTAACATTGTTTTTTGTTATCATTATAGTTTAGTGTGCAATACAGGCCTAAAAGTGCATGCCGCTCGCATGTCTGTCTGTCTGTCTGCAACAACTGCTTGAGTGACTGAGTGACTGACGGAGTGAGTGTCAGAGTGACGTTGTGCCATTTGACGTCGTATTAATTGATGCTGCTTTTATTCGTGGCTCACTTCTTCTTCCACTTGTATTTGCAGTTTGTTCGCTTGCTTGCTTTGATTGCTTGTGCCACGTCCCTCATACCACAACCATCGTTGACGATCGTACGTCGTCGTCGTCGTCGTCGTCGTTGGGTCTATGCGCACTGCTTTTGTTTTTATGATGTCGATAAGCATCAAGCGCTGATAGCGCACAACAACTTTTACATTATTCTCTTAATTCGTCTTGAAGATTGTTAAAGATGTTTTCAGGCTTGTTGAAAATTACACAAAAAAAACAAAAAAAAAACAAAAACAAATACAAAAACCAATCAACGAAATCAAAATGTTAATTGATCTCGTTCGTTGTGCGTGATTAAAGTGAAATGAAATTAATTGAGTTGGGCAAATAGCATGACGAGATCGTTACTTGTCAAACCAACCAAGTCGCGGTGCGCGTAATGCAAACTAACAGATAAAAAGATACTTATTTGTGCTATGAACGTTTATTGCATTATACTCGTACAATTTTATATGATTTCTTATCTTTTTTTTACTTCAAACGAACGTTTCATTCATACAAACATATCTGCAAAGATACTGAGTTACTTTTTTTTATGCCTCTTTTAACCTTTCATGCCAAACAATGCGAAATTTAAATTTAAATTTTAAAAACTAAAAAAAAACAAAGAACAACAAAAACATGCTTTATAAAAAAAATCAGTGTAAAAATCAAAAATCAATTTGTTTATAAGCAAACGCTTAAATGGAATCAAATCGCAACGAATCAAAAGGCAATCAAATAATTTTGCTTTTATTAAAAAAAAAATGTTGTTTTTCGCTTTTGTTTCATTTTATTTTCATTTTTGTGTGTCTCGCATTGTATTTCAATACATAATTTAACACTTATCTTTAGCAAAATGTTAACTTAATTAGATAATTACTTTAATGTCATTTTGAACAAAACAAAAGCCACGAAACAATACACCAACACACACACACACACACACATACATGCATACAAATGTCAAACGACACAAATTCAGATACAGAAACCAATGAATTCGAATGAATTCAGATACGTAATATTCATATGACCAAGATTTGTAGTTGTAATACATGAATGAATGAACAAACAGAGAGTCAGACAGACGGACAGACAGACAAATGGTATGAATGAATTAATGAAAGAAAATTAATTAATGCAATCTTTTATTTGTACGAATATTGACTTAAATTTATTTATTAGCGCATAAAGAATTAAAAAGTTAACGCCATAAAAGTGTTAAAACCACTTAACAAACCATAGTCTACACAATGACGTACGATGCCAAAAGATATATTCAAAAGATTCATTTAACTTCAAGCGAACGATTCGAACGATTCATGCGTACCAAGCGTACAATAATGTCTGATATCATGGCAAGGCAGCGCAGGAAGGGGGGCTAGGGGCAGCTGGCGGTGTAAAACGTCAAAGATGATACCAAAACTGAAATTGATTTTTGTTGATTTCGTTTTTTGGCTTTTTATTTATAAACCAAACAACAAAAAAAATGAAGCTAAGCTAAGCTGAGCTTTGCAGAGCTCAAACTTAAGCCAAGTCAACACGACTCAGCTCAACTCAACTCGACTCAACTCGAGTCGATTCGACTTCAAATCAATTCGTTTCGATTTCGATTTTCTATAAAAATTGCTTTTAAATTGTCTAATCGCGCGCTTATCACATTTATTAACATTTTTTCACAGGTTTTTCTCCTTTTTTTAGAGGTTTTTGTTTTTGTTCGTCTTCTTTTTCTTCTCATTTATTTAGTTTTTGGTCATCGTCACGTCTGTTGAATCAATTTTCGATTCGTCTGTATTTCAATTCGCTTTGCGTTGATCTTCTTCTTTAGTTTTTGTTTTTTTTTTTTTGTATTTTTTTTTTTTCTTCAACTTCGACTTTGTCATCTTCTTGTGCTTGTTCGCAGCGTAGCGAAAACAAAAGCGAAGCGCTTAAGTGCAAAATAATTTATGATCGAAAAGCGAAAACTTTTAAAAATCGCTTCATTTAAATTGTCACTGACAAAAGATACGAAAACATTCTCAAAGCGTGATGCGACGTGAAGTGAAGTGAAGTGATGTGTCTTGACCACGCTTATTTCCTTTTGTTTCATTTAAAAGAAATATATTTAAAAAAATATATATATTAAAAAAACTATAAAAAAAAAATTGAGAAAAAAAATATGTTGTCTTAAATATATTTCATTTCAAGATTTGTTAAAATATTGTTTGTGTGATATTTTTTTTTTTTCTGGGCTTTTTCGTTCATTGATTTGCATAAAAAAGCAGTTAACAATTTGTACAACATTTATCTAGTTTTGAGTTCGATATTTATTTGAATTCGTTGTTCAGAGATTTTGATGTTTTTTTTTTTTTTTGTTTCTTTTCTCTAAGTGGTCTTTTGTATTTTGAATGTGGCTACGTACAACTTGTATCTGACAGCCCACAAGCACAAATACTTTCAACTTTAATAGTTAGATCGATTTTAGAGTATAGATCGAATAGATGGATTTTATATAATTACCAACTGAGTGCACCTGAAACACAAAATTTAATTTTCAAAATGAATTGAATGCATTAGAATCAAGAAAAATAAAAATTGACCCATCCGACGCCGAAATTCATGACTGTCATGACAGTACATAATATCTTTATAAATTATAGCGCATATGATATCCTGATGTCTGAACTGTTTGACAACAAAATTTTATAAAAATCTGTTCACTAGTTTTTGAGCAACATAGTAATAAGCATCAATTCACACAAAAAAGCTGAGTTCTTGAATAAATTGTTTATAGCACAAAATCCGTTATGTAGAAGTTTGTTCGACTTTAATATATTTTGACAAATTCAACGCTGCCTAGAAACCAAAAAGACTCAAACACTTTTCTCACTTCCGTTTGGAAACATAAATATAAATTAACATTTATTTTTTTTTATCGTTTTTTTTTATATTTAACTATTTTTATTTTATATCTTAAACTGAAAACAATTTTTCATTCATTCAAAACAATTAATTCAAATTAGTGCAACAAGAAAAACTTCTTACTTTGCATGAAATTCGAAACTATTAACAAAAAATGCAACAACAACAATATGAATTTTTGCTAAAATGTTTCGAAGTCACAAAAGAACAATCGCCAAGAGCAGAGGCGGCGGCGGCTTGCTGGCACAGTGGGAATTATTCAAATACTTGTCATACAAATGGGAGAACGAAATCAAAAGTAATTTATAAAAATCGCACTTGAAATGGCATTGATTATGATAGGCGCGCGGCATGTACCTTATGTCAGGCCATGTCAGCAATGATATGGTGGTGGTGACTGATGTGATGTGATGAGTTGAGTTGAATTGTATTGAAATGAAGTGACAAGCAACGGTGTGCTGAGGCAAGGCAAGGCAAGCGGGGGGGATAACGAGCATTGAAGGGTGCTAAATTTCCACTTGGTTTACCGCTACATCAACACCCAACGCTAATTGATGACAAATTATTTTCTATATGGCACTCTCTTTGAACAAGAACAAGAACAACAACAACAACAAGTATACGCCGCATACCGAGCTAATGAATGAATGAATGCGAGAATGAGCAAAATGAATGAGTCAATGAAGGACTAACAGACTAACTGACTGAAGGAATAGAAAACAGCAGGATATGTGAGCAACACACAGCTCAGCAGCAACAACAACAACATCAACTGTTAAATTATCAAAGCACATGCCAAATGAGAAAATTCAATTTCGAAAACATTCAAATTCAAGTTGTCATTCATTCATTCATCCCCGCACATTGCTCACCAACAACAACAACATCGTCATCATCATCTTTGTTGTTGTTGTTGCTGTTGCTATTACTGCCGTCAACACTGGTCCACAAATTGGCTTTTGTGCGCCTGTAATTGGATCCCAAACGCAACTGTTCAACTTAACTCAACTCAGCTCAACTCGATTCGACTCAATTTGTTGTTTTATGCTAACATTTGTACAACTCTAACGATTAACAGACGCTACTGCGCCGCATGTTGTCCTTGTACATCCTTCTTTTGTTTGTGCTTATGTGTGTGTGTGTGTGTGTGTGTGTGTTTGTGTGAAGCTACTTATTTTGGCTTCGACGCCTTCGAATTTTCCAGGCAAACGCTCAGCCTCGAGCAGCGAGCGACTTCATTATTTACACTCGAATTGATGCGCTTAGCTTCAAGTGGAATTCTCTACAAAGGAAAGGAAAGCAAAGCATTCGAATTGGTATTCTAATTGTGCATTAATTTGCTTTGGTTATTTGTGTGAAATAAACACACACACACACACACACGCACACAGAGTGCTGTTGAGCATGGCAAAGGACACGCGTCACATTGTCAAATGATGTGGCCAGGGGGGGCGGGCAGGAGGGTGCAGGGAGTAGGCAAAAGGACACGCATAACAAATGACTTTGACTTTATATACATGATGTTGTTGTTGTTGTTGTTGCTCCAAACACGCGTCTTTTGATTACATACTTACTATTTGTTATTGTTGTTGTTGTCTTGCTGCACGTGCCGTGCACCGTTTGTCATTGCCCCACCGTTCCTTGACCCTCGTCTCCCTACCTAAAACACTACGAAATCGCTTTCAGTATCAAAGTTTAAATTGCATTCAAAGTTGAAGTCAAAGTTAAGCAAATAAATGTTTAACTCTAATGGCCTTCATTTGTTTGCTAACGTAAACAATATTTAGATACACGCCTAACACACACACACACACTCACACACATATACACAAGCATACTTGAAGCGTCTGGGAAAGTGAGAACCCTTATTTTTTTTTTTTTTTTGTATTTATTCCTCTTTTTTTGGAGTTTTTTTTTGGAGTTTCTTGGACCACACACGCGTGTTTAAAGACTCGCACAGGCTAACAGGACTTTGTCTTTGCGCCAAGTGCACAATAACTCCAAAAAAATATTTTTTATAAATATCAGTTAACATATCAATGACAACAAAGGCTCAAAGGCGCAAATAAAGACAATGAAGAATCGTTTGTCATACAAAAAAAAGCTAAGGCAGGAGAAGCGAAGCGAAAGGTTAACAATTGGAACACTTAATTGACGTAGTTTGGTTCGTGTGTACGATATAGGCAACAACAACAACAATAACAAATTATCAACTTCAGTGCATGAAGGAAGCAGAACTTTATTATGAACAATTGCTTCAACAAAGCTAATGTACTTGCAAGCTGAGATACTTTTGAACTTCAAGGCGCCGTACAATTATAACACACACACACACACATATTTATAAGCTAAGCAAAGTATGTAAAGTAATTAACATAATATTGAATCAAACAACAAAAACATGAATCAATAATAAAAATTTTGACTGAATGAAATAAAAAAAAAGAACACAAAAAATCAAAAAAAAGTTGTCACAGCAGGCGACCTATCGCTCTAACTGTCCGTCTGTCTGTCCGTCTGTCTGTCTGCCTGCCTGTTTGTCCTTCGCTTGGAGTGTGCCATTTGTTGTGATTCGTTGCGATTCGATTCGATTCAATTTGATTTGATTTGATTTCAAAATTCATTTCATTGCGGCTCTCAAGTAGCGTGAAAACAAAAATAAGCGCAGTTATGCATGCATATGTGTGTGTGTGTGTGTGTAAAAGTTATCCGCATTGTTTGAGATTTTAGCCGCAGGCAAAAAGGCAAACAAAGCCAAGCAAAGCAAAACGAATTGTATTGAATTGAATATAAACTGTGGGAGGGCAGGGAAGACAAAGAGTGTGTGTGTGTGTGTAAGCGAGAGAGCGGGGAGGGTAGGGTAGGGGGAAGAAACCAATTGGCGCACATTAAATGACCAAATTATTCTAATGCAGACAATACATAATAAAAATAACGAGCAAAGCATTTCGCTTCATTGCACACACACACACACACACACACAGCAAATAAGGCAAATAAAGGAGCAAAGGACAAATATACATATGTATGTATGCATGTGTGTACGTGTATGAAAAATCAATGCTAACGGCAAACTGATTGCCGACTGGCGCCGCAAATGGCAAAATTTTTGTCGGCTTAAAAAAGGATTTTAAACTGGGCTAATAAGACGCCGAAATGATTTATTAATGCACACACACACACACGTACAGTCAGTCAGTCTGTCAGTCAGTCGACCAAGTGAGGTTACACACCGTAAAGCTGCGTAAAAAGGCTCAAATCTCAACATTACATGACCTCATGTGCGCCAACCGGCGAGCGGGCACAGAGCAGAGAAGGTGAGCTGTTGGCTGTGTTGGAAAAAGGACATGGCTTGGCAAGAAAACGCAACGTCACTCGAGCGCAACAAGAATGACTCACTCAATGGCAAGAGCATGGCCAGGGGGCATGTGGCGGGGGGCAGGCCAATGACAATGGGCATGAGAAGGCTGTTGGATGCCGTTGGAGGTGAGAAACACACATACAAGTGTAAATTGAATAACAGTTGTGTGTGTGTGAGTGTGTGAGAAAGCTAAGTCAAGTCAAGTCAAGTCAGTAAGGTGAGACGCATCTAAATCCTGTAAAACGTTGCTAAATCCGCCATGTCGAAAAGGACGCACGCATTTAGATTGATTGAAGCCACGAACCCGAAAATTTGAACCTTTTTCCTATATTAGCATTTTGTTGGTATTTATTTGATATTTTCTTGGTTGGTTTTTTTTTTATTTATTATTATTATTATTTATTTATTTACGCACATTGGTACTTTGGTAAATTGGTACAACTGCTATATTACGATCTTTATATATGAACAGTTTGTATGCTTATTCTTTAAAAAAAAAAAGAAAGCAATAAAAAATTGTCAAGAACAATTTGGGATAGTTTTGTATTTCCATTATCATTGATTTAAATGGAAAGTGTAATGTATTTTTATATATTGGTTGAAATTGTTACTCTTTCCGGAACAATTCCCAATCTCTTTATCAAATATGTTATTTAATCGACAAAATGATGGCTTCGGCATTACTTGCTTAGCATAAAAAAGACTGAAAGACAAAAAATAACTAAAAAAAAGATACAAAAAATGCACACACACACACACCCAAAAGGAAGTGCAAATAATTTGATAATCAAACAATTTATGCGCAAATTTATTGATAACGGATGTACGATGCAAAGCAAAAG
The DNA here is from genome assembly GCA_034638295.1 of Phortica okadai. Classification (NCBI taxonomy): domain Eukaryota; kingdom Metazoa; phylum Arthropoda; class Insecta; order Diptera; family Drosophilidae; genus Phortica; species Phortica okadai. The sequence goes on along the minus strand of CM067848.1, from coordinate 45,026,384 downwards.
CAAATTATTGACGGACACAATAAAAAGAGGGAAGGAAAAAAAAGCTAAGTGAATGAATGGTTTGCAGAGCAAATTGCTCGAAAAATAATCAAAACAAATCGAAATCTAACAAATTCAAACAAATGACAAAAGAAACCGAAAATAAGTGCAAACAAATCAAAATGAAAATGTAAACGAGAAAGCAAAAAAAAAACCGAAACGAAGCATAAAAAAGTAGCGAAAGAGCAATGGGAGAGGAAGCAACAACAGCAACAGCACACGACGCGTGTCCTGCGCATCCTGTGACAAATTAGCGTCAGCGAAAGACGTCGACAAGGCCATAAAGAAGCGATGGCTAAGCCAAAGGACACAGCTCAGCTGCAATTAAGCAAACGTTGGCCATTGTGAGCACAAATTGCAACAACTTCCGGCGTGAAAGCACTTTGTCATTACGACTCACGCACGCACACGCACACACACACACACACGCAGCCAAACACAAAGTGGTGCGAGCATTAAAAGCAGAAATGCTAAAAAAAATAGCAAGTGAAATGAAATCCTTTTTTCTATTTTTGTGTTTTTTTTTTTTTTATTTCTTTTCTTTGCTTTGTGAAACGTAAAAAATACGTTTTGCAAACTTTCGAAAGCTGCAATGCGTTTCCTAATTTCGTCTAAAAGTTCCGGCAGCCGTCTGCCACACCCACAATACCACCGCCCACTGTCAGACAGAGGGCTTTGTCTGCTGATGCTGCTGATGCTCCCGCTGCCTTTGCTTTCCGCTTAGTTCGCTCTTCATTTACTTCATTCTTCTTTTCATTTCGACTTTTTAGCTTCTCAGCAATTCCGTACGCTTGCAACCCTTTGCCACACCCCTCACACCCCGCCCCCATCAGCTAGCAAAGAACTTCACTATGAGTGCATTATTCTTACGTTGACTTTGCTTCACTTTGGTTTAATGAACTGTGAGATTGCATTAAATATTCAAAATTTATGCAAATGCCAATTGGAAGACATACCAAATGCACAATTCAAACGCAATGAGCCACGGGCAAAGAAGCTGCTTGGAGCGTGCGGTGGCGTCACCAGCATTGTTTGAGCCGACAAAGGAAGGCACTCTGAAAACCATCCAATGCCATTCAACTGCATTAGTGTAAAATGCAACGTTTTCTTTTGATTTCTCCCTTTTTTTCTTGGTTTTACTTCTATGAACATTTTTAGTTCAAACAAGTCGCAAAATTTTGCTGGCAAATTTGCCTTCATTGATTTTGCATTGACTACGAATTTCGTTAATAAGAAAATGTCTTAAAACTTCTTTGTGTACTTTTCGAATATTTCAAAAACTTTTAACCGAAAATAAAACTTAAATATTATTATTGTATTTTTATACATTTTGTTTCATTTTTTATATATCAAAACTTAGAACTTGTAAAAATTTGAATTTTAAGTAAAACAAAACAAAGACGCACTTTAAATGCAAGACTGCCTTATGTGCCAAGAAGCTCTATGTAACATATGCATTGTTGAATATATTTGCTTGTAAGTGAGCTAGATTAAGTCAAATCTCAAAGAAAATAATTAAAATAATAAAATTTAAAACACAAAATGGCTGCAAAGCTTAAAACTTGAAAATTGCATAAGAAAAAAAAATTTGTAATAATGTATAATAAATAATATCAAATATTACATTACAAAATGTTCCCAGACAAATACAAAGCAACACTTATATTTCTCTAAGTGCGTTCGAGGAGTTTGAAGAGTCGACAACGTCATCGCATCATCAACGGATTTGCCATTTGCCATTTACCATCATCGATGTTTAAACCACTCATGAAATCATGCCACATTACCGCAAACGATGAATAATCTAATGAATATGAAATGCTCGAAACTACATGTACATAAATGTATATGAATGCGAAAATCATAACTTAATCGATTCGCAACAGAGGCGTTATGCATTCGCACTCGAGCACAACTTGACTCACCCAACAAAAACGCCATCGATATGCCGCAAACAGGGCGAGCGAGAATGAACCAACGATGGGCAGAAGCGGTAAACTGATTGCCAAAACGGTAGCAAATATTAAAAAAGAAGCAGAAGACGTCGACGACGACGATGACGCAAAAAAAAAGCGCAACCCTATAAATTAAAACATTAACAAAATAGCAAAAAAAAAAAAACAAATAAAAAGAAATAAACTCAAAGTGGCAAAAGAGCAAAGAAGAAAAAACGGTTGAAACGAAGGACGCAAGGAAATAAAAGAAAGGAATTATTGCAGAAAAAAAGGAAACACAACAAAGGGCAAACGAACGAAGGTTAGGGCGAGGCGCGCGGTAAGTTGATGCTAAGTGGCAGCAGCAATGATGATCATGATGAGGTTGATTATGATGACGACGCCGATGAAGTTGACGTTGACGTTGAGAATGAGAAGGAAGAAGGCTTTGGTCTTTGGCTTCGGCTTTGGGTAATTTGTGCCAAAATATATTCTCACAAGCAACACAAACAGCGAAAATGAAACCGTAACGAAACAACTGAAAACCACTCGAGTCAAATCAAAACTGTAATAAAAAAAAATATATATATTATAGCAAAATAAGTCAGCGTGTGTGGCTGTGGCTGTGTGTGTGTATGTTCATAACAATTGTACAAACAAACAAAGCCAAAAAGGACGCGCAGGATTAAGAACAAAATTAGGGTTGATCACATTACCAATGAAGGGTGAACAACAACGATGTTCATGACGATAACGACAATGTTGATGATGATGATGATGATGTTGCTGACGACGTCTATGCTGTTGCCGTCGCGCTGCCACTTGAATTTGTCTTCGATTGTATTCGATTGCGTTTTTCACATCATGTTCAAGAAAATACAAAAATCCGGCGATCCAACAGGATGCACTAAGTGAAACACAATCAAAGTCACAAAGTCGCAAGTCGAGTGCTGCCACTGCCACTGCCGCCATCGTCGACGCTGCCACCGCCGCTGCCGCTCAGCACTTGTACAAACGAAGTTTGCAAATGTTAAACTTTTTTAAGTGACTGAGAACGAAAGAAGTTTAAAGGATTGCTGGGAAGCACTCGTGGCAAGCGAAAGACTTGAGTTTATTGAGTGCAACGTTTGGCATCAATTGCGCAATCGAGTTGCGGCCGTCAACAATTGCAACAGTTTGCGATCCTTAAGACTGAAGGCGACAGAACGTTGAGTACGTTTGAAAAGCAAAGACGGCAGCAATAATGATTGTTGCAATGGTGGTGAGAAAGAGTGAGAGAGAGCGAGTAATATTAGCACAAAATATTTCAGAATCAATCAGAAAACTTCGAACTTCAACGAAGCTTCAATACTCTCTCAGGTAAAGCCAATTTAGAGAACATCCAAAGAAATTTGACATGAAATAAGTTAAAAAAACATGCGT